>RCUC01145886.1:0-99546 GCA_003697995.1 Taxidea taxus jeffersonii | reverse complement strand
GGCTTTTACCTTCAGCCCAGTCGTCTGCAATGGTATGCTTTGCCTGTTGTGCGCAGGGTTTGATCCCTGTGTTGTTAGTAGGCCAGTCTGGGGTCCTCTTGGGTTTGTATTGAGTCAAAACAGGCATTTGCCCGAGATGCACTAGCACCAACCTGCAGGGCACTTTCCCTGGTGTTGTCCTCTGAGAGGCTTTTCTTGGTGTGTTTGGAGTGAGGCTGGCCCCTGTTAGAGCTGCTTGTACACAGCCAGGTTGGTGGCACCACGTTTGATGAGCTCAGTCCAAGTGTGTATTGGAGGGGGCGGGTCCACAGGAGAATGAATGGGGGAGGTGAAACACATGGTGCCTGTAAGGTCCATACTGGTCTGCTGTGAGAAGGGGCCTGCAGCCACCAGGGACCAAAGCAGGCCAGGTTGGAGGTTCACAGGTATGCAGAAGCACATGTGGGTGGTGCACTTAGTGTTAGCAACTTAGATGGGGTGTATTTATTGCTGTGCTGGTTCCCACAGGTTTCCCTGTGTCCAGACTGGGGCATGGGGAAAGAAATGGTGCTTGCCAGCTTCCTTTATCCTAAAAAAGTTTCAATTACCTCTGCTCTTCCAACATGTGCTCTGAGATTAGTAAATAAATCTCCCTCCAATATACCCCACACATTTTTTTCCCTTACCCCACACATTTTCAAATGACTGTTTCTATGTTACATCTCTGTGAAGCTATTTCTTGTACTGTCTCTTTAGGGAGAGGGACTCCATCCTCCTGGATCTCCCAGAGCCAAACCTAATGAATTTTGAAGTTCCAAATGTTAAGCCCCATTTTTTATAAGAAGTCATGAAATTCATCCCTCTGATTGTCAAAACCAGATGTTATGGGAATTCTTCCTTCCCCATGCAGTTTCCCCATGTCTGGAGAGCCTCAAGTATCTGCTTCTTTCCCCTCTTTATGCCTGTGGGGTCCTTCCCTGCAATGGACAGTCCTGCAGGTCCATTAAGATCTCCACCATGTTTCTGTCCTTTCTAGCTTATTCAATATGGATTCTTCTCTGGAAAATGTGTTCAAATTTACCTATGGAAAATGTGTTCAAATGTGAGCCTTCGGGTCATTTTGTGTGTTACGTACACTGATGTGGGTGTTATTTAGCTGTATCTGTGGGAGGTAGTGAACTTGGGATCCTCCTATTCCCCCAGATGTTCTCTGCAATCCATGATTTTATATTAGATTGACATGCTTTATGGAGAGACATAAACCTCTGAAAAGAAGGATTCCCAAGGGTAATTTAGGAAACTATTTAAGAAAGTTCAGGGGTGCCTGGGTGACGTAGGTGCTTAAGTGTCTGCCTTAAGCTCAGGTCATGATCCCAGGGTCCTGGGACCCAGCTCCACATGAGGCTCTCTGCTCAGTGGGAGCTGCTTTTCCTTCTCCTCCTTGCTTGTCCTCTATCTTGCCTTCTCTGCCACTATCTATCTGTGAAATAAATAAATAAAACTTTGAAGAAAAAAAATAGTTCAAACTATGTGGTGTGCAAAAAAATTAATTATGAGCTGCTTGGGGAAACTCAGAAAGTTGTAACCACTACAGAAAAAAATGACAGGTGAGGAGCAAGGGCAATGCATGTTCAATGATATCCATGTCCAAAAAATGCTTGGTAGTAGTTAGATGTGTCTTATGGTTTCCAGAATAATCAGTACTAACAGTATTTTAAAAGATCCTGTCCTTTCTATTAAAGAATGGCACTGCTAAGGAAACTTTTATTAATGATCAAATATTTGCTAGCCTATTGCTGCCAGTTTTTCTTTTTAAACCTATCAGTAGTCCAACTGCTAACTTATATTATTAGTTCAGCATGGGTCTTGGTCCTATTTTGGTCCTTAGACTATCAGTTGGTGCCACATCATGGATGTCAGTTCTCTTGGCATTTGAACTGGTTTTCTTGACCATTTCCTTAGGCCCAGTTCCTTTTACTTGGAAAAGTTTCTAGATCAATACATATCTGTCTGTATGGTTATCAACCCATCTACCTCTTCAGCTTATTCCTGCCCTCCACGTTGGCTATGAATCAGCCCCTAGTCTGAGCTTAAAATACAAAGAACAGACACATGTGGACAGACCATTTATTGAGTCTTCTGTGATACTGCCAATGTACCTGTCTTCATCTTGACTTTGGGTTCACAGCCCTACTTTTCATAAGTAGAAGTTTAACCCTATTAATTCAGTGTTCTCATGATAAAACAATGACATTTTAGATTTACAAATTTCCTGTTTGGGAGGAAAATCTTTCCTAAGTTACTTATCTGTCTCTAAGGATTTTGTTCCTGGACAGATTTTCCACTGTTTTTGTGCCTGGCCTTCCTTTCTGACATCTTCTTCCTCATTAAGCTACCTGGCAAGTTTCTTTCTCCTATGCTACCAGTCTCCTGAGGAAAGCTCATTTCCAATTCTTAAACTGGTAATTCCAACCAGGGGCGCTTGGGGTGAGATTTACTTTTTTTTTTTTTTTTTTTTTTTTGCAGGGTTTACTTTAGTTTGTTTTATTTAACTAGACCACAATTCTGACATCTTTAATTCTGTTGATATAATTAGCCCAGTATAACTACTTACAATGAATGATTTGCAAATATATAAATAACCAAGATATGAAGCATTACAACACAAGATAGAATTGTCATTTAGAGCCTAGTCTATGAAATAAGTTCCAAAAATGAATGTTATTTTAAAATATCAAAAATGTTATGTGTATTTTTTAAATAAAATATCTTCCAGAATTTTCTCTGGAGTTTTAGGAATAAAAAAATAATCTACCCAGTGTGATGTAAGCATTTTCTTTCCATCAAAGCTCAGAAAAACAATCTAAAAGTGTAACGTTTCACTTCCCTGTTCAGGGAGAAAGATAGTCTAAAACAATATAATAAAGTTCTTGCAAATTATTTTTACCAAATTTTCCCTCAAAATAATGTTTCCTGGGAATTCAGATATTGTCCAAACTTTACTGTTAGCTCTCTTTGAGACTGCCTTTATTTTTCTTTAATCTCTTTCATTTTAAGATGTTATTCCTCCTTTGTGATTTTACCTTCCTGCTTTACCTTGAATTGGTATATAATTAACAATTTTTATATATATAAGGTTAGTAAGAGACAAGCTAAAAACTCAAAGTACTAAGAAAAGATAGTGCAAGAAACTTTGGATATGTCTTATTGGTTTGAAACTTTTAAAAAACAGATCTTACTTACTTATTTGAGAGAGTAGATCAAGTAAGAGAGAAAGGATAAGCCTTGGAAGAGAGAGAGAGGGAGATGGAGAAGCAGACTCCCTGCTGAGCAGGGAGCCCAATATGGGGTTTGCTTGATCCCAACACTCTGAGATCATGACCTGAGCCAAAGGCAGATGCTTAACCAACTGTGCAAATTAGGCACCCCTGGCTTGAAACTTAAGACCAGAGAGTCAAATATATTAGAGACCTTTGGAGTAATTTTATAATTATATTATTATTTCTATGGTTAAATGGTTACCCAACTTGCATAGTATCCACTTTCTTCCTAAATTTATTAAGATATAATTGACATGTAACATTGTGTACGTTTAAGTTGTACAGTGTCATGATTTGATACATTTATTTGTTGTGAAATGATTACTATAAGGTTAGTTAACACATCCATCACTTCCTATAGTTACAATTTGTGTGCATGTGTTTACGCGTCCTGAGTACATTAAAGATCTATTCCTTTAGCAGCTTTGAGGCATATTATACAGTATTGTTTGCTGTAATCATCACACTGAGTATTAGGTCCCCAGAACTTATTCACCTTATAACTGGAAGTTTGCACCCTTTGACCAACATCTATTTCCTTCAACCCCCAAAACGGAAACCACCATTCTATTCTCTGTTTTTATGTTTGGATTTTCATCTCCCTAAGTCCCACATAAAAATAAAACCATACATACAGCATTTTGTTTTCCCTATCCTACTTATTTTACTTAGCGTAAAGTCCACAAGCTTTATCCATGTTGTTGCAAATGTTAGGATTTCCTGATTTTAAAGACTAAATGATATTCCACTGTGTATATATACCATATTTCTTTACATATTCATCTACTAATGGACATTAAGGTGGTTTCCATAACTGTTGATTGTGAATAATGCTGCAACAGACATGGCAGTACAGATATATCTCTGAAATAGTGATTTTCCTTTGGTCAGGTTCATACTCAGCCATGGGATTACTGAATTATATAGCAGCTCTAATTTTAGTTTTTTTAAGAAAACTTAATTTTTCTTTCTTTTATTTTCCCCCTAGTGGTTGTGACAGTTTAGATCTCCAACAACAGTGTGCTGGGGTTCTGCTTTCACCACATCCTCACCACTTATCTCTTATCTTTTGTATCTTTTAGATATAGCCATTCTAAGAGGTGTGAGGTGATGGATTAATGTGGTTTTGATTTGTATTTCCCTGGTCATTAATGATGAACATTTTTCATTTACCTATTGGGCATTTGTATATGTTCTCAGGAAAAATGTTAATTCAGTTTATTGCCCATTTTTAATTGGGATTTTGTTATTCATATTGGCCTGTATGAATTTCTTACAAACTTTGGATGTAAGCCCCCTATCAAATACGTGGTTTGCTTTAATAATTTCTCCCATTCTGTAGGTTACCTCTTCATTCTGTGATTGTTCCTCTTGCTACGAGGAAGTCTTTTAGTTTGATGCAGTCCCACTTGTTTATTTTTACTTTTGTACTATTGTTGTTTGTGACTTTGGTGTCCTATCCAAAAAATGTTGAGACTAATGTCAAAGAGCCTTTTCCTTATGTTTTCTCCTAGGGGTTTTATGTTTTCAGGTCTTAAATTTAAGACTTAATTTTGTGAATGGTGTAGGATAGGGGTCCAATTTCATTCCTCTGCATGTGAATATTCTTGGCATCCACTTTTAAGTCACAATTTAATAACATTATTTTTAGTATGGTTTAAAAACATTATTTTTAGTATGGTTTTTCTTTGATAATTTGAAGTTGAAATAATATATAACTACTCTTAATTTAATTCTCAGATGAAATGAGATAGAAAAATAAATGACATTCACCAGGATTTCTATTTATTTGAGTATAGTTTTGTTTAAAGAAACAACTTGGCCTGTCTTTGTGTGTATGGTAGGGATGGTAACAAGCATAGGGATTCTATTTCAGAGATGAAGAAGGAGAATGAAGGAGAGAAAAACAAAAGAGGGAAGGAGGCTTAAGATAGTCCTTGGAATTAAGTTGGTTGGTTGAGAAAACTGAGATGGCAAGAGAACCAAAGGGAATTTGGAGAAGGAACATGAACAAAATTTTTAAGTTGTTTAATATTGAGTCAAGAGATGCTTATATTAGAAAACTCCCTTTTGCCTACCCATCCCATTGTTCTTTGTTCAGTGGGTTCCTTGAAGTAAGGACAAATTAAACTAGGATTGATCACTAACTGAAAGTAATATGGTGAGAAAAATACTGGAACATACATAGTTTAGAGGCATGTGACTACAAGATGGTAATTTTATTTGCTCTCCATCTACACATTAATTTAAAAAATCTTATTAACTGTACACCTTCCTCTATGTTTACATATGTATCACCTTATTTTTTTCATAACTTTTATCTATATTTATTTGCATACTTATTACCTTATTTATTTCATAACCATTATTTATAGCCTTACTATTACTTTATTTATTTCAAAAGGAAAAGGAAATGGCCACTTTACTTTTGATGTTATTGTAATTCTTCACCTTAATTTTGGATACTTTGAGAGAAAGAGACTACTTTAACATCTACCTGAAATTTGTGGGTGCCTGTCAGTGCTCTGAGCAATTAATTGTTACTCATTGAATATTCATAGTAACTCAATGATGGACATAATATTACATTAATATATGCTATTATTGGGGGGTCTGGGTGGCTCCCTTGGTTACACATCTGCCTTCGATTCAGGTCATGATTTTGGGGTTCTGGGATCCAGCCCCAGGCTCCCTGCTCAGTCAAGAATCTGCTTCTCCCTTTCCCTCTGCCACTACCCTGCTTGTGCATTCTCTCTCTCTCTCTTTCTCTGTCAAATAAATAAATATTTTTTTAAAAATGCTATTATTATTTCAAAGTTAGGGAAACTGAGGCATACAGATGTTGGATAACATACTCAGGGCATACAAAAGGTGTGTGGTGGAGCCATGAATCAAATCCTAACCAGTTTGGCTCCAGAACACATAATATTCTTCACTATTTTAGTTTCTTTATTTTTTCTTAGCAATCTCTCTCCATTGCTTCCATATACCATTTAGTCTGGTTATAAGCATAAAAGTTAGTTACATTAGAATTTTCTCAAATGACCATCACTGAAATAGAACAATTTTGGAAATGAAGAAATACAAAAAACTATGGTAAATTTTCTATTTGAAATTATATATATTTAAAATATTGTATTTATTTATTTTACAGAGAGACGGAGAAAGAACATAAACACAAGCAGGGAGAGGGACAGAAGGACAGAGTGGGAAGAAGAGGGAAAGGGAAAGAGTCTCCAGCAGACTCCACACAGAGAGCAGAACCCTACGAGGGGCTCATTCCCACAACACATAGATCGTGACCTTATCTTAAACCAAGATTCAGACACTTAACTGAATGCACCACCCAAGAGCCCTGTATTGGTTATTTTTAAGTTAAAAAAGAAACTGATATAAAAAGTCAAATTTTGCAGCAAAAACTCATGAATTTCAAAGCATAAGTATAAGTAAAAAGGCCATGATTTTTATGGAGTACCAAGTAGTCTTGTTATTATATTCACTGTTACTGTTAATTTGCATTACTTACTTTAGTTAATGTTTCTCTTCATAATTTTACTTCTCTTTACCATAATACTATGTGGCATAAACTATACCTAAAAGTAAATTCCTGACCAATTAATATCTCTATTTTTAACTGGTAGGGATCTAACCAATGTACAAGTTCTGCCTTTCTCTACCCTCCAAATATTCTTAACAGTTATGCATTAACCAAACATTATTTTTCTGAAATTATTTGTAGAGTGAAGGGAGTAATTCTTACTTTAATAATTTATGTTAATATTTAATACATTATCTTATTCTATCAGACATTAAAATATTTTAAGCAATATGCATATGGATTCATATAATATGCATTACTTGAGTTTTATACATTAAAGTCTCCTAATATTACATTTATTTTTTCATTTTTTTAATATCTGCTAACTTTACATTTTAGCAAAGATGATAAGTTGAAACAAATATAACTATTAAATTATAGTAAAACATAGTGAATATATATTTTTAAAGGTTTTATTTATTTAATTGACAGAGAGAGACACAGCGAGGGAGGGAACATAAGCAGGGGCAGTGGAAGAGGGAGAAGCAGGTTTCCTGCCCAGCAGGGCGCCCGATGTGGGACTCAATCCCAGAACTAAGGGATCATGACTGGAGCCAAAGGCAGAGGCTTAAAGAATGAGCCACCCAGGTGCCCCCAGGGTGAATATATTTTACTTAGCACTTGTTACTGAGGATTTAAAATATAAAATCTTGACCAGAGTTGGCCAACATTTATGGAAGCCTCAGTAAGGAGCTGAATTTCTTTTCAACCTTCAGTATAACAAAGATGGGAAGAACAAAGAGGTGAGGGTAGATGAATGAAACCCATTTGATAATTGGAAAAGTGGAATGTAAATAAGCAATAGAGTCTTTTCATAGGTGAAATTATATGTCTGGCTAAAATTTTCTTCAACTTCTGGTGGACACTATTATTTATTTGATGTATACCAGTAATCTATTGCCATGAGAGTTCTGCTTAACCGATCACAACATTTTACGAATTTAAATTTGACTAATTGGTTTTGGATTTGTCAAATTTAAGTAGACTTGGCTGGGTGGTTCTGTGGCCATAAGTATGTTTATCTTGTAGGTGTCTTACTCTTAGTTTGACCGAAAGAAGTAGTATGATGGGCCCGTGTCTCCTGTCATGAAGTAGGTTAGCCTGAACACATTCTCTTGGTAGAGGCAGAGAACCAAGCAAAAAAGTCTACCTAGTCCCTTTGAGGCATAAGTATAGGTACTGACACTATCACATTTGTTGCATGCTATTATAAAAACAAGTCACTAGTCCTACCAGGATTCATAGGATGGAGAAATGGAGTCTAACTTTTTGGTAACTGGAACTGTAAAGACACAGTACAATGGGAGTGGATTCAGAAAAGAAAGAATTAGACATTTTTTGCAATTAAACTAACAATGGGAAGAATGCTTATTCACCACCATCAAGCTTTCTGTATGGAGATGTTGTCTGGAATGACTCCTTTAGGTTTCAGCTAACCCCTGAGTTAGGTGGCAGGTATGAAGATCAGGTTTGACTATAGTAGGCAGAATAATGATAGCTCAAATACACCCATATTTTGATCCCTGGAATCTGTGAATAGGTTCTTTACATAGCAAGAATTAAGACAACAAGTGGAATTACATTTGCTAATAAACGAACCTTAAAATAGGGAGATTACCCTGGGTTATTTGTTGGGTAAAATGAATCCTGGAAAATGAAAGAGGAAGACTGAAAAAGGAGGTCAGAGATAATTTAACCTGAGAAAGACTCAACAACCTGGCTTTGGAGAGAGGGAAGAAGGCCAAGAGCCAGTGAATGCAGGCAGCCTCTAGAAGATGGAAAAGGCAAAGGTGACAATTTTCTCTAGAGCCTTCAGAAGGGAATGCAATGCTTGATGTTTTTAGCTCAGTGAGAGCTGCATAAAATGCCTGAAATACTAATTAATAAGATAATAAATTTGTGTTGCTTTATGCCACTAAGTTTGTGGTAATATTTTCTAGTGGTGATAGGAAACTAATACAGTGAGTTTGAGGGAGGAGCTTAAGTTCAGCCTTTCCCCTCCCTCTTCCTGCCAGCAGAAGGAGCTCTTCATGGTCTGCTCATTATTCTTTCCTTTTTAAGAAAGCAGAATTGGCCCCACAGAGCAGAGACCTCTTTGCTTAAGATCCGGTAAGCCTCTTTAACTCAGTGGCAGAAAGTTAGGCCATTAGTTTGATCAGAGAGTTAAAGCTACCTTCACTAAACAGCATATCAACAGTAAAACTAATACATTGTTTGTAAAATACAAATTTGTCTATTTTTTTTCCTGACTTGAGATAGTGAGAAGTAAGAGATGTCAGTATTGGGGGAACCTGGGTTGTTCAGTCAGTTGAGTGTCCAAGTCTTGATTTGGCTTAAGTCACTATCTCAGGGTTGTGAGATTGAGCCCCAAGTAAGGCTCTGCTACTGATTACCTCTCCCTTTGTCCTTCCCTTGCTCTCTCTTTCTCTCTCAAATAAATAAATAAATAAAATTGTAAAGAGAGAGAGAGAGAGCAAGCATGGGAGATGGCATTTGTTAATCCCCTAAAAAAGAAAACGTCCTTTCTGTAATACTTCATACATGTGGGATTTTAACCTGAAAGTCGATTAACAGCGAGGTACTTGAACTAGTCATTTTAGAGACAAAGCCAATGTACTAAGAGATGCAGTTCCACAGCATAAAAGTGAAAGAGGTGGAGGTAGTGCTTTTAGATCATTTTTTCAGTTTGTTCATGCAAAGAGGCAGAGTTTTCTTTTGCGATCAGAATTGTGTTCCTGAATGAATCAGGTTAAGTAAAACTATAAAATAAAATTCATTACAAAGTACATAAATGAACCACTCAAAAAATCTTTACAAGCAGTATAAGTTAAAAAATCTTAATGTTGGAAATGAATTGTCTTCTAATTTTAAATGTTTCATGATATTAACGAGCTATTGTTGTTTTGTATTCTGGGGTCAAATACTTTCATGTACTTAGTGCTGTTTATGGGTTGACCTGAATTAAATGCTTACAACCTGAATAATTTTCCTACCAGAGGTTTCTTTATGACAATTCTTATATTTAAGTCTATAGTCTATATTCTCTAATAATAAATTAAATTAATACTTCTTTTATCATAATAACCTACCAGTGTGGCATGCAGTGGTACAGGTCCTTGAACAATGCTCTGGAGGAGACGTAATTAACTGGTGAAATGTCTGTGTGTGTAGAATCTAGGCAAGGGCAGACGAGTCTGACCTAGAAACAGCAGGATGGGAATTAGCCCACTACAATCGCAGCAAGCAGGAGTGAATCCAGCAGTGCAAAGGAACCAGGTGAGAAAGGACACCGCTTTGCTTTTCCAATGTAAAGTAAATTCCCTACAGTGTCTTGCTTGTGGTATCCCAGGCGAAAGAATGCTCTTTTCTGATTCTGGAAATATTTATCCACTTCAGTGACACATTTAAGAAGTCTAGCCAACTGAGAAAATTGTTAATTTCACTCATTAAGTGATTATTATTATTATTGTTATTGTTATTATTCTTGAGCGTGGAAATGCTTGGTTAAAGTTTTTTTGTTTGTTTGCCTTGTCTGTTTTTTAAGTGAGAATGGGATGGGGAAATGAGGACAAAATACCTTTTATTGTAATGTTTCTATAATGAGTGTGGCTCACTTTTTTTAAAACAATTTCTAAATGAATCATACAGTCAGAAAGCAACACTAATTTTCTATAATTATTCAAATAATCACTAGCCTCTGTTGAATAATGGTTTAAGCCAAGTAATAAAGAATGTCTGATTTAATGTATTTGACTACCTCTGTACTTCTTGTTAGGAGAATGGGTGATAAAATATTTTTATCATACAGTAAATTAGGGGGTATTTTATTTACAAGGTTGTTTTTAATCATGTGGATAGTATCACAGGATAAAATAATTCATAGTGAGAAATAAGATCTTTTTCTTAGCATACAAAAGGAAAATGGCATGGGGTTCTAATAGTTTCCCAAGTGGATAAGAATTCAATGTCTCAATTATTTTTGAAATAAGAGGCTTAGGAAGACATTCTAGAAAGCAAGGCCAAATGCAAATGACTGTGGGATGTCCAGCTCCATTATATCATTAGTACATTATGAAGGAAGAAATACACTTGGCAAAGAAGAAGCAGCCCTTTTCTTTGGTCTTCTCTATATTTCAATGCAAATGAGATATCTCATTTACTCCTGACTTGATGAACCTTTCTCTTCCTTTCTGAGTAAAGTCATGTGAGGCATGGTCTAAAGAGGACATCAGGATACCTTTACAGCTGTGTGAACTTAGGGCGTTAATCAATGCAGAGGCACAGAGAAAAGAACGTGTGTTTAATACCTTGAATTTCTTCTTTTCCTTTTCAGGAGCATTATGTTTCTTAGGTATGAAAGGAAAGGCACTGAGATATACAATTGTGATATCTAAATGTGAACAGCTTTCATTTTGGTTCTTTAAAATACACACCACCCTTCCTTCTTCTCCTTATTTGCTTATGTGACTGGATGGAAATATACTTTTAAAAAATGTCCTGTGATTGAATATTTGACCTTTAGAAATGGGTGAAAAATATAATTTATGCCTGATACGGACTCAGAAATAAAGTAATGCTTAGTATTCAGGGACAAGTCTTTCCATTTCTTTAATTTTCTAAAAGATCAGCTACATAGGTGACCATGAAATGATCTCTTAAAAATTGCCTGTTCATCTATCAGCCATTCAAACAGAAAGACAACAAATTATAGTAAGTTCCCAGTATAATAAATGCTTCTTTTCCTGGTCCCTCCCCCTTTTCCAAATGCATAAGATATGACACAATATTGATAAAGTATGGATCACTGCAAATTCCTTAGCTATTTATATGTAATGGGTGTTGTCAAATTTTAACAACAGGAAACAGAGTGTAGGTTGCAATGAAACAATTCACATCATCTACAACTGTTGGTGACTATTGTGTAAACCTCTTTGCAAAAGAACGTTACTGCCAGAGTCAGCTAACTACCTACCAATAACTATTACTAAGAGGGCTTCTCGTTATGCTCAAAGTTAGAAATGCTGGCTTTCTCTGGCATCTTTCAACTAGGAATGGTCATGTCATTGAGTTTTACTCAATGATATTTATTTATTTATTTATTTTACAGGTCAATTTTTATTTATTTTTATGTTTTTGAATTATGTTATGTTATTCACCATACAGTACATCATTATTTTTGACATAGTTGCACTACTGGGTATTTACCCGAAAGATACAGATGTAGTGAAAAGTTGGGCCTTGTGCACCCCAACGTTCATAGCAGCAATGTCCACAATAGCCAAAATGTGGAAAAAGCTGAGATGACCTTCAACAGATGAAGAGATGAAGAAGATATTGTCCATATACAGAATGGAATATTACTCAGCCATCAGAAAGGATGAATACCCAACTTTTGCAACAACATGGATGTGACAAGAGGAGATTATGCAAAGTGAAGAAAGTTAAGCAGAGAAAGTCAATTATTCAATGATATTTAAGGAGAAAGCTGCAGTAAGAATTCTTGGGAAAGTTTTTTCTTACTTTATAAAAGAGGTAGATGCAATCTGTGACAACTCAGATCTTTTCCCTTCTTCATGTTAGTAATGTTTGTGTGATAACCACAAGTACAATAGCCACCTTGTAGTTACAGAATCACAAATGTAACAGAGAATATAATACTCAGAGATTGATAAAGACACTTAACTTTTGTTGAAAAAAATACTATATCTGTGTAGTACAGAGTCTGACTCTGATTTTAATATTTCACTACTAATAGATTTCAAGTCCCTTTATTTTCTGTTCCTCTTCAGTCCACATGTGAGAAAGTTGATAAGAAATCCCAAGGACTCTGCATTTTGGCAGAGGTATTTCACAGCACATGAGCCACAGCCTACTCATGCCTAGGAAATTTCTCCCAGACCACTCTTCACCCACAAGTAAAGCCTATTTGGTCTTACCACATTCACTCAAGTCATTTTCCAACCTGCTTGGGAGTCTGTCTTGCTATCCCCAGAAATCTTCATAAAGCTTTTTTATACCTTCCTGGTATCTGTGTGGTGTCGTCTGTTTCAACCCCTAATCCTAAATTGCAATAGGATGTCCATTTCACTTCTGTGAGCTAACCTCAACTATCAGCACTATAAACAAGGTATTTAGGTGATGATCACAACCACCACGGGTCTTTCTTCCTTTTATTTAGCTCCTTAATTTGCTTTGCCGCCTGCTGGCTAGCATGCTCTTTTAACTATGTTGCTGCCTGCTGCCAGACTTGAGCTTTGAGTTGCTGCCTGTTAGAAATCTTGCTCTTCTGCTTTGTGCTGTATTTGTTGAATTCTACTGAGCTCTGTCACAGATTTAACTAAGTTAAATTGTTAACTAATTGTTTACTAAGTTAAATTTGACTAAGTTAAGTCAGAAGTTCTAATAACTGATGTTTGGGGATGGGTTGTCAGTTTGTAACCCTCTTCAAAGTGGCTTTGGGTCATGTGTTTCTGCTTGAATATATCTGTATCTCAGATTGAATGACTTGATTCCAACAAAAGCCATGATTGATGGTGGGCTCAGGGGAACAACTCTCACCCTGTGACCTTGGATGGGTTTTGTGTCTCAACCAGGTGTTAGCCCCAATCTGTAGTGTTCTCCAGAGAAAGCCTAATAACCTGTATGATATAAGGACCCACTGAATGGTCAGTAAAAACAGGTTACTCACTAAGATCCTACAAAATTCCCTTCCTGTTGCTATTTGTACCTTTATCATGAAAGATATTTTGATCCTTAAAGTTTTAGGGATAAATACCAGTGCATATGGTTCATTCAAACCCATCTTAAGCCCGAAGTACTTAAACCCTACAAATCAACAATTTTCATGAAGGAGGTCTCAGGTCCTAATGATACTGATTTAAGACTCTCTAGAGGAAAAAAAGCTATAAATATGAGTGAGGTAGAAATACACTGCTTGAGGTATATCCAAAAATCATCAACACAGACAAAAATACCTATATACAAGAAAGGAAACAAAACCTGAAATGGAGATCCACAATTTGGTAATCCAAATATTTCCAAAAATAATTTGTTACAAGAAAAAAAGGGGATTATTGGCTTTTGTGCTTCTAGACCATAGGTTCTAAATTAATGAACATCTGTTGAAAAACACCAATTAGAAAACCTTAAGGGGGGGCCTGGGTGGCTCAGTGAGTTAAGCCTCTGCCTTCGGCTCAGGTCATGATCCCAGGGTCCTGGGATTGAGCCCTGCATTCAGGATCTCTGCTCAGCAGGGAGCCTGCTTCCCCCTCTCTCTCTGCCTGCCACTCTGCCTACTTGTGATCTTTCTCTGTCAAATGAATAAATAAAATCTGAAAAAACAAAACAAACAAACAACAACAACAACAAAATCTTTATGGACTTAGCCCATACAAGGTCTCAAATTAGAGTAAAACTTGGGGATTCCATTTAAATGAGGTATCTCTATGCTTTTAGGAGGGTTAGCAAACATAAAATATAGGATAAAATTAGGTATGCTTTACCTTAACTATGAGAACTATCACCCTGCCTTAAATTTTCCACAGCCATAACAACTATTGCCCTAAGCTATCCAAGAGTAGGCACAGATGGGTTTGACTAACCATTTGCTTGTACATTGGGAGTGAATTGGGTATTTTTCTCCAAAATTCTAAGGATCAGGACCTTTTTTTTTATGACAGAGGTATAGGCAGCATCAGCAAAGGTATTTTGTAGCATCCCAGTAACCCAATGAATAATAAACTAAAACTGTGTCTCTGGCTCTTAAAACTAGTTTGACAACAAAGGACTTCAATGAATCTCTATCCTTGATTTTGGTAGTTAATAAAGCTCAATCTAAAATAAAACAGTATCCTTGAGATTTGAAATCCATTATACGAGACCTATTTAAAGAAGAGGTAATTATGTATGCTGCTTCTCCATTTAACAATCAAATTCAGCTTGTTCTTAAATTTGAAAAGGAAGAATGGCACCACATGCTAGATTACCACAACCTCAATGCTGCGACTGTAACCACTAAGGCCCCATGCAAGTATTATTGAAATTACTGATTTTTATCCAGTCAACAGATGATAAATACTCTACAGTCATAGATTTGACTAATGCATCCTGTTTAGTGCCTTTTTCAGTGGCCTCTCAGCTGCAGTTTGACTTTACTTTCTGAAAGGCACAACACACAGTTACCCTGCTGAGTTTTCTCAACAGCCCTGCCATCACTTGCATGTAATCTTAATTACATTTAATTTTCCCTTGCAACAAAGGTATTATATTATATTGATGACCCTTCCTCTGAGGAGATTCATTTGACACACTCATTAAGAACGCGCATATAATCACAAAGGAGTTCATATAAAAGAGTGGGCCACTGTCCCACACATAGTACACATAGGAAAAGACTGCATAATCTCAGTGAAATTCTTGAACATTATTTATTCAACCAAGGGACACTGTGTCCTCTACACCATAAAGGCATAGCTATTGACCTTCTCAGTACCCATTAAACACTAAAGCAACATTACTCATATTAAAGCAAGACCACTTGTAGGATTTCCTGAGTTCTGAAGACCACATGTTTTTGTTTACAAATTTTTCTTAAGCTGTTTTTGTGTTACTTGCAAGTTAGCCTTCATTGAATGGGACTTCCAGTGATAAGTCTCTAGAAGCTGCCCAAAGTGCAATACAAAAGCACTGCCATTAATGGACTGAGGGACTCCTTCACCCAAGAGACTATCAAATTTCTGTCATTCCTCCTGGAGTCCCTCAACTACCCATGATTATGACAAATGCCCCTGTAAGTCTGATGGAAGAAACTGTCTTTCTTAACACCACATTATATGCCATTGTACTGACTGTTTACTGCACACTGGACCCAGGACCCTTGGTACAGAGTTTCCCATTATGCCTTGGGTTATAGAAGCAGCATCCCTAAGCTTGTCATAGCCACTAAGCCCTCTAACCTAAAATGGAAATGGTACCTATAAAATAGAGCCAAACCCAGACTCTTTAGTAAATCTGAGCCACAAAATGGGTTGACCTCTTCTGTCCTCAGTCTTTTGCCAGATGCCATAGTGCTGGAGGAGATCACCACTTTCCTGAACCCCTTGACTACATTAGAAGTTTCTTGGGATTAACTGAATGGACAGCAAAATAGTTACTATGATTTACAGGCAGTAGTTACAACATTGCATGTGATGGAGCTTTCTGGAGAGTTGTTGTTTCTCATCCTTTACCTAGGATGCCTCTGATTAGTGACAGGACTGAAGAGTAAATAAAATTGGCCCAACCTGGCTATTGTGGACATTGCTACTATAAACATTCGGGTACACGTGCCCCTTCGGATCACTACGTTTGTATCTTTAGGGTAAATACCCAGTAGTACAATTGCTGAGTCATAAGGTAGCTCTATTTTCAATTTTTTGAGGAACCTCCATGCTTTTCTCCAGAGTGGTTGCACCAGCTTGCATTCCCACCAACAGTGTAGGAGGGTTCCCCTTTCTCCATATCCTCACCAGCATCTGTCATTTCCTGGCTAATGTCCACAATAGCCAAGTTATGGAAAGAACCTAGATGTCCATCAACAGATGAATGGATAAAGAAGATGTGTTTTATATATATATATATACGTGTGTGTGTGTGTGTGTGTGTGTGTGTGTGTGTACAATGGAATACTATGCAGCCATCAAAAGAAATGAAATCTTACCATTTGCAATGACATGGATGGAACTAGAGGGTATTATGCTTAGCAAAATAAGTCAATCAGAGAAAGACAACTATCATATGATCTCGCTGGTATGAAGAAGTGGAGATGCAACGGGGGTGGGGTTTAAGGGGGTAGGAAAAGAAAACATAAAACAAGATGGGATCAGGAAGGAGACAAACCAAAAGAGACTCTTAATGTCGTAAAACAAACTGAGGGGGGTGGGGGAGAGGAGGTTGGGAGAGGGGGGTGGGGTTACATTATATGTTTAAATAAAGATAAAAATTAAAAAAAAATTGGCCCAACCTTAGATAGTCATTTTAACAGTGGATACCTTGGCCAATAAGCCTCTTCTACACATTTTTAGATTCTTGGGATATTGCCAATGGTCTAACTATCTGATCTGGCCAATAGTGGCAAGAATTATCTATCCAAGTTTGTCCCTTCAAGATAAATAAATTTTGGAAATCTCTTACCTCATAATTATCTGCAACATAAATTAACATCATACTAAAGAGACAACACAAAGTCTCATCAAGATATTCCTTATCCACAATGCAGTTCTTTCAGTAGGACATTCAAGACAATTTCCACCTGTTTTAGTAGATTCAAGTTACTTACCTTAAAGAGTGGCATAATGGCTTACTTAAATGAATTTAAATTCAGTTAAATAAAACATGGCACATTTCAGTCTTCAAGCTTGAGGAGTATATTGCAATAAAGAACTTTATTTCATTTGTGATATTTGGTGACATCTTGCAAGCTCTACCACCTGCCTCTGTTCCTTCTGCCTCATATCTTAGGAAAGTTGGTAAAAAAAGAAAAAAATGTTGCTTTCCTTCCTTTGGGGCTAACAGGAAATTCAAACCATGCAAGCCGCTGCCTGTTTGTGCATAGGAACTCTTTTCCCGTTCCACTCCTTAATGACAATGAAATCCAATCCAAGCCATCTCCTTTTCTTCTTCTCTCAAACCCTTTTGGATCAGCTTCAGAGAATTCCCTGCTTTCCTGGAAAGCATCATATATGAAGATAACCATATGTATACTCTCGTGTGTGTGATAACATCAGTCTCAATATCAGAAACAAATTTTGGGTGAGGGGGTTCATCCTAGTCTTGTGGAGTGTCCACAACAGTTAGATTGTATTCTAGGTTTTCACAATAATCCTCTAATTTAGGTATTATTATTGTATCTATCATTGAAAGGAGGAAGATAAAACAACAACAACAAAAATTAAGTTGCCTAAGGTCCTATAGCAATTTTGTGATGGAGATAGGAAATGAGCCCAAGAAGTCTGACTCTAGAACTCTGCTCTCATGTGCCAAATCATTACACTAAAAATTATGGAAATACTAAGGAGTAAATGACAACAAGAACTAATTTTTTTCCAGAGTTCCCTATAGTAAGGCTTCAGATATAATAAGTAACATCTGTAGAGCTTATACATGGTAAGTTTAATTTGATTAATTAAGTTGGTGTTATCCAATTAAAAGATAAAGAAATTAACCCCTAACAGGTAAATAATTTATCTTGATTTTATACATATGCTTTTTTTCCATACAATTGCTTCATAGTTTCACCCTCTGTACTTAGAGGTTCAAAAATAACTTACATTAAAATGACAGTATGTTTATTTGCTCTTTCTATAGATAAATTTGGCATTCAACATTCGTTTTTGAAAATGAGAAAACTCTTCACAATTTTCACTAGGAAGAAAACTTAAAAAGCTATGCATTAAATATATTCGTGATATATGACTAATGCCCTCTACTTTACATTTTAAAATTTAAGTTTATAATAAGAATCCATATAACCTTAAGGTTAATAATGGTAGCAGTAACACTGCTCAAATAAAAATATTTTATTAAAACTATTTGGTTATCATTTATCAAAAACTAGAATGTACTTTAAGATTTTTCTTAATGATTGTGATTTAATCTTAAAAATAACGTGTTGAAGTAAGCTTTACCCCATTTTATGCTTGAAGAGACCCACACCCTAAAAGTAACTTTTCCACATCAGAGTATAATGAGTGTCAGAACTGAGATTCAAAGTAATATTTGTTTCACTTCAAACCTTGGATTTTCTTTTGCCTTTTATTGAAAATATCCACACTTTTACCATACTAGTTCTAAGGTCCAGGTCCTCTCAGAATTTTTCAGGGGTACTGAATTAACATGAATGTTCTCTTAAATTTTACCTAAGCATTAAATTAACTCTATGGGGACGCCTGGGTGGCTCAGTTGGTTAAGCAGCTGCCTTCGGCTCAGGTCATGATCCCAGCGTCCTGGGATCGAGTCCCACATCGGGGTCCTTGCTCGGCAGGGAGCCTGCTTCTCTCTCTGCCTCTGCCTGCCACTCTGTCTGCCTGTGCTTGCTTGCTCTCTCTCCCTCTCTTTCTGTCAAATAAATAAATAAAATCTTTAAAAAAAATTTAAAAAGTTAACCCTATGTATTAGAAAATGTCATTAAGAAAGTACAGCTGCAATATTTCTATTAAAGCACAGTATGTGATGTTGAAAGCAAAAAAATTATCAGAACATATATTTATCTATCCCAAAGCTTATCAACTTATGTAAAATATTGTAAAATTTAATGTATAGTTATAATAAATACTCACTGAAAAACTAAATTCCTCAAAAGGATTAAATAAAGATAAAAACCACCCAATGCCATCACTTAAACAATAAAAATATAAAGGGCACAAATCAACCAACTCCTTTCTTCTTGCTTGATTTGAGCCATCAGTGAGGTGTAGTTAACAAAGGTAATACAATCTTAAGATGCATAATAGAAGTTAATTGCCTAGATAATGGGAAATAATATCCTCATTGGACTGTGTTGGTCAAGACATACATGGAATAATGGATCAATTTTGTGTTCTTTTGGACTTTACTTACACCCATATTATGACAATTAACAACTTGGCTTATGGGTATTTTTTATGTATCTTTCTTTTATCATAGACTGAATTACACACATGCAGAGACCATGACATATCTAATTTTATGTCATTGGCACCTAGCAGAAAATGTGGCTATTAGTATTTGCTTAATAAAGCATTACATTCATTAAAACACACATCTTATCTCCTTGGACTCTCGCCATAATATTATAACTGATTTCTTTGCCTCTCTCTCATCTTTCTGAGTTCCGTTCTCCAAATAATTGTTCAAGCAATAAAGTAATCTCTCCAAGGTCACATAAGTATTAAATGACAGACATTAAACCTAGGTAGACTGACTTCAAAGTCTCATTTTCAAGATGTAATTCTCTAATAAAATCTTTTCCCCTCAGACAAGGAAAACAAAACAAAACAAAACAAAACAAAAAAGTGTTTTGAAAAGGAATTAATTTTCCTGACTTAGTGAAAGTCTATACAAATTAACATGTAATGGGTACATTTTTTTTTAAGATTTTATGTATTTATTTGACAGAGAGATCACAAGTAGGCAGAGAGACAGGCAGAGAGAGGAGGAAGCAGGCTCCCCGCTGAGCAGAGAGCCTGATGTGGGTCTCAATCCCAGGACCCTGAGATCATGACCTGAGCCGAAGGCAGAGGCTTAACCCACTGAGCCACCCAGGTGCCCCATAATGGGTACATTTTAAGAGAGACTTTAATAAACAAAAATAAAGAAACAGGTAAGTAAGATCATGAGCTTATTGAAGACAGTCTTATGTAAGGAGAAGCTCAAAGAATGAGAAGGGGTTTTTGTTTTTGTTTTAAAAAGAATTTTTGGAGAATATATGTGTTTTCTATCTTTAAAGTATTAAGGCTTGTCATGAGGTAAAAAATATTCTGCATTTCCCAGAATTACTCTGGAACAAAAGACAGTTAATAGCTGTTTGTTTACTTAACCAACAATAAGTAGATACAAACAACATAGAAAACAAGTGAAAGATAATAAAACAAATCTTTTAAAATAGCAGGGATTTCCAACAACTAAAACTATGTAGAGAATCACAGGGAATTGAGCAGAGGCATTGACCAGCTACCAGTAGAGAAAATTGGGCTATTTACTTGTCTATCATCTATTTATATCTATCAAAATTCACTATTATTTAGTAAGAAAAACTATATAAATATACACAGAGATTGTAACAATTAAACCATTTTGTTAAAAACAAATATAATGCTATTCTGAAAAGTGTCTATTAAACAATATGGTTGTTATCTAGAGTTGTAGGAATTATACATTATGCAATTTATAAAACTCCAAATTAAGCAGTCACCCACTTGACACTAGTGAATATTTTATAAGATTTCAGCATCTTAACTTTATAGTTAGCAAGTGATATCAGATATTTAGATATTAAGAATGAATTATGCCAAACTCTCCTTATGCTTTACTGATATGTAATGATTATTTTTTTCACATAATTTTCATAGTAGAAATAAAGGATAACAAATCATCATCATCATCTTTTTCTTCTTCTTTAGTTTTCTTTAGCATTGTGTGTTATAGAACAACTTCTCTTGGAAAGAAGGTAACTACCCATCAGTTTGTGTTGCTGCTTTACCTCTTGCTAGATGTACGTCTTCAAACAAACAACTCGTCTTATCTCTGAGTCTAATTTCTCTCATCTCTAAAATGGGGGTAATAGCTCTCTTGCACTTTTGTTTTAGTCTAATAATATTAAATATGAACCACTCAGCATGCTGTCTAACAACACATGACACATAATATAGTTATTGTTTTTGTTTTATTACGGCATTGTACTATGCCAAGTATTTGTTTTGTCTTCATGGTCATGCAGGGAGAAAAACGTAAGATGTTTTATGATTCTAATTTTACATAAATTGAATTTCACAATTCTGTGTGAAAACTGTAAGGTCAGGTAATTTATAAGTGGCAGAGGGAACAAGAACATCTGAAATGTCAGAATAAGTTTGAAAATCTGTTCACCCATAAAAGCAATGACAAAGGCAAAAATTTTCCAAACAAACATTTTCAGAATTTTGGAAATTAACTTCAGGCTTACAGTAGTCCTTTGAGCATTTATAAAGAAATATGGGGAAATTTAGAAAAAAAGAATGAATAATGGTGTTTTATGGTGTTTCTTTGCTCCTATTCCTCTATCCCCATTTGGTGATAGCCATGAAAATCAGCAGCCCTGGACCCACAATAGCTGAGAAAACCAGCAAAATAGAAATAAGGGGTCAAAAAGTTTGGGAACTTCCCAAAAACCCTATTCTCAGGAAACTGTCCCTGATTTAACTGTCCCAGAAAATTGTCACTAATTTAACTTGAAACTGTTCCTCATATCATACAAATAATTAACTGAAAATGGTTCATTGATCCAAATTTAAGTCGTTTTTTTTTAAGATTTTTATTTATTTATTTGACAGACAGAGATCACAAGTAGGCAGAGAGTCAGGCAGAGAGAGAGGAAGGGAAACAGGCTCCCTGCTGAGCAGAGAGCCCGACTTGGGGCTCGATCCCAGGACCCTGGGATCCTGACCTGAGCCGAAGGCAGAGGCTTTAACCCACTGAGCCACCCAGGCACCCTGACCCAAATTTAAGTCTTTAAATTAAAGGTTTTGGGGAAAGAAAACTTAAGTAGATTATTGGGACCTTGAATTAGGCAATGGCTTCAGAGACACTAACACAAAAATCACAAAAGGCAATGAAAAAAAGGAAAGGTAAATTGGTTTCTTCAAAATTAAACATTTTTTAAAAGATTTATTTATTTGAGAGAGGAAGAGAAAGCGAGAAAGAGAGAAAAAAGAAAGGGTATATGAGTGCACTGGAGCGCAAATGAGCACGTGATGGGGGAGGGGAAAGGAAGAGGGAGAGAGAGAATCTCTATCAGACTCCCTGCTGAACATGGAGCCTGAAGTGGGGCACCACCCTGTGGCCCTAAGACCATACCCTGAGCCACAATCAACAGTCAGATACTTAACCTACTGAAGCATCGAGGAACCCCCAAATTAAACATTTTTGTGCTAAATAATAAAGTAAAAAGACAACATATACAACAGGATTATTTATTTATTTATTTATTTATTTATTTATTTATTTATTTTTAAGTTGGCTCCATGCCCAATGTGGTGCTTGAACTCAGGACCCTGAGATCAAGGATCACATTCTCTGCCAACTAAACAAGCCCTACCCCTGGAAAGAAAATATTTTTAAGTCATATATCTGATAAGGGACTTCTATGTACAATATATTTAAAAGAACTCACACCTCAAGAACAAAAGAAAAATAACCTATTTAAAAAATGAAGACATTTCATCAAAGATCCTATACCAATGACCAATAAGCACATTAAAAGATATTTAACATTAGTAGCTATTAGAGAAATACAAATCAATCCCACAAGGTAATCTCACTTTACCCCAACCGTGATGACTTTTACTTATAAAAGATGAACAGTAAGAACTATTTGCAAGTATGTAGAGAAATCCTCACTCATCGCAAGTGAGCTGTAAAATGATGCAACTTTGCTGATAAACTCTGGTCATTCCTCAAAATGTTAAACAGATTGTTACCTGTGATACAGTAATTTCAATTCTAGATATATACCCAAGTGAAATTTAAACATATATTCATCCCAAAACTTGTACACAAATGTTTACAGCCACATTATTCATAATAACCAAAAAGTAGAAGCAGTGCAAATGTCCATTGGTTTTGAGTAGAAAGTGGTTACATCCTATCAAATGGATGAGTGAAAAGACAGAACTTGGTATATACATAACATAGAACTTTTTTTGGCAAATAAAATGGTCGTCATTCTGAAACATGCTACAATATGGATAAACCTTGAAAACATTATGCTATGTGAAAAAAAGTTGGTAAAAAATGATTACATATTATATGATACCATTTATATGAAATATCCTGAATTGACAAATCTGTGTAGACAGTAGTAGTTGCCAGGAGATGGGGGAGGAGATGGAGAGTGACTCCTAATGGGTATGTGATTTCTTTCTGGGATAAAGAACATATTCTAAAATTAGTAATAATTATTGTACAACTCTGAATATAATGAAAACCAATGAATTTACATTTTAAAAGGGCAAATTTTAGGGCATGTACATTACATCTCAATAAAGTTGTCATAAAAATAATAGCAGGTGTCAGAAACAAAATTTGAATGCTGACTTTGCTACCGTTTCTGTCTGCATTCCAGTGTGCATATAATAACTTTATGGATTTTATCAGTTTTAAATTTATACTAAGAAAATCACTGCAATGAACTGTTTGTCACCCCAAAATCCATAGGTTGAAATCTAATTTCCAGTGTGATAATATTTGGAGATAAGCTTTTGGGAATTGATTAGGTCATGAACATGGAGCCTTCATGACTGGGAACTAGTGTTCTTATGAGTCCTTATAAAAGAGGTCTTTTGCCCTTTCCACGTTTTGAGGATGGTACCGCCTACAAGCTAGGTGTGGGCACTCACCAGATAACAAGCCTAGCAGTGGCTTAACTTTATACTTCCCAGGCTCCAGAACTATTTGCAATTTCTATTTATGAGCCACTCAGTTTATGGTCTTTTATTCTAGCAGCCCTAATGGACTAACACAATCTCTAGAGGTGGACTAACACACCTCTTTACAAATGGTGCTTCCATTCTAAGTTTTCAGACTCTAGAGATGTCTACATGCATCATCGCATTTTTATACTTGCCAAAGTCTTGTGAAATTAAGTTGCATGATCTCTATTACTGTCTCTGTATAGTTGATGAGAAATCATGGGGTCAGGGAGCACAGTATATGTGACCAAATTCACAAAATTTAAGAACTTTTAGATTTCCACAAAATTTTAGCTTCTCTGTGCCATGTTCACTTGACTTACTTACCTGTACTTGTGCAGCAGTGGTTCACAGAACACATGTAAAAAAAAATAGTATCCTTCGCAAGCACCCTTTATTCTTTATCTTTCAGCTTTTGTACCCAGGGATTTCAACAGAGCGTTTCAATGTCTGCAAGTACTTGGTATTTATACCTCATCTGAAAAACACGAAATCCTGGATAAATGGTTTCGTTGTCCATCCTTCTGGGCATAAGATTGCATGGTTCATCAGAGCATGTTGGAAAAGGCCCAGTTGTCCATATCAGTTTAATAATTAAGTTATATTTATGTTCCTTTTTAGCATTAGTTTCAGGTATTCAATGTAATGATTGAATATTACTATGTATTGCAAAATTGTTACCACAAAAGTCTAATTAACATTTGTAACCACACAGCTACAC
Source organism: Taxidea taxus jeffersonii (assembly GCA_003697995.1). Taxonomy (NCBI): domain Eukaryota; kingdom Metazoa; phylum Chordata; class Mammalia; order Carnivora; family Mustelidae; genus Taxidea; species Taxidea taxus. The sequence continues at coordinate 74,748 of RCUC01145886.1, read as the reverse complement.
ATTTTTCCTTGTAATGAGAACTCTTAAGTTTTACTATTTTAACAACTTTCAAATATACAATACAGCATTATTAAGTATCATCACCATGCTATATATTACATTCCCATGCTTCATTTATTTTATAATTATAATTTTGTAATTTTTGACCATCCTCACCCATTTTTCCTATCCCCTACATGCCTCAGGCAACCACAAATCTATTCTCTGCATTTGTGAGTTCATTTTTTTCTAGATTCCATTATCACTGAGATCATATGTATTTGTCTTTCTCTGCCAGACTTGATTTTAGATAATGTCCTCAGTGATTGCATTAAATCTATAGGTTGATTGGATTAAGATGAATATTTTAACAATATTCTTATTCATGAGTATGAAGTATCTTTCCATTTCTTCATCTTCTTCTTTTTTTTAAGATTTTTACTTATTTATTTGACAGAGAGAGAGAGAGCACAGCAGGGAGACCTAAAGGAGGAAGAAGAAGGCCTTCTGCTGAATGGGGAGCTTAAAGTGGGGCTTGATAGCAGGACCCTGGGATCATGACCTGAGCTAAAGGCAGACACTTATCAGACTGAGCCACCCAAGTGTCCCATTTATTCTTCTTAAATGTATTTAATCAATGTCTTATAGGTTTCAGTGTACAGCTGTTTCACCTCCTTGGTTAAATTTACTCCTAGGTATTTTATCCTCTGAAATAAAAAAAAAAAAAAAAAAAAAGATTTATCTTCCTGGGGACACCTGGGTGATCAGTCAGTTAAGCATCTGACTTTAGCTCAGGTCATGATCCCAGGATCCTGGGACTGAGCTCCCAACATGGGGCTCCCTGCTCAGTGGAGACCCTGCCTCTCCTCTCCTTCTGCCCCTCCCCACTGCTCATGTTCTCTCTCTCTCCCAAATAAATAAATAAAATCTTATTAAAAAAAAGATTCTTCTTTCTGATTGATCATTATTAATGGATGGACACAATCTGTATGTTGATTTTTTTTTTTTTATCCTACACTTTTACTGAATTTGTTTATCAGTTCTTACAGGGTTGTTTTTTTTTTTTTGCGGGAGTCTTTAATATATTATATATATATATATATATATATATATATATGCACATATGATATATGTATTATCATGCCACCTGCATATTATGTCACCTGCAAAAAGTGATAGTTTTACTTCTTTTTAATTTGGATGACATTTATTGTGTTTTCTTGCTTAATTCCTCTGGTGAGGACCCTGGTACTATGTTGAATCAAAGTGGTAAGAGTGGGCATCCTTGTGTTTTTTCTGATCTTAGAGGAAAAGCTTTCAGTTGTTCACCTTTGAGTATGATATTAGCTTTGGGTATGTCATATGTGGCCTTTGTTAGGTTGAGTATGATCCTTCTATACTGCTTTGTTGATTTTTTTATCATAAATGGATATTGAATTTTATCAAATGCTTTTTATGCATCTATTGAAATGGTCATACAATTTCTGTCCTTTATTTTCTAAATGTCACCTACCATATTGATAGATTTGTGGATGTTGAATATATTGTTTTTGTTTCATTCCATGTTTTATTCTTTTTGTGCCTTCATCTCCACCATAGTTTTCTAGAACAAATAGCAATCGGCCTTATGTATTCAAATCACTTTGCCAGGTTCTGCTTTCTTCTGTGAAACACAAACCAAGGCAGACACAAATATAGGTAATTTGGTAATTTTGTCCAATCAAGCTGTATTCTTGAAATACTTCTTGGTAAAATTATAAAAACACAAATCCTTGCCTTGTTTTTAGCTCTATCTTCTTTCCCATACCTGTCTTTAGTTTCTGTATGGCCTGAATTATTCTTTCATATATCTTCATACATGCATTACTTTGGCAGCTGCTAAAAAATAGATTTCTGATAATATTTTTCTCAAAACCTCTATTAGGAAATAGTCTCTGCACTAAGTAAAAGAATTTCTGATGCACTTTAAATTAATCATATACACATTTATGTTTCTTTACTATCCCTACATGTTGAATAGGGCATCCCCTAGTTATGAAGCCCATCTATCTGGCTACTTATCCACATATCTAGAATTGTGTCTGGATTGACAACAAATAGAAAAATAGAAGAGAAGAAAAGCACATTTTTGTTTTAGAAAACTGTTTTTGTTTTGAAAACTCATAAATTTTTAAGTGATGCATTTATATTCAAGATAAATCAAGCTAACTGTATAATAATTATCTGTTTTGACTTCAGAAATCGGCTGCATTATGAACACTTTCATTGAAAGGTGAATACGAGAGTACCCAGAGGCCTTTTGAATGGAGCTACAATTAGATGAAACTATATTATTCTTTAGCATGCTGTGTTTCCCATTAGTTGGCGATCAAAAGAAAAACTCCAAAGAAGATCAGTAGGATGCAAGATTGATTACAGACTGATTCAGCAGTGTAATCACTAGCTAGTGCAATCTCAGCATGAATGGAGTCCCCAGAGAGCGAGTTGCTATCTGATAGCTCTACAGAGAGGAGAAATCAAATGACTTCTAGAATGTAGATTGGTTTGGATTGCATTAAACAGGAAAGGATTATATCTCCCACTGTCATCCATCCTGGCATCCAAGAACAGTGCGTCTAAAACATCTCATTTCCACGGAAGGTATACATCAACTTTGTTACATAGCCTGATTCAGCAACTCCTGGGAAGAAAAGGAAACTGCACAAATGCTGTGTGAAAACTGCTGCAATTAATTATGGTGTGCTTTTGGTGCTTCTTGCCAAGGACATAAGACTAATTTTTCATTATTATTCAATTCATATGCCTATGTTGATAATTCTCCCTTAACATTATAAATCTAAAACATAGCATTTCCTGTCTGTAGTAATTATAGCAATCACTATTGAAAGTACTGGGAACAAGGGAAGAAACAATAAAAGGGGAGACTAAATTATTGGGATCTAGTTCTAATTTTGCTAAAAAAATTCTATCTGTGTAACTATAATTGAATTATTTAACTTACCTGTGTTTCAGTAGACCCATTAAAAAATAGGATAGTCACATTTGGAATACCTGAAAGCAGGGGGTCATAATTTTATAAATTATACTTTAAAATTCTAGCTATGATTCTATGAATAACTATACATAAATTTCAAATAGAATGTAGGCACTTTTAAAACACTGTTGAGCCAAAATAAGTGCAGTGAATAATTTATTTTTGGATTCTAAATCCATTTTGTCCATTGATTAAATAACTTAAACAGTTTAGTATAAAGGACAGATTAACAAAACACTTCTGGAAAATAATCACATAGAAAGCACACCACTGAAACATCATACCTGTATTGGTTTATCTTAGGGAAGAAAGAGGTGGAATATATCCAGCCCTTTTTTATGAAAAGACCCAGAGTAAAATAGATTTCATAGAAAAATCCTAGTATTTCTTGATTTGCCTGGGCATCATCCCATATTGAAAAGAGAACCAGAAGAGGGCTGGTAAGAGCATATTGGCAATGTACCAGAAGACCTTTCTTGAATACAATGGCAACAAATTGAACCTGACAAATTGTTTAGCAGGGGAGATGGTTTCAGTCTCACTAAGAAAGATCCTTCATAACAACTAACAAGTGGCAATCAGTGTTATGCTAGAAAATCTTCCATTGAACTACTCTATCTAAAGAGAAATTTAGAATTGTTTACATGATTCTTCTATTTGAGCTCCACACTTATTCTAGTTCTGCTATACATCTTCAGTGGCTTATATTTTAAATTCATATATTTTTTTCTTTGTCCTTTTTTCCCTTTAACATTCATCAGCATTCTCTGGCCTACTTGGAATTAGGACTTCAGAGTAATTTTTGATGTCTTTGTCCTTTCTGAGCTCATACTGAGATCTAATGTATTTCTTTAGTTGTATGTTTCTATTGCTACCCTCTAACTCTTCACCACCATGTTTGACTTAAACCACAGTAATAGTTTTCTAACTGGTGTTTTATTTTAAACTGCAATTCCTGCCAATCCATCTAGTATAGTACTGTCAAATTAATCATGCTAAAATGTAGATTTCATCTGCCATTCTATTCTTCAAAAATTTTCAAAAAATCTCCATAAAGTATAGGCTAAAAACACCCCCCCAGATTGGTATTCAAATAAATTTAAAATCTTGATGACCTTTAGTAAACTTTACACTCATTTCCTATTTGTAATAAATGGTCACTTGAGCTTGTCTTGCCTTTGCTGCTCCCCAGAGAGATGGACTAGGATTTGATTAGGCATACCAGTATCAAACTAGACCCATATAAATGTGGATTCAACATATCATAGACCTACATACTTGGTCTTTGTATGTCTACTTTTTTTTATTTAATGATATGGTATAGGACCTGAACTCCATAAACAACATAAACTATTAAATATAAATCTGAATACATTCCCCACTATTTGTTCAAGGAATAATCTAAGGTGTTAGAAATTTAGCTTGCAGAATTTGTTTATCTGTTTGTTTACTTAGCTTAAATGAAATATATTTTGTACTGTAAATTATATAACATTTAAAACAGTAACACACAAGTATTTGTCATTAACCAGACTTATGTTGATATGTACAGTGGATTTCATATATATTCATAGACATCAAAAGATAGAGTCCCATTAAAATATACACAAGGACAAATACACACACTTGTCCTCTAGCAGGAACAAATAATTAAAAACTCATAGATTTTAAAATAATTATTTTAGCAATGCAGGTCAAGAGAAGAAAATAATTGTACATTCAGTGAATTAGTATGCTTAGGAAAAATTTGAAAACCAAACCAAAATTTAATTATGTTCACAGAAATATAAAAATGCCTGCAGTTAACAGCTCTGAATTCTGTAGTTTTCATGGATTTCACTTTGGAAAAGTATAATTTTTCCTTAGTTTTTGATTAGGAGTGTCTAACCCCTAGGGCCAGTGTTTCTCAAAATGAATCATATCTGTTGTCCAACCTACAACCTCTAGAGATTCTGATAATCAGCAGCCAATATTTTTTTTAAAAGATATCAGAATATTTAAAGGGACAATCAGTGTTGAGAGTCCTTTTCTATCCAGAGTGAATTCTCTCTCTGTCTCTCTCTCTCTCTCTCTCTCTCTCTCTCTCTTTTTAACCATATTGCTTTATCTATCTTGAATTCTTTGCTTATTTTACTTGGCACTTATTTTTTTCCAACTTTGCTGATATAATATCGATATACGTACAGCACTATGTAAGTTTTAGATATACTGCATGCTAATTTGATACACTTATATATGGCTAATTACCACCTCAATATTAACTAGCATCTTTATTATGTCACATGATACTTCTTTTTTGTTGTACAAACATTTAAGATCTCCTTCCTTAACAAATTTCAAGTATATAATACCTATTGCTAACTATAATCACAGTACTCTGCATTAAATCTTTGGGTTTATTCATCTTCTAACTGGAAATTTATACCCCTTGACCAACATCTCTCTCCATTTTCCCTACCCCACAGCTCCTTGCAACCATGATTAAACTTTGTTTCTAGGATTTTGGATTTTTAGATTCCACTTATAAATAATACCATGCAGTGAATATCATTCTTTAACTTATTTCATTTAGCAGAGTGTCCTCAGGTTCCACCCATGTAGTTGCAAATGGCAGGATTTCCTTCTTTACCATGGCTGAATAACATTCTATTTTGCGTGCATGTGTGTGTGTATGTGTGTGTATCTACAACATCTTCTTTATTCATTCATTAGTTGAAGGACTGTCAGGTAGTTTCCATAGTTTGATTATTATGAAATGTTGAAAAAAAAAAGAAATGAATATACAGTCAAACCTTGAACAATGTGAAGGTTGGGGCACAAACCCTCACACAGTCAGAAACCTATATATAACTATGACTCCCCCAAAACTTAACTATGGATAGCCTACTGTTTTTCCAAAGCCTTACCAATAACATAAACGGTTAACACACATTCTCTATGTTGTATGTACTATGTACTGTATTATTACAATAAAGTAAACTAGAGAAAATAATATGTTAAGAAAATCATACAGAAGACAAAATACAGGCCACCTGGGTGGCTCAGTGGGTAAGGGTCTGCCTTCGGCTCAGGTCATGATCCCAGGGTTCTGGGATTGATCCCCACATTGGGCTCCCTGCTCGTTGGGAAGGCTGCTTCTCCCTCTCTCGGTCCCCCTGTTTGTGTTCCTGCTCTACCTATCTGTCTCTCTGTCAAATAAATAAATGAAATATTTTTTAAAAAAGAAAGCCAAAATACATTATAGTACTGTACTGTATTTATATGTAAAGAAAATCTGTGTGTAACTGGACCTGCACAGTTCAAACTTGTGTTGTTCAAGGGTCAATTGTATTTCTCCAATATACTGTTTTTATTTCCCTTGGGTATATAACCAGAAGTGAGATTGATGGATTATTTAGTAGTTCTGTTTTTAATTTTTTGGCGAACCTCCACACTATTTTCCATTGTAGTTGTATCATTTACAATCCCACCAACAATGCAACAATTGTGGACATGTTCTTCACATCTTGACAACTAATTTTTTTGTCTTTTTGATAATATCCTTTCTAACAGATATGAGACAATATCATTATGGTTTTATTTTGCATTTCCATGAGGTTTAGTGATGTTGAGCATCTCTGTGTACCCGTTGGTCATTTATAGATCTTCTTTGGAAAATGTCTATTCAGTTCCTCTGCCCATTTTAAAAATTAGATTGCTTGGTTTTATTGTTGTTGAGTTTTATTAGTTCCTTATATATTTTGCATATTAATCTCCGGAGATACATGGTTTGCAAATATTTTCTCCCATCCTGTAGATTGCATTTTCATTTTGTTGATTGTTTCTTTTGCTGTGCAAAAACTTCTTAGTTTGTTGTAGTTTCACTTATTGCTTTTTTGCTCTTACTGCTTTTTGGTGTCATATCGAAAAAAATTGTTACCAAGATATATTTAGTTGACTGTATATATGAAGGTCTGTTTCTGGGCTCTCTATTCTCTTGCAATGATTTATGTGTCTGTTTTTATGCCAGTACTATACTATTTTGATTACTATACCTTTGTAGTATAGCTTGAAAGCAGGAAGTGTGATGCCTCAGGCTTTTTATTCTCAGATTTATTTGGCTATTCTGTGTCTTTTGCGGTTTATAAAAAATTTTAGGATTTTGGTTTTTGGGGGTTATTTTTTTGCTTTCTCTGTGAAAAATGCCATCAGAATTTTGATAAGGATGCATTAAATCTATAGGTGGCTTGGGATAGTATGGAGATTTTATAAACAGTAATTCTTCTAATTCATGAACATGGGATATCTTTTCATTTGTATTATCTGCAATTTATTTTATTAAAATCTTATAGATTTGCATGTACAGATCTTCTGCTCCTTGGCGAAATTTATTCTTAAGTATTTTATTGTGTTTTTTACTATTGTACATGAAACTTCTTTTTTAAATTTCTCATTCAGATACTTCATTGCTAATGTATTGAAATGCAACTGACTTCTCTGTTGATTGTGCATCCTGCAACTTTATTAAAGTCATTAATTAGTTCTAAAAGTTTTTGGGTGGAGTGGTTAGGATTTTGTACATATAGTATCATATAATCTGCAAAAAGACAATTTGTCTTTGTCCTTTCTTATTTTAATGTTTTTAGTTCTTGCCTGATTGCTTTGGCTAGGACTTCTAGTACTATGTTGATTAAGAGTGGTGAGATTGGGAACTCTCTTGTTTCTAATCTTAAAAGAAAAATATATTAACTTTTCACTGTTGAGTTTGATATCTGTGCAGTTCCAAATATGGCCTTTACTGTGCTGAGGTATGCTCTTCTTTTTTTTTAAGATTTTATTTATTTATTTGACTGAATGATAGAGAGCATGAGTGGGAGGAGAGGCAGAAGAAGAGGAGAGGGACAAGCAGCCTCCCTGCTGAACTGGAACCCAATGCAGGGTTCCATCCCAGGATCCCAAAATCATGACCAGAGCCTAAGTCAGATAGATGCTTGACCAACTGAGCAACTCAGGCACCCCTTGATTTCTGTTCTTTTTATATGCTATTTATTGACAATTTTTATCATGAAAATATGTTTCATTTTGTCAAATGCTTTTTCTACATCTTTTGAGATGATTATATGTATTTGATCCTTCATTTTATTAGTGTGATATATAGCATTTATTGTTTTGCATATATTAAACTATCTTTAAATTTTGGGGATAAAGCTCACTTGATCATAGTATATGACCTGTAATATGATGTTCATTTCTGTTTCCTAATATTCTGTTGGTATTTCTTGCATCTATACCAGGGATATTTTATTATAATTTTCTTTTCTTGTAGTGTCCTTATCAGAATTTGGTATCATAGTAATACTGGCTTCATAAATTGAATTTAGGAGTGCTCCTTCACCTTTAACTTATGAAAGAGTTTCTGAAGGATTGGAATTAACCTTTTTTTTTTTTTTTTAATGTTTAAAAGAATTCACCAATGTAACCATCTTGTTTTGGGCTTATGGACTTCTCTTTGTTGAGATGTCCTTGGTTATAAATTGAATCACCTTATTTATTATTGGCATGTTTATATGTTTTGTTTATTGTTCAGTCTTGATATATTGAATGTTTGTAAGAATTTATCCATTTTTTCTAGGTTTTCAAATTCATTAGCATATAATTGTTCATAGTACTATATTATGCATTTTTGTGGTAATAATTACAATATTTACCTTTTTATTTTATTTTATTTATTTGAGTTATCTCTCTCTCTCTCTTTTAACCTAGCTAAAGTTTTATAAATTTTTCTTATCTTTTCAGAATGTCAACTCAATTTTGTGGGTATTTTTTATGTTTTTGTGTTCCTTATTTCATTTATTTCTGCTCTGATCTTTGTTATTCCTTTCTTCTGCTATCTTTTAGCCATACTTTGTTTCCCTTTTCTGGTTAGGTTGCTTACTTGAGGCTTTTCATTTTTCTCAGTATAGTTATCAATTGTAATAAGCTTTCTTCTTAGGTTTGGTTTTGCAGCTTCACATAGGTTCAGTATATTTGTTTCCATTTTCATTTCTTTCAATGTTTTTTTTTTTTTAATTTCCCTTTTAGATTTCTTCTTTGACCCATTTGATTCAAGGATATGTTGTTTGATTTGTACATATTTGTAAATTTTCTAGCTTTCTTCCTCCTTCTGATTTATAGTTTCATACCATTGTGATCAGAAACAAGTACTTAGTATAATTTTAATTTTTCTCAAATTTGTCAAGCCTTTATCATGGCGCATTATGTAATTTGTCTTGGAGAATATTCTGTGTGCCCTTGAGCAGAAGGTATATCTTGCAGCTCTTAGATAGAATGTTCTATATATATCTGTTATGTCCATTTTGTCTAAAGCATGGTTCAAGTCCAACATTTCCTTGTTCATCTACTATGTGGATCATCTATTCATTGTTGAAAGTAGGGTACTGAAATACACTATTATTGTATTATTTATTTCTCTCTTAAGATCTGTTGGTATTTGGGTCACCTGGGTGTCTCAGTAGATTAAAGCCTCTGCCTTCGGCTCTTGTCATGATCCCAGGGTCCTGGGATTGAGCCCCACATCATGCTCTCTGCTCAGCAGGGAGTCTGCCTCCTCCTCCCTCTCTCTCCACCTGCCTCTCTGCCTACTTGTGATCTCTGTCTCCCAAATAAATAAATAAAATCTTTTTTAAAAGATCTGTTGTTATTTGCTTAATATATCTAGTTTTTCCAATGTTGGGTATGTGTATAATGATGATTATTATATATGCTTGATGACTTGACAATTTTATCACTATATAATTATCTCCATTATCCTTTGTTATTGGGTTTTGGCTTAAAGTCTATTTTGTATGATGTAAGTGTGGCTACTTCTACACTCTTGGTTTGTGCTTACATGTAGTATCTTTTCTATCCCTATGCTTTGAACTTATGTGTGTCTTCAAAGCTGAAGTGAGTCTCTGGTATAGTGGGTCTTTTTTATTTTTTCCCCTTCTTTTATCTATTTAGCCACTATGTCTTTTTTTTTTTTTTTTTTTAGATTTATTTATTTATTTGAGAGAGAGAGAGAGAGCGGGAGCAGGCAGAGAGGCAGAAGGGGAGGGAAAGAATCTCAAGCAGACTTCCCATTGAGATTGGAGCCCAAAATGGCACCCTATCTCAGGGACCCTGAGTTCATGACCTAAGACAAAAATCACTTAATCCACTGAGCCACCCAAGCACCCCAAGCCATTATGCCTTTTATTGGAGAATTCACTCATTTTTATTTAGAGTAGTTTTGGTAGGTAAGGATTTCTTAACACTATTTCGTAACTGTTTTCTCTTTATTTTATAGTTCCCTCTTTTCATTTTGACTCTCCTAATGCCTTACTTTGTGAGCTGATGACTTTCTTAGTGTTAGTGATATGATCTCTCTTCTTTATCTGTTGTGAGTCTACTATAGGCTTTTGTTTTGTGGTTACCATGAGGTTTACATAAAACTGTGTTGGCACTCATTTAAGGTACAGTGGGCCTTGGACATAGTGAATATTCAATATAGTTTCTATTTTATTTACCAGTTAGCTTTTTCTTTTTTCTTAAGAAACCAAAATTATTCTCAAAATCATCTTCAGAATAATTTTTAAGTGAATCCTCTTTATCCAATTATAATATGATAGTCATTACATAAGTTAAGAATGTACATAGGAGAAGTGACTCTAAGAAAATGTGTAAATATATCCATCAAAATTTACCTCAGTAAAAATTGCATTTATGTGCATTTTATGAAACGCCTGATAGAATTTCTTAACCAAATAGTTGTTAATTTTTGTCTTGGCATGTAATGAGATATCCAGAGATAAGTCTTTTATGACTGGTGGGGCAGAAACATGGTGATATTAAAGAACCCAACATTTTATTTTATTCTATTCTATTTTATTTTTTTTTATTTATTACTTTTTTTAAAGAACCAAACATTTTAAATTATCACTTGGACATCATACTATCTTTTTTTAAAGATTTTATTTATTTATTTGACAGTCAGAGATCACCAGTAGGCAGGGAGGCAGGCAGAGAGAGAGGAGGCTCCCTGCTGAGAAGCAGGCTCCCTGCTGAGCAGAGAGCATGATGTGGGGCTCAATCCCAGGACCCTGGAATCATGACTCAAGCTGAACACAGAGGCTTTAACCCACTGAATCACCCAGGTGCCCCGATATCATACTATCTTAAGGATATATCCTATCCATTTGGTTTTAAGATGGATGCTGTATCCAGGTCACTCTGTTTTCTGGCCTGAATGAAAACGGCATATCAAGGGAAAAATGTATGGCTTATAATAAGCGAAGCACAACTTTACATCTGCTATGACTCATTTAATTGGTCATACCTGGCTGCAAAAGGATGGAACTGATAACTGTCCCCAATTCTAATTCATGCAACATCAAACATTCTAATGATAATCAAAAAGGAAGTATAAATTTAGTAGAAGCAAATAGAAGAAACTTCCACAAATATATAATTAGTACCAACTATTTAAAAGGCATGAATTTGTGTTCTTGGGTAAGTATTACGTTATTTAAAATTCACCTTAAGTGGTAGGTGTTAATTTCATTTTTTTACTCTGTTAGAAAACTTATGGATGAAATAGCGTAAGTAATTTGCATATGAACACTTAGCAAAATTTGGATTTGAATTCTAGTCTTCTGAATCTAAAACTGTGGTTATTATATACAGAATTGTATGTCACCTTATGAGAAAAATAAAAGTGAAAGAAAGAAAAGTGAAAGAAAAATGAAGACAGTTGGATTGTGAAGAAATTCTTTGGCATTGGTTAACAGAACTTTTTTGAACACCACAAACTTCTGCAACAACCTTGACATTGAATTGATACAAGTGTGAGGTATCAGATGATGCCTCTATAGAATAGTATCCCAAAGGCAATATAAAATCTTTATCCATTAGGTTCAACTCCAGTGTTCTGCAAAAATTTTGCCCCTAAAGTAGATTCCAATAAACAAGAATGATTTAGTCAGCAAGGACAATGTAACACTGATGCTACAACCATCCTTCAAAACTATGCACAATTGCACATTATTATTTTCCTGTACCCAGCTTTCAACATAAGTCTTAAGAGCCTATATGTCAGCATAATGTAAGTACTGCATCACTAGTCTAGTTACAAATTTTCTTCATAGAAAAATAGTGTTTATCTTTCCTGTTATTTCTGGCTCTTCTATGTTTGACCTCTATATTGCATTTTGTTCTAAAGAAGAATCAGACCTTGAAAGGGTCTATATTTGACAACAGTGGACTAATCTAGTGTTTCCTTTTCCTTCTTAATCATAATCTTCAATCAAATGAACGTAGCATTTTATTTCATGACTATATATTAGGTTGTATCTTATATTTTGTGGTTTATATACATTGTAGAATGTATATGTGGTTTATGTGGTTTATACAATTAGTTTTAAGTAATTATTTTCATTTTTTCATAGAATACAAGTGAAGTTTATTCCATATTACAAGTTAATTATATTTGGCACCTTTAAAACTTTTACTTCATGTTTAAGTTAACCTTAAAGACTATCTTTCCATTATTTTATCGATAGTCCTAATATATACTTTCTATTTTTATGCTCTGCTTTAATACAGATATTTTTCATTGTGTAACTCTTTGCCTGTTGAGTGTATGTAATGATTTAGTAGAAAGAATGCAAACCTGGAGCAAGGAAATTTGGATTAATATCCCAGTGCTATTTAATAGTTGAGTATCCTAAGGAAAAATAGCTTAAGGTTTTAATGTTTTAGTTTTCTTCCCTGAAATATGAGGATAATAATGCCATTATTGTCTGTGGATGTTTCAAGAATCAAATGTGTATCAAATTCACATATACTGAAAAAGTGTAACTATATACAACATTATTTTAGGATTTACATCTTTATCTTATCGGATACAATATTTGCCCTATAATCCAAGAAATATGAAGATTAATACAGTGATGTTTATACCCCATATTGACAGAGGACATTTTTGAACTTTCTCTAGAAGTATTTTAGATATAACTGATGGTTATAGATTTTTTTACTAGTATTTCAATTTACACAATATAATATCTTAGAAAATCAATTTTGCCTTTTATTGTCCTTGATGAAAATTCTATTCAAATAAAATGTATTTAAATTTTATTAAATATAGTTTTTGAAATAAAAAGAATCCTTCTCCTTGAGGACTTTTTTGGAAGAGATAGAATAATCACAATGAGACAATTTCCATAATGAAGGGATAGAGAAAACACAATAGGAATACAAATGGGAGATGACTGATGGTTAAGTTAATGCCAAGATAGTGTGAAATTAAAAATAAAGAGGCAACTATAATCAGAATTGACTAAGTAGAAACTTTCATAATGGCAGTTGAGGCTATTTTGGAAATTTTTTAAGCAAATAACAAAAATTTGTTACTTGAGAAGTTGCTGGAAGTGATTGCATTAATCATCCCTAAGAATTGTAATAGAACATGGGCCAAAAGATGAGGCATCACAAATAAATTGGTATAGTAAATTTGGAGAAGATTCAAAGTAGCACCATAAAGATGATAACAATTTTAAATATAAACACTATGGTAAAGCAGCAAAAGTTTAAATGTGACCGTACTGTAATATTTTTGTTTATGTAGCTGGAGTGGATCCCTTTAATTAGTTGAAAAAAAAAGCAACAAATATGTATATGTATATATGTATATAATATGTATATATATACATATGTGTATATATGTATATACACACACACAAACACTTTGAAGCTTGATACGTATTGGAATGGTTACTCAATATAATGATTTTCCACATTGTTTGGCTACCCCTCTTTTATAGTTTCATTAAAAGTCTCTTCCTTTTTTAAAACTGTTGACATTTCTGTTTCCCTTATGAAAATTTTGAGAAAAATTGTTTTTTATTTCTACTTTGCAAAATCGACCAAACAGATCAACAATTAAACTTAAATAAGCTGTTGGCAGGCCTGCCAAAATAGTTGGTAATCATGTAGATGTTTGTAAGACTTGCAGAGTTTGATACTTTTTAAAAATAAAATTTATATGTATTAGTCAGTTGGTGGTATCACCTTCCTAGAATGGGAGATGCATTACAGCCTTGTTTTTTTTATAATAGACTTAACAGAATCATTTTCCTTTTAGCGTGAAGTCCAAGTTTTAAGCAAGGAAAATAAAGAGCAGAGATTTGGAACTTGTCCAATTTTTTGTTTCCCTTTGCTTTATTTTTCTACTTTGCTTTCATTTCTGAAATGCCTATTACACCCAAGATAATCCCCTAAACTTAGAATGCCTGTCCCTAATTCATCTCCCAAACTCCTTTTTATCACCTAAAATACCTATGAGAATATCATCTCCTTTCTTCATCATTCCTTGGTATTCTTCAGATGGAATTTACCAGTGTTCCTTCTGGGATACCTCCAAATTTTGTTCAAGCTTAACAGTAAGAATGACTAATTTGTCATTGAAGTATTCTCAATATTTCAGTAAGTGTCCTTCTATCATCCATATTAAAAGGAATTCATCTTGCTATACCTATACTGAGTGATATAGATACAATTTCAGCTATGCTTTCATTCTTTACTCATGCTTTGCATAGCTTCACCTCTTTGTTAATCCATGGTATTCACTCCATGTTCACAAGCTTGGGGTAGGCAGTCATGAGTTTAACTATATAATTTTTCAAGAAGCTAAGAATTTTGTCTTATCTTTTTTGAACATTCCTTCCATTCATTACACCTTTCTTATGTTTTCAATCATGAATATCACTTATCCATCCTCCTTAGCTACGATAATGCAGTATGACTCAACTCAAAACTATCACCTTCAATTTGTTTGCCTTTCAAATAACCATTCTACTTTTTACTAGTATCCTATCAGAAAATATCTAAAAGATAAGACTCAGTTAATCATTTCAAATTCTTTCTTTTTCTCTTTCAAAGATTTTATTTATTTATTTATTTGACAGATAGAAATCACAAGTAGGTAGAGAGGCAGTCAGAGAGAGAGAGGAGGAAGCAGGCTCCCCGCTGAGCAGAGAGCCTGATGCGGGGCTCCATCCCAGGACCCCGGATCACCACCCAAGCTGAAGGCAGAGGCTTTAACCCACTGAGCCACCCAGGTGCCCAATTTCAAATTCTTTATGACTCATTGTATCAATCAAGATAATGGAATCCTGCTCCATAAACTTACCCTGAGGCCCTGGCTAATATACCAGTAATCTTTGGATCATGGCCTATGCCAGTAAAAGAAGTAGGAAAAACAATAGAGTGATTTTCAGTGGTAATTAAATATGTTAGTCAAAGTATAATATCTTATTTTTTTCACATTTCATCACTAACATTACTGACCCGAATCAGCCATCTATAAATTACAGAGAAGGGTAGACTCTGAGCCTGGGAGAAGAGAACTGTATATTGGTGAACAATAGTAGCATCTAGCACAAATATTCTTTCTTCTTTTGTTTATAGACTTTTATATCTGTCTCAGTATTAAGTTTTTTTTTTTCACTTCATAGTTCTTTCAGTCCTCATATCCTTTACTTTCTATTCAGTATTTGACAAGTTAGATTATTTCTTAATTTTTTTTTCTTCTATGGCTTTGGATTTTTCTGTCCCGCTCTTTCTTTTGTGATCCTTTTCAAGTTCTTAATTGGTACTTGTTTTTTTTATTCCACTATTTTATGTGCATCATGCTCAAGTTTCTAGTTCTTACCACTCTTTTATTCTTTCCTATGAAATATCATCTACTTATATGATTTTACTATTTGTGTATATATACCTCTCATTTTTACACATTCAGTTCTATTCTCTTGACTCCTCATTCCACATTTCTTACATTAAATAATTCTTAATATAGATGCATTCAGGGAAATCAACTACACCCAAATTCAACTCAATTAATTCACCCAAACTCAGTTTCCTTTCAGAGTTTCCTTTGCTTTCATTAACATCTTAATGATGATCTAAAGATGCATCTAGGCCATGATGTAATCCCTCCTTTCACATTTTCCCCTTCAGTATCCAAATCCAATATTCACTTAATAGGCAGTTATTTATCTCCTACTGTGAGGTAGAAAATTATGCTAGATGTGTCAAATACATAAATGAGTAATACATGATTTTTGTCCTTGAGTTGTTAATGACCTACTTGGAAAGGTAGATTAAATATTAAGGCACTGAAAAATATAATATGATATGTTCTAAAAATATGAAACATAGTTTCTGATGAGAATTCAAAGGTGAGAAAGTATATTGATTCTAGCCCCCAATCCATTTTAGAAACCAGTATACTTCTTTTTTTTTAATATATATATATTTTTTATTTATTCACTTGACAGACAGAGATCACAAGTAAGCAGAGAGACAGGCAAAGATAGAGGAGGAAGCAGGTTCCCTGCTGAGCAGAGAGCCCGATGCAGGGCTCGATCCTAGGACCCTGAGATCATGACCTGAGCCGAAGGCAGAGGCTTTAACCCACTGAGCCACCCAGGTGCCCCTGAAACCAGTATACTTTTTGTTGGGTTGCTAGGACTGCCATAACAAAATATCATGGACTAATTGGCTTAAATAACAGAAATGAAATTTTCCCAGTGCTAGAGGCTAAAAGTCCAAGATGAAGGGTTTCATCATGTTTGGTTTCTTATGAGGCTTCTTTCTTTGGCCTGTTGATGGTCACCTTACCCTGTGTTCCTACATGGTTTTTCCTGTGTGCATACGTGCCCCTGGTGTCTCTCTGTATCCAAATATACTTTTCTTATAAAGACACCAATCAGATTGGATTGAGAACCACCTTAATGGCCTCTTGAACTGAATCACTTCCTTAAAGGCTTTATCTTCAGATATAGTTATATTCTGAGATACTTGGGTCTAGGGCTTCAAAATATTAATTTTGGAGGGACATAATTCAGCCCATAGTAACATCTTTCTGGGTTATGCTAAATTTTAGAACTTTTAAGTGATCTTATATGCTCATACTTTACCTTCCAAAATGGCCTGCTTACATCATAATAAGTAATTGATTGGAATAATGAATGCTTATATACAGTGCTTTTAAAAGAAATCATCTTATACGGCTCTCTACATTAATGACATTAACTTTATATAGCCTTTATTTTACTTAATTATCTTAAAAGAGAGATCATTGGCTTTACTATAAATATTATCTAACAGTTGTGAATCTCTTATATAAAGATGTGCAACAAAAATGATTAAATCTGAATTTATCTTCTTGATGTTCAGGCAGGTCCTGGATGAATTCCATAAATAGCTGAATAATCTTTGTGCAGATAATAGAAATCCACAAGAGGCTTTTTAGACTAAAGTCCCAGAATAGTAGAGATTTTCCAAATGACATAGCTTTGGATTTTAAAACTTATGTAGGGGCTTATCGTAGCTTCTGTTGTTCTTTCTGCATTTTATGTTGGTATATTAAATGACTAATAGATGAAAGATGTTGCCATTTTATGAATTTCAGAGATTCATCAGTGCTATTGGACTTTATGGTTATGTACACATATTCTTTTTTGTAACCAGATTTTCAAGTTATTTCTGTTAGTAAACTAAAATATAAATATTGCTTGTGGGTATATTTTAATCATAAATGATATTAAATTATAAAGCCACATTGAAAATCGTTTTGTCATCTAGTTATATAAGCAGGAAATATGTATCAAACACATCAGTAAAGTTAGCATTTAGTGAATAGCTAATATGTACAAAACACTGTTCCAAGTTGTTTTTTTTTTTAAGATTTCATTTGTTTATTTATTTATTTGACAGACAGAGCGAGAGAACACAAGAAGGGGAAACAGGAGGCAGAGGGAGAAGCAGACTCTATGCCATGCATGAAGCCTCCATGTAGGACTCTATCCCAAGACCCCGGAATCATGACCTGAGCCAAAGGCAGATGGTTAATCAACTGAGACACCCAGGTGCTCCCAAGTTCTTTACAACTATTATATATTTTATTTTTCCAGCAATAAGATAAATCGATATTATTATTATTATCACCATTATTAATATTTGCTATATTTTTTACATGCAGGGACTGAGATTCTTACTGATCAACAGTTTTGTCTGAGCATTCATAGCTCATAAGCTGAAAAACTAAGATTCATTTCTAGAGTTTTCTCTCTTAAGCACTAAATACTCTGTTGTTACAAACACACTTTTGTTTTCACCAAGCTCACTACCTTGTTCCTAAGACAGGGTGTAGGAAAGAATTTAACTGAGGGTAGGTCTTAGAACATTATGATATAGCATTATTAGCTTGGACATGTCACAACTTGAAGTAGGAATCCATCAACTCCAAACCAAACTTTTCTGGCAAAACCGAATCAAATATATAGGTTCTACGAAGGAATGCTGATGAGAACTCGTAATAACCAGAACATGTTTGACATACATATAGGATTTTTCTATTGACTGTATTCTCTATCTCAAAGCAGCATGCACCATGTGTTGCTGCTAATTTAAAAGAGAGAGAGAAAGAGAGAAAGAGAGAGAGAGAGAGACTCTTGCTCATATAAAACCCTCCAACGTCTCAATTCTGGAAGGGAAGAAATGAAAGGGAGAGGAGTAAGATCTCTATTGCTATTAAAACAGTGCTTTCTGTATCTGTCATCTGCCACAGACTGAATATTTCTGTTCTCCCAAAATTCATATGTTGGAAACTAATCCCCCAGGTGATGGTATTAGGAGATGTGGCTTTTGGGAGGTGGTCAGGTCATAAGAGCAAAGTCCTCATGAATGGGAGTAGTGACCTCATATAAGAGACACCAGAAACTCTTCTGCCATGTGAGGATGCATGAAAGGTGATGATGCATGAACCAGGAGATAGGCAAGCTCTCACCAGACACTGACTGCTAGCATCATGATCTTGGATTTGCCAGCCTCCAGAGCCATGAAAATAAATTTCTGTTGTTTATTAGTTACTCAGTTTATAGTATTTTTTTAGAGCAACTTGAATGTGTTAAGGCATTCTATGGATGCATTATTCCCATGCTTTTTCAACACCCCCCCATTATTTCTTATTTAGAAGTAGCTACATACATGTATGTGTGTATGTATGTTTCCAAAAGTAGTGTTTTCTCTCCTTTTTAATTATGTTATCTTAATCATCATAGAAAAATAGTGTTTTCCAGTATGCCATTCATCTTTTCTTTCCTTTGCTAATTAAGCTCTGATTTCTCATCTTGTTGTAGCCAATGCCTACAAATCATGTGTAGGTACACAAACTCTCTGCCATTGTGTGCTGTCCCTCCCATAGGAGCGGATGTGACACCCCTACAGGAATGGCTCTGTACCCGCCTCCTGTGAATGCTGGCACCATGCTGTGCAGGAACTATTCCCTCTGGAATGCCCACACCACAGACGTAACCCAGCTGGGCTTAATGCTCTGTGTTCTTTGATGAAGCAAGAGAGGGTCATCTATCTATACATACCTTCTGGTGTGGCTCACCCTATGTCTCAGTCCAAATAATGCTGCTTTGTACTCCCAATGCATTACAGAGATTTTGTGATGAGAGACTTCACTTTTTGCAAGGAGGTCTCTTCTTCTGGAGAAGTACAAGTCCCTAGTGATGAGGTGGGAGGTTGGCCACATTCAGAAAGTTTGTTATTTCTCTCTAGGGTATTGCTTTCAGAGCAACCCTAGCTACCTTGTGGTTTTTCATCCTGGAATGAGTTCCTTCTTAGGGAATTTCTCATCTTGTGCAAATTGCATCTTTTGCAATTTATTCCACCAATCGTACAGATTTGATATGGGATGACTAAATTCTAGGTAAACACAGCTTGGAGTAAAAATGAAAAAAATTTTAAAGATTTTATTTATTTATTTGACAGAGAGAGAGAGATCACAAGTAGGCAGAGAGGCAGGCAGAGAGAGAGAGAGGGAAGCAGGCTCCCCACTGAGCAGAGAGCCCAATGTGGAACTCAATCCCAGGACCCTGAGATCATGACCTGAGCTGAAGACAGAGGCTTAACCCACTGAGCCACCCAGTCACCCCAAAATGGGAATTTTTTATAATCACCCCTGGGCCCATCAGATGATCTGCATTTTTTATTAAAGCACTCATGACAAAACTACTTACATTGTTCTTTCTCTTTCTGAGTATACCAAAATCCTAAAAAGATGCTCCCTATTGGTCTATATTCTATGCTAATATATTTTTTTGTTTATCATTTGTTTCATGCATCCAAATTTTAGATTTAAACAATTTCAAAAAATCAGACTTTAAACATATTTGCATATTAACAATTGACATTCCAATAATTAAAATCATTTGAGCAACAAAAAATTGGCACTCTGGTTAAACTTAATTTTACAGCCTGTAGGACACCTTGGACTAGTTTGGTTGTGAAAGTATATCTTATCCTTGTTTTTTTGTTCCTTATAGCAGCTATCCCTGTAGAGATTACATAGAATACACTCCATAAATGTTTGATTGTTTACATAATCAAAGTGTAGACAATCTGTAGTTGTCCTATAATGTTTTTCTTAATGATAACAAAATATGATACCACATTATTAATTGAGCAATCGAGATAACATTTATAATATTTTGTATGTTAACTCACATTTTTTAAAAACAATATTTTGTGCCTTAAGTAAAAATAAAAATTTCAAAAAGCCCAGGAACAGAGAATACATAGAATTTCTTCTAAGGCTACTGTAATTAATTAGATACTGGTTTACATTTAAAACCATATTTCAAACAAGTTTAGCATGGCATTCCATAAAAATCTCTTAAAATTAAAATTGTGTAGTTCTACCCCATAGGGTAAACTGGCTGATGTTTTGGAGAATGGCTTTAAATCTGTCATTTTTCAAACCCTGTTTTCTTATTTCACATCTTTTTTCACTCTCCCTTGCTATACTCCCATTCATCACAGACACCACAGCTATAACAGCAAGCACTATCCTTCACTCTTAAATCATTGGCTGTCTCTGCCACTGTCACAGTCTTTGAAACAGGGAAAAGAAAACCCAGAACAGCAGTTACAATAGCACAAGCATCATAAATGTTCTTCCAGGGGGCTCCTGGGTGGCTCAGTGAGTTAAACCTCTGCCTTTGCCTCAGATCACGATCTCAGGGTCCTGGAATCAAGCTCTCTGCTCAGCAGGGAGCCTGCTTCCCCCTCTCTCTCTGCCTACTTGTGATCTCTCTCTCTCTGTCAAATAAATAAATAAATAAATAAAATAATAAAAATCTTCCCCAGGACTCCCATCTCACAATTCATTTGTTCCAGACCTAGCACAGATCTCCTCGCACTACTGACTAGCAAATTATGCCAGCACTGTAATTGTGGAGTAGGTGACAGTCACCCAGCACATCTTCCCATTCAAGAGGGTGAGAGATTTAGAGTTCATGGCCTTCTGAATGTAAATAAATTAGCAGTTATCTTTTCTAAAGTAGGTCATTTGAACCAGATCATTTTGGTAAAATTGGTAGAAAAGGCTTTAATTATTTCAAGTTTGAGTTTAAATATGACACAGGACAGTGGTTTTTGTACAAAGAAAAATATTCTTCCCAGGTCACCATTCTATCACTTACCATATGTGTTATCGGTGTCTGGAAGAATCAACCAAAAGAAGACAAATGGTGTGGGGCGCTTGGGTGGCTCAGTGGGTTAAAGCCTGCCTTTCCCTCGGCTCAGGTCATGATTCCAGGGTCCTGGGATCCAGCCCCACATCGGGCTCTCTGCTCCGCGGGGAGACTGCTTCCCTTCCTCTCCCTATGCCTGCCTCTCTCTCTGCCTACTTGTGATCTCTGTCTGTCAAATAAATAAATAAAATCTTTAATAAAAAAAAGAAGACAAATAGTGGATCCTATGTCTCACTGACAATCTAAATACTAATTTGCTTATAACTTCTTTCATTTATTCATCAAATATTGATTATATGATAGTCCTAAACATAAGAGCATTTAGTGACTATTTGATGAATGAATGAAAATCCATAACCATACAAATGAAAGATACAAAAACTGACATAATTTTTTAAGGTTCTGGAAGCTTAAATTTTATTAGAGGAAATGAGACATATCCATAAAAAAGTTTTAAGATAAGATAAAAAGCCACAGAATCCAAAGTGTCTGGTAATAACCAAATGACCAAGTTTATTTATTTACATCTATAAAAAGATATAGAAACAGAGATATATGTGTATGATATATATTTATGATGTCTATATGACATATATTTATTTGATATCTGTTTATATAGCATTGATAATATATATTATCAATGATCTCCTATGGTTTTATTTTGTTTTTACTTGTTGCAACAAAGAAGAAAGTACACTGGGGCACTGGGTGGCTCAGTGGGTTAAGCCTCTGCCTTCAGCTCAGGTCAGGATCCCAGGATCCTGGGATCAAGCCCCGAATCTGGCTCTCTGCTTGGCCGGGAGCCTGCTTCCTTCTCTCTCTGCCTGCCTCTCTGACTACTTGTGATCTCTATCTGTCAAATGAATAAATAAAATCTTTTTAAAAAAAAAGTACACCATAGAAAGCTAGAGTATGTCTGTAATAGGGAAAAAGAGAGGACTTACTGGATTTGGCTATTGTAAGAGATTTGGGGGGAAGATTCAAGGAAGTGGGTTTTGCTCTAAATTGTAACCTCTCAGAAAATGAAGATAATTCTATTATTTGGCACATTAATAGATCCTATCTAGAGGGTGAGAGGAATCAAATAAATCTACAGCTATCATAGCAAAGAAGTAGCAAGTCACACATAATAGCCACAATAGAGGAATGTTTGATCATTTTTGTGCTTTGGTAAGCGTTCTTTTCTTTTTTTCTAACTTCATGAATCATTGAAGAATGCATATGTTTTAATGTTGATACATCTTGATACTAGAGAGGCCTCGCCCAATGGTGTTCTATGAAACTGCTTAGGTTCTGTAGAATACCCTGACTTAGCTGTGACTAGCTAACTCCTAGCAACACCTAACTGACAATACCAGAATAGTTCTTTGTTGTCAGAAATTGCTTTTTCTTTTTTGAAAATGCATCAATGTTCTGGCAATTTAAGAGGTACTCACAGAAATGGAAAAATTAAATAAAACCAACAAAATGTTAAGTAAAAAAAAGTAGGAACAAAGATAAAAAGAGTTCCTACTGTATGACTTCATGTATAAAAGTTAAGAAGCAGACACTCAAATACATGATATTGAAAGTCAGGCTAATGATTACTTTTGGGGAAAAATTGTGATCTGGGAAGAAAACGAGACTTCTGGGAAGAAAAATGGTTTCTGGCTTATTTTTTGATCTGGATATTGGGTATACAGGTGCTTTGTGACCGCTGATTTGTGCACTTTGGGTTGGTCCACTTTTCTGTATTTATATTAACCTTTCAAGGAAAGATCATAAATAAAAATTAATTAAAAATAAAAAATAAACTCAACTGAATGTGAAAACTCACAAGTGAAAGTTAAATATTTAAGCTGCTCAGAGGACATTTGCATGAAATTAATTTTAATGTTCAATGGAATTGAAGTGGGGTATGCAGAAGACATAACCAGGAC
This sequence comes from Taxidea taxus jeffersonii, assembly GCA_003697995.1. Classification (NCBI taxonomy): domain Eukaryota; kingdom Metazoa; phylum Chordata; class Mammalia; order Carnivora; family Mustelidae; genus Taxidea; species Taxidea taxus. The sequence continues at coordinate 51,214 of RCUC01145886.1, read as the reverse complement.
CCACCATTAGAGGGGATATTAGGAACCCCCTCATCTCCATGAACACAGAGCTGCGAACTGAAAGGATCACACCTGTGTCGTCCATGATGCTACTCATTAAAGAGAGGGCTCTGTCTCTTGAGGGAATGGAAGAAAACTGCAGAAAAGGAGAGCAGGGATGCCACAATCTGTCTACTTTGGAAAGAGATGAGACTTCAAAGCATGTGACTATCGATGTGACATATCTCCCAAGTCATATATCTGTGGACATAGATTGGTGAAAGATTAAAGAACACATGTGACAGAAAGAACCAGAAACTCAAATCACGGGCATGGCTGAGCTGACTATACTATGGCTGCTAAGTCAGAGGTCTTTTTCCTCTGGGACAAGCCACTGCCCGCCCCGAGAGGCAGAACCATGGGCCAAGCAGTTAGTCACGACACCTGTTGGAGTAAAGCAAGATGCTGGGGATCCAGCAGAAGATGACAGTGGGAGAATAGGAGGAAATATACAAAATACTGGCATCCCACTGCATGCTTCTACTCAAAAACATAGTGACAGAATAACAAAATAGATAACAATAGCAAAATAATAACAATAAATAAAATAACAAATTAGACAAGTGAGAATAATTTTTCTTTTTGCCTAAATTTATTGTATTCTTCTGGGTTCCAGGTTCCTTGGGTTCTGAGTGGCATTATAATATTTTAGTTAAATTTGGACTTTGTTTCCAAATGACTGAGTTCAATTACTTGCTCCATTCTAAGTTTATCATCTGTAAATGAGAATAATTAGGAAAATATCAGGACATTTGTCATAGATTTCTTTAAGAGAATTAAAAATATATACTAATAATAGTTTAGCCCTCCTAAGATTTTTATAAGAATTATAAGTGATGATACATATAAACCACTAGAGAACTTAGAACTTACACATTTCAGGACTATGTAATATTTACTATTATTTTTATTTTTATCATCATCATTTTAATCATCTTGTGGATTATCATTTTACTATCTCTAGCCTTTATTTTATGCCATCAGGCTTTTCTTCATACTGATATCAAAGTAATCATTTAGAAAGGCAATTTGGGTCACATTATGTGCCAGTTTATAATTATCCGGGAATCCTTAGTTGGCTTGCAAAATAACGATGTGTTTATGTGTTTTATTAGGCCATTCATGATTTATCTTCTGAGCATCTCTTCAGATTCATACCCTACCTCTTGCAACATGTATCTTCAAAGTTAGCCACAGCAAACTCATTAGCTGCCCACTAAAACCACTTAGTTTCATCTTCCCTTTGAGCCCAAGGCAATACTGCAAGCTGCCTGGAAAGATCTCCCTCAGCTGCTGGATCTTCACTCCCCATCTAAGATGCTCCTGGAGTATCAGTTCTCAGGAAGCCTTCTTATTTACTCCTTGCTACTTTGACATATACATTTGTGTGCCCCAGACTTAAATAGCATCATCTGTATAGATTCAGATGTAGTTTTTAAAATACAACACTATATTGGCCTTTTCATTTGTCTGTACTTAGGAGATTTTAATATATATCTAGTGATCACGTAAAGAATGAGAGGCCAGAATGATATGGAATACACAAATAACTACCATATATGTGTGAAGAAGTCAAGTTTTACATAACTTCAAATGTCTTTGAAATTCTCCAAATTATTTGTGAAAAAAAAAGAGTACAATTATGTAATTTTGGAATGACTTTTTATATCAGCTCAAAAAATATTTTTTTTGGGGGGTGTCCTTTTGTGAGCAAGAATGTCATCTATTGAATAAGTCTGGATGCCAATAACTCTTGCTGTGTTTACAGACACTTAAGCTTACAACAATATCTGCTATAATATTATCTCTATTTTGTAAGTGAGTAAACTGAGCCTGACAAAATTAAGTATTGGGCTGGATTCAAATATAAGGCTTCTGGAGACCAAAGTTTTTCTTGTTTTATGGCTATTGTCCCATATCACAAAAATACCAGAGTTTTGCTAAACATAGGATAATATTTTCCCATTTAATCCTGATGCAAACACTATTTAGTTCAAATTGCTAAAGTTTATTGGCTTTGCTTATTTACTTTAGCATATTCTCTCAAGGAAAATGAGGGAATCTGTTTGTATATCGTAGGAAAAAACACATTTAAAAATAGTATGATTTTTAAAGATTTTTAAAGAATAAAAAATGTAATAAATATTTTTCTGTGGTGTCTGGGTGGCTTAGTCAGTTGGACTTTCAAGTTTTGCTTTCAGCTTGGGTCATGGTCTTGGGATGATGGGATCGAGCCTCGTTTTGGACCCCATGCTCAGTGCAGAGACTGCTTGAAATTCTCTTTTTCCTTCTGCCTCTATCCCCAATCTCTCTCTCTGTCTCTCTCTCAAATAAATAAATTTTTTAAAAATGTTCTTCTGTGTCAGAAATTCTCCAAACCAATTCTTTAATTTGTTACCAAGTGGTTATATAACTTTGGGAAAGTCACTTAATTCTCTAGGCCACAGTTTCTTCTTTTTTTTTCTTATTTTCAGAAGGATAAGAATAGATAAAAGATATCACAGTGTTTTATTGTTCTTTGGATCCATCAGCTCTGATTTGTCATTCAATGTCATCCGTCTTGTAAATATTAAAGTTATTACATGATTGTATCTATTTTCACAGTAAATTAAATTACCTCTTACTATCTACATTATAATATCCTAAAATTTATTTTGCATACCCAACAGAGATATAAAACACAATTTGTATGTAATAATTTAATTATGTGATAATTTGGGACATAGTTCAAAGTGCCAAGATAAATGATCATCCAATTAAATTTTTTCCTTCCATATTCTGCATAAAAATAAATATGGTTTATAAAGAAAAAGTCTTTAACTACAAGTTGAATTTCATAACTGTGAAAGGGAATTTTATTTTGTGCATGCATCAAACAGACTAGCAAGTTGTGTTTACTTTTTTGGTCATAGATTAATTCAAAAGCTATGAGTTGGTATTTGTTGGAAAAATATATTTTTTAAATATGCACAAAATAAAAATTTGAATGAAACAATTCATTTAAAGTTGGTGCATTGAGGGGTGTCTGGGTGGCTCAGTGGGTTAAGCCTCTGCCTTCAGCTCAGGTCATGATCTCAGGGTCCTGGGATCCAGCCCAGCATTGGGCTCTCTGCTCAGCAGGGAGTCGGCTTCCCCCTTTACCTCTGCATGCCTCTCTGCCTACCTGTGATCTCTATCAAATAAATAAATAAACAAAATTTCAAAAAAAAAGATTTTAAAGTTGACACATTGGGGTGCCTGGATGACTCAGTGGGTTAAGCCTCTGCCTTTGGCTCAGGCCATGTTGTCAGGGTCATAGGATCAAGCCCTGCATCAGGCTCTCTGCTCAGCAGCGAGCCTGCTTCCTCTTCTCTCCCTCTGCCTGCCTCTCTGCCTACTTGTGATCTTTATCTTTTGTGAAATAAATAAATAAAATCTTTAAAGATTTAAAAAAATAAAGTTGGTGCATTATATTTTGTAACTTAACTAATTATTAAGATTGTGTAATAAACAAGATATAAAATAGTATACATTTAAAGAGAACTGGAAGCACCTGCTCAAATTATTTTTTGCACCTGTGCAAATTTAACTGAATATAATTAATTAGATTGTGATATATCCTGAATTGTTTTTTTAAGTCTTATTAAAATATAATTACATTATTTTGCTCTTTGACCATGACTTTCATACACAGGACAGATGTTTTGGATTTCTTATTAATAATGTTTTTATATTATTACAGCAATAAACTGTCATGCATTTATTTGTGTTTGTGAAAATAAATGAAATATTGTTCCAAAAAGTGCATGTGTGGATATATATATGTGTATGTGTGCATATATATATATATATATATATATATATATACACATACCTATATGTATGTTTGTATGTATGCATAAAACTTACTTGCTTCTTTGAGCTGTATGATACTTGACTCATCACATATTTCTTTAAACACATCTCATATCTGGTTGATATCACAAACATTCATCCATTTATACATAAGTGAATCTGCCATTCATTGTCTGAGGTTCTGTTTTATGGAATTTCAGACTGTAAAAGCAAAACAATGAACAGTAGGGTGAGCCACAAATGGAATTATAACTATGAACAAGATATTGTGAGGCAGTTGGAGCAGTTGCTTTCCTGCTTTTCACAATCATGTTAGAGTCTTTTAAAGCTCTGTTGTCACATGAAAGGTAAAAAGATTTTACTTAGAAACAGAACCCTTAGAGGAGAGAAGAAAGTAGTAGAATACCTTCTGGAATTTCTTGTTTTACTGAAGTAAGTAATTTTTAACCATTAAATATTAGTATTTACCTTAAAATTTCATCTTAAGAATCAGGTATGAAGAATGTGTAAACAGATGCCCATTGGTTACATCTTTCTAAAAGAGAATACAACTTCCATGTGAGATAGCATAAATTTCTTAATTTTCATTCATAATATCTTGATGACCACTTATTAGGATATTTTTGCCAGGGGAGACTTTGTTTTTTTTTTTTTTTTTCTTTTTTGTTTTGTTTGTTTGTTTTTTGTATAATTGACACATGATGTTACATTAGTTTCAGGTGTACAGCATAGTGATTCAACAAGTTTATACATTATGCTACACTTACTGTAAGTGTAGCTACCATCTGTCACCATGCAAGACTATTACAGTATCATTGACTCTATCCCTTAAGCTATGCCTTTTAATTATCATGCAAATGCCTCACAAATTTTCTGGTCTCAATGTCTGCATGTATAAAAGACTAGTTGTAACCTCAATGATGTTTTACAAGGATTTCACATGTAAGTTACGTGAAGAGCTAAAATACTGGGCTCCTTAATAACAATGAGGATACCAGAATCCTTAAAAGATAAGTGATGAAGTGGCAATTCTTCACCATAAGAAGCAAGCAGTTACAATCATTATGATGAGTGGATAAGGAAGAGTGACACATGAGAAGTTTGATCACAGAGAGACTTGGAGATTTATAATAAAAAATCATATCTTTAGGCAAGCAAAAAATGATATTACTCCATGTATACAATAAAAGTAAATTAATGTATCCTCGAAATCAGTTGTCTGAAAGTGAGGCCAGGTTCCTAAGAAGAAATACTCAGCAGTGTCACAGCAGGGTCACAATGGCAATGATTTCCCCAGATCTTTCCCAAATGATCATATAGCCATTTAATTAGCTAACTATATGGTATGAAAAAAGATATTTGTTTTGCATTTAAAACACAGATTTTTTAAAATTGTGATAAAATAACTATATGGTATGAAAAAAAGATATTTGTTTTGTGTTCAAAACACAGATTTTTTTAAATTGTGATAAAATATACATATTATAAAATATACCATTTTCACATTTTTAGGCATACAGTTTAGTAGTAAGTACCTTCAACAATCATCACCATCCATCTCCAGAACTTTTTCATCTTTCCAAACTGAAACTCTGTACCTATTAAACACTAATTTGTCATTATCCTCTCTCCCTGTCCACTGGCCAACACCATGATATTTTATGTCTCTATGACTTTGACTACTCCAGATAACCTCTGATGAGTGGATTCATACATCATTTGTCCTTTTGTGTCTGACTGATTTCACTTTGCATAATGTATTCAAGATTCATCCATGTTGCAATATGTGTCAGAATTTAATTCCCTTTTAAGGACAAATAATATTTTATGATTAGTGTATGTCAGAATATTACAGAAAATTGGGACATACCCATGGCATGCTCCTGGGCTTTCATGGAAATGTGGGGGGGTTCTTGTCCTTGTGACATAAAGTGACTATGTGATGAAAAGTAAGTATCAGCAGTAATTCACCAGAAGATGGAAGTAGTACATTCATGTTTAGGCATGAACAGTCTAAAGGACACACATAAACTGCATGATAAATCATGCCAAACTTTGATGTCACCACCACTCTTGCAACTTCGTTTAACCCTTTGGTTGCATGGAGTTGTTTACAGCCTATTGAAGGAGGAAAAAAAAAAAAAGGTTAATTTTAATCCAAATATGAATAGACTAGGTAATTGGGGAAGGTAAAAAAATGCACTCTAATTGCACTAAAATTATATTCAGAGGTGGTCCTGAAAGGTAATGTTGAGTAGAAATCCAACCAAAAGGCAGACCATCAAGTGGTATACCCAGGGATCTTCGCATCAGACAAGAAGTGGCCTGAGGTATGACTATATACCAGTTCACAGACAATGATGAATGGCTTGGCTGGTTGTTGAGGACCCTAGAAGGACAAAGGCTGGAAGGTCAGAGAAAAAGGAATCTAGAAGAAGAGGCATGTGGGTAACTTAGAGAAAAGTGTATGTCTTATTTGGAAACACCAATGAAAACTGCACCAGAGGAAACAAATAACAAGTTGTCATTTACTAGATTTTGTCTTTGGCCAACCAGTGTAAGCACAAGCTTAGTATGAAGAGAGTAGCTGTATGTACATATCAGCATAGACTGATTTAGGTATTGTCCCAACCTGATGTTTAAACTGGCAGCAGTATAGACAGATATTAAGGCCTAATAAGATAGCATTCGTCTTGGAGACTAGCCAGCTTCTTGTTGCACATTGATTATACTGACTCTGTATGCCCTGGAGGGGGCAATAATTTGTCTTAATGGTACTCAATACATCTTCCAGGTATAAACTTTCTTTCCTGTCTTCAGGGCCTCGGCTACCACTATTAGCTGAAGACTTACAGAGTATTTGAACCACTAATACTGAACCTGATGTGATATTGTATTGGACCAAGTAACCCATTTTACAGGAAAGAAGGTATATCAGGAAATACATAAGTAGGGATCTACTGATCATGTCACTTACCAGACTACCCAGGAACTTTCAACCTGAGAGAATGATGGAATGGCGTTTTAAAGGAACAGCTGAGACACTAAATTGATAATATTGTGTAAGTATAGAGCACTGTCCTTTAGGACAAATTAAGTTGATAACCATTATATGATGATGCGTTCCCATAAGATAGAATACATAGATTCAGGAACCATAGGATAGGTATAGGAGGGACCAAACTTACTACTACTACTTGTCCTCCTTGTACTCTCTTGGGAAAGTTGTGTATCTTTTCTCCCTAACTCTAGGTTATGCAGATGTACATATTCAGCTTCCCAGTAGGTAAACTTCCACCAGGGGACACTAGCTGCCATTTTGTCACCTTGCACTCTGTTTTTGCCAAGAGACCAGCATCGCAGTGGTAACTGATCCAGATCAACAGGATAAGTTAGATCTACTATTGTACACTGATTTATTATTATTTGTTAATTAATTAATTATAATAATTACCATTATTATTATTGTTATTATTATATACACTGGTATATTATACACTGAGGGAAGAATACAATATATTTTTTTAAGATTTCATTTATTTGACCGACAGAGATCACAAGTAGGCAGAAAGGCAGGCAGAGAGAGAGGAGGGGGGAAGCAGGCTCCCCACTGAGCAGAGAGCCTGATGCAGGGCTCGATCCCAGGACCCTGGGATCATGCATGACCTGAGCCGAAGGCAGAGGCTTTAACCCACTGAGCCACCCAGGTGCCAGAAGAATACAATATCTTTTGCACCCAGGTGATTACTGGGACAACTCTTTGTCCTCCCTGTTGAATTTGGTGGTCAGCTATGATCTCCTTCTCCTTCTCCTTCTTCTTCTTCTCCTCCTCCTCCTCCTTCTTCTTTTTCTTCTTCCTCCTCCTCCTCCTCCTCCTTCTCCTCTTCTTCTTTTTTTTTTTTTTTTTTTTTTTTTTTGAGAGAGAGAGAGCATTGGGGCAGGAAGCAGTGAGGGGAAGAGGGAAAGAGAGAATCCAAGCAGTCTCCATGCCCACGTAGGGCTTGATCTCATAATACTGAGACCATGACCTGAGCCAAAATCAAGAGTCAGACACTTAACTGATGGGGCCACTCAGATGCCCCATCAGCTGTAATTTTAGAAGGATGTAATGAGACATGTTGAAACCACGCAGGGAAGAGAATCTAGTTCACCATGCCAGATCAGCCACTTAGTCTGTTTGAGGCATTTGTTGAGCAGGAGAGAAACCTAGGATGACTACAAATGGTTAACAAGAAGGAAAATGGTCCATTTCAAGTGTGGTCCTGAGACCAGCTGCAAAGGTAGGGGTTGTAGTCATCATCTATCAATAGATGGACTAAGTTTCCCTAAAAGTCCCTAAGAAAACACAAAAAAACTCAGTGGCTCTGTCTCCAAATGGGATAAATTTATCATAGAAAGTTCATCCAGTTGGTGCTGGGATATACTCCATCTAAGCTGCTGCACACTGCCAAGATCCCCCTTCAGCAGAGGCAAGTGTTCCCCATCTATTGGGAGTGTTGCCTCCTGACTGATCAATGAATTCATTGCTAAACATGTTCCTCAGCTGAAGGTAGATTTCTTGCCCAAAACAATAACTTCTACTTAGTGGCAGCCTGCATCTGATGACTTGTCCTTTTATAGCACAAAATCCAAATCTCTTCTCTCAATCTGGAATTTTTCTGAAAGGCTCTACCAGTTCATAGCTTTCCCAAGGGATTAGTTTAGGCTTTGGCTGAAAGTGCTATTGTACTTTAACTTCTATCAAATTCTACTTCTCAATGGTTCATGTTTTCCCTTGCTTCCCTTGCCTTTGGCGTTGTTTCTAGGAAGAAGTTGCTGCGGTTGAGATCAAAGAGGTTGCTGCCTGTGTTCTCCTCAAGGACTTTGATGGATTCCTTTCTCACATTGAGGTCCTTCATCCATTTTGAGTCTATTTTCGTGTGTGGTGTAAGGAAATGGTCCAATTTCATTTTTCTGCATGCAGCTGTCCAATGTTCCCAACACCATTTGTTGAAGAAGCTGTCTTTTTTCCATTGGATATTCTTTCCTGCTTTGTCAAAGATTAGTTGACCATAGAGTTGAGGGTCTATTTCTGGGCTCTCTATTCTGTTCCATTGATCTATGTGTCTGTTTTTGTGCCAGTACCATACTGTCTTGATGATGACAGCTTTGTAGTAGAGCTTGAAGTCGGGAATTGTGATGCCACCAACTTTGGCTTTCTTTTTCAATATTCCTTTGGCTATTCGAGGTCTTTTCTGGTTCCATATAAATTTTAGGATGATTTGTTCCATTTCTTTGAAAAAATTGGATGGGATTTTGATAGGCATTGCATTAAATGTGTAGATAGCTTTAGGTAGCATAGACATTTTCACAATATTTATTCTTCCAATCCATGAACATGGAACATTTTTCCATTTCTTTGTGTCTTCCTCAATTTCTTTCATGAGTACTTTATAGTTCTCTGAGTATAGATACTTTGCCTCTTTGGTGAGGTTTATTCCTAGGTATCTTATGGTTTTGGGTGCAATTGTAAATGGGATTGACTCCTTAATTTCTCTTTCTTCTGTCTTGTTGTCTGTGTAAAGAAATGCAACTGATTTATGTGCATTGATTTTATATCCTGACACTTTACTGAATTCCTGTACAAGCTCTAGCAGTTTTGGAGTGGAGCCTTTTGGGTTTTCCACATATAGTATCATATCATCTGCAAAGAGCGATAGTTGGACTTCTTCTTTGCCAATTTGGATGCCTTTAATTTCTTTTTGTTGTCTGATTGCTGAGGCTAGGACTTCTAGTATTTTGTTGAATAGCAGTGGTGATAGCAGACATCCCTGACGTGTTCCTGACCTTAGCGGAAAAGCTCTCAGTTTTTCTCCATTGAGAATGATACTTGCAGTGGGTTTTTCATAGATGGCTTTGATAATATTGAGGTATATGCCCTCTATCCCTACACTTTGAAGAGTTTTGATTAGGAAGGGATGCTGTACTTTGTCAAATGCTTTTTCAGCTTCTATTGAGAGTATCATATGGTTCTTGTTCTTTCTTTTGTTAATGTATTGTATCACATTGATTGATTTGCCAATGTTGAACCAACCTTGCTGCTCTGGAATAAATCCCACTTGGTGGTGGTGAATAATCCTTTTAATGTACTGTTGGATCCTATTGGCTAGTATTTTGGTGAGAATTTTCGCATCTGTGTTCATCAAGGATATTGGTCTGTAATTCTCTTTTTTGATGGGATCCTTGTCTGGTTTGGGGATCAAGGTGATGCTGGCCTCATAAAATGAGTTTGGAAGTTTTCCTTCCATTTCTATTTTTTGGAACAGTTTCAGGAGAATAGGATTTAATTCTTCTTTAAATGGTGGGGATTTTTTAATAGAGGGATTGGCTACCACCACCTGAACCCATTGATCAATCCCAGAATCTCTAAGTGTGTGACAAGCAGACCCTACATGCTAATCGATGACACGTGTCAGGAAGTCCACAGTGCAGCTAGGAGGTGTTCTCCCCAAATAGCCTGATCTGAGTTGACTCGAGCATCTAGAATGAACTTCCTATTAATAGGAAATACAGGGAACAGAGAAACAGGTTAAATGACACCACACAGAGGTAATCAGCTAAATCCTGGATGTGGATACTATAGATGACAATGACCTGCTTTCTCCAACAAATCAATGTCATGAGAAAAGGGAGGGTGAGGGAGAAAGGGTGGTGGAAGGAGAGAGTATGCTACAGAATAAAGAAACCTATAGAATAAAGTCAATACAACAAAAAGCCAAAAAAAAAAAATCTACTTCTCTGTCTTAGATTTTTCTTGTTTGATTGTTTTTTGCTTTGTTTTGTTGTCATTGTTTTGTTTGCTTTGTTGTTGTTGTCACTAAACACTGTCCAGTAAAATTCCTGCTTGCAATTTCTTGGGGGATCTGTCTCAAGATATCTACTACTGAGTGACAACATTTAGTGGAGAAGATGGACAAGCAAAGATTTCACCAAAATATAAGGCTGAAAAATATAGCATAAGGAGTTCTAGGGTACTGATCTGAGGATATTACTAGAGGCCCAGAGAGTCTCCTCTGGGATACTCTAGGGTACTGATCTGAGGATATTACTAGAGGCCCAGAGAGTCTCCTCTGCCTGGAAATTGGGGAAGGGAATCATTAAAAACTTTACCCTTGGTATCACTAGTCTAGAGTCTATCTGTCTATCTATAAAATGGATATCAGCAGCTGGAGGTCTAAGAGAGTCCTCTTTTGTGGGACTCCATATCTGGAGAACACGTAGACCAATCGGTTTTCTGAAGGGAGAGTAAAATATATTTTAGCCAAACCTCATTCCTCTGATACACATCATCACCAGGGCTAGAGACCCAAATATCTCTCCTTTAAGGATTCTGGTTATTTAAAACATTGGCATGGCAATCTGGGTTTTTTTTGGAACTAAAGTGAGAATGGGATTGTTGTGTTCTTTGCAAGTTGGTTTTGAAATGAGGAACCACTCTTCCTCCATCACACATTTTGGACAGCAGTTTGGACAGTAATTCTTTTTTTAGAAAAGAAAAGCCTAACTTTTAGATTTATATTCCCATTATAATGCTAAACACACCTCTGCATTTATACTTTTAAGTTATTATTACAGTGCTTCTTTCTTATAGCTGAACTCTGGGGAAAAGATAAATGTGTGTGATTTTGGAATGTCTTATTTGCATATCAATCTTAAATAATGGATGGAAGGGCAACTAGAAAACCTTGCAATACTCCTCTAAGATTTCAGAGATATCATTAACTCTGACCCTAAGGTGCAGGACATGTTCCTTTGAATTAGTATCTAATGTAGAATAGAGACAAAGAAATTGGATTTGAAGAGATCAAATAATTTTGTGGAAGTGAATGATATAGATGTGTATTGCCCAAAATTAAAACTAGTGGCCACATGGTGACTTAATTTAAAATAAATAAAATCAGTTGCATTTAAAAATTCAGTCCTTAGTCACTGGTCACCTCACAAATGTAATTCAGACAGCAACAGGCTATTCTTATAGTGTCTGATAACAATGGGGGTTTAATAAATAATTGGTAATGAACTTATTGACTACACTTCTATTTCCAGTGCCTGATATCTTATGTATTTTGCCTCATCCACTTTTTGTGTTTTTTGCACTTTCTAGAAAAGGGTTGAAAAATCCCTGTTGAGTTTTCTTTTTAGATCTTTGAGAATCACAATTTCTTTGATATAACACTATTAATCTGTAGTAGAAAACTCTGAGCCTTTGTGCACCAACAGGTTTTGTATATAAGTGAATTAGGCTGGGTGGGAACTAAAATATGGCAGAGAACTTGTCCTGAGTGATGGAGCAACCACCACTTAGCTTCAGATTTTCTCCTGAAGTAATACAAATTCTCTGTGGTGACACTACTGACTTTTTTGTTATTAGTATTATTTTATATTAATGACATTCTATCAAACTTCCTTACCCTGTAAACATTTTTTTTAAGGTGGCATCACATTTTTTCAATAATTTTAATCGTCTGACTGTCTTATGGCTGAGGACAGGGTGGGCTTGAGTGGTTAGACCTACCCAAGGTAGGAGTAGAGGTGACCAAGAAGCCACCGTACTGACTTGTGTACTGACAGCCACCTATGGCTGACTTGTGAGACCAACCATCCTCCCTCCCTTCTTTCCATAATTCTCTCCCTCCCTCCTCAGTTCCTTTCTCTCCCCCAGTAGCTTTCCAAGAGCCAAGCACTGAGCTAGAAGCTGGAAACACAAGAGAGGAGGCCAGACACAAGTGCAGCTTTCCTGAAGATTTCAGTGAAGGTTCCCCAAATTGTTATGTGTGGTGCCCATGACAGTAGGGGAAGTGTCTGCGACCTGAGGCAGTCTGGGGTATCATTTGAGTGGCTTCTGGTGTTCGATAACCAAAGAGTAAACCAAAGAGTCTTTCAAAAAAAAAACAAAAACAAAAACAAAACTAGCTTCATTGTCTCTTATCTATAACACACTTATGTGATAAATATTATTTCACATAAATATTTTATGTAAATGATCCTATTTATTGCTATTGTATGATTCCATCAAGTGCTACTGATCATTTTAAATTTTGTTCTAGGGGATGTATACCGTTTCTGATGAGATGTATAATTTTATTCAGCTCAAAGTTCCCTTTACTTCTGCTCTCTTCACCTGTTCCTACTACCTGTCTTGATAGAATCAGTAACTATTCATGGACTGACTGACACCAGCTTTATTACAGAATAATTTCATTCTATAATTATAAAAATTTTAAAATAAAGGGTATAGAGATACTTGCATAAATTGGGAAGGCAAAATATAATCACATCTTTAAATGTTTCTTTAGTAATTTCACTTCCAATCAACAAAATTAAGAGACATTAAGGACCTACATATTTTACGTGACTTTCAAGTGGAAGGGCTTTTCCAAATGAAGTCAATGTTTGCAATTTTTGAGGCACTTTGATAGTACCAATAGACATACCTGTATGACTATTTAAAATTTTTTTATTAACATATAATGTATTATTACCCCAGGGGTACATGCCTGTGAATCATCAGGCTTACACATTTCACAGCACTCACCAGAGCACATACCCTTCCCAATGTCCATAATTCAGCCACCCTATCCCTATCTCCCCATCCCTGGCAACCTTCAATTTTTTTCATGAGATTAAGAGTCTCATATATTTTGTTTCCCTCCAGATCCCATCTTGATTCATTTTTTCCCTCTCCACCCCCCATGACCCCTGCCCTGTATGATAGTTTTATAAATAACCCAAGATGTATGGTCTCCAATTAATTACAGTACATGTGCTAATACTGTTCTTTTTCATGTGCTAATGCTCTGTGATCATTGTGATTAAAACATGTAAAGGAAAGCAGGGTGGGTTAAATTATGTAAAATATACACATTTAATTTATAATTAAGAACTTGAAATGGAAAAATGGCTTTGCTATTGGAGCAGTGCTTAATGCTGAATAGATATACAGATAGATAGATAGATATAGATAAATATATATAGGACATACATAGATATATGATTTTTGGTAATGTTAATTATAACTTCATAATTTAATTTTACTAATCTTTATGTGCTTTTCACATTTTCTTGAAGCATTTGATACTGTCATTAAGACTATATATAATGCCAATACAAATTATTAATCAATTGAAAATAGTCAACTATTACTTCTATGTAAGTTTCTATGGTGGCAAATAGCTCATTGTATTGAGCTATTTCACTGAATTAAGCTACTTAACAACCATAATCTTGTTATTGATATTTAATTAGATCTAATGTATGCTGTAGCCATTATGAAAATTAAGCAAAAATAATTTCCTTTTCTTTTTTATGATACAAGTACATATTCAGATTCACATCTCACTTCTAGAATTGGTGTACTTAAATCCCTTTTGCAGTGCTCTGTTTTGTTCAGTAGAACATATGCACCAGAGTACGCCAGTTATGTAGTACCATGTATGCAATATCTTAAATGGTATGAGAGTATAAATCTGTTTAAGACTTTAATTATACTCTCTCCTGTTTTTAAGGCTTTTGTCTTTCTATTTTGATGTTAGCAAACCACATCTCACCAGAGCAGGTTGCCACTGGGACCATCAGAGCCATCTTTAGCTGTCAGTGCAAACCCGCTGGCCAGATACCCTTTATTAATTCGCTAGGATTAAAAAAAAAAAAAAGTTGCTAGGATTTATGGTGAGTTTTGAGATGTTTGTGTCACATTATTCTAAATTCAGCAGCTTTACCAGAATCCAGTTCAAAAACAGGAAGCATGTCTGACCTCACTTAACAATGTTTCTGACACTGAAATGTGATGAACTGACAGCACAGGAAACAGAATTCTATTTTGGCGTTTGAGAAGAATAACACTTGGGGAAAAGACACTCTAGTTGCGTTTAACATTCTTTTGTTTCTTTTAACTTTGAACATTTTGAATGGTACATAATCTCATGAGATAAAAGTAATCAAAGTTCTAAGAAAATTTTGGAATTTTTTTCAAATAGTAGAGACTAGTGTTAAGAACTGAAAAGGAAAGAAACCCTGATGATTCCAGGATTATATTTGCAGTGCTGTATTCAGTGCTCTTTAAAATAGCAGGCAGACGTCTGATTGAGAGGAAAATAAATTTTGCCTTGTAAGCCTCAACATTTGATGTCCAGTGAAAAAACAAAATAGGTTAACAGCTCAGGCTTCTCCGAATGACTAATGACAATGCCAGTTCTATTTTAGAAGGATATATTGTTGTTGTTAAAGTATCTTCAGGCTCATGAGCCCTTTTATTGAATATATACAAAGAAAAGCAATAATCAAGGTCACCATTCACTGTGAACACTAAACAGGGTAATGACATGGACTATTGAAAACCTCAAACATTTTATCAAACAGGAAAAATTGAATTACTAAGAACAAAGATACTATGAAGCATCAAAAACCAGAAGAATAATTTTAAGTTGCTAGACTAGCATATTTTGAACATCCAATACTTTGCCCTTTTGGCCAGGCAGACCTTTGGGTGTTGTGAGTTAATCACAAATACACTGTGCATTTATCACTTGTTGAATTGGTTACTGTTTGATATTGTTAAGTAACATATTACTTGGTTAGACTCCTCAAAAGCATGCAATCCTGCAAGTTACCTGCTGTTTACATTACTTGTTCATTGTACAGTGAAGCCACAGATTACTGAAGATGATGATCTAACACATTGGCAAAGGGAAAACAGAAAACTAATTTAAGGGAAAGAACACAAGTCATAACAACCAGCATAAGAACCAAATATGGCAGAAGAGAGTCTTTGCAACAAGATGATGAATAGTGTACCTAGGTGGCTCAGTTGATTAAGCATCTGCCTTTGGCTCAGGTCGTGGTCCTGGAGTCCCAGGATCGAGTCTTGAATTGGGCTCCCTGCTCAGCGGGAAGTTTGCTTCTCTCTCTCCCCTTCAATCCCACTCTCTCTCTAAATAAATAAATAAACCTAAAAAAAAAAGAAAGCTGATCATTAGTAAAAGGGAGGGCATAACTTAATTGTATTGGACCTTTTAAGGTGTAGATACTTTTCACATTAACAAAATATCCCATATTACTCCACTTTTAGCACTTTTAGACTTATACTTATCAATAGTCTTAACTGTTCTATGGACTAAACATTTTGAGAAATTTGTTTTAAAAAACTTTACTGAAAAATATATTTACTGAAATTTAGTTAGCTATTTTTACATATATTTTGTCTAAGTAAGAAATCCAGAAATATTAAAGAATAAAGAGAAATCTCTTCTTCCATTTTCATATTATCAATTGTATTTTTTATCTCCTTTAATTACTTGGTATTTGTTTTGTTAGGGATATTTCCTTTTAATTTGTAGAATAAATGAGTTATTATAAAGGTTTTCTACTTCTTTAATTTTACTGTGATTCAATTTTAGAAATTTTCCCTTGTTTTTTTTCTTTTCTCTCTCTCTCTTTTTTTTTTTTTTTTTTTTTTCATCATGGTAAGTGTACTCTTTAACCCCATACCCTGTCCACCTGTACCCCACCCAATTCCCCTCTGGTAAGCATCAATTTGTTTTCTATAGTTAAAAGTCATTTTCAGGGATTTGGCTCTCTCTTATTTTCCTTCACTTGTTTTGTTTCTTAAATTCCACATATGAGTGAGATCACATGGTACTTGATTTTTTCTGACTGACTTATTTCTCAACTTTATAATATCTTTATTGAGAATTTTTTTTTCATCTTCCTCATTATTCCTTCAAAAAGTTTCTATAATTTCACAATATGTAGTGTGTACCTTTGTGAAAACTAATGTGATTTTACCTTATATTTATCCTGTTATGTTGTATTTAATCTCTTTTAATCTCTGTATTTCATAGTTGTAGTTTTAGCTAAATTCACAGTGGATATAAACTCAGACTTCATGCTTCTTTAACAATTTTAACTTTTCCCCCAGTATTTTAATCACCATGTTAAGAAATCATTTTGAAAAAAAAAATCTTTCTGGAAAGTACATCTTGTTTAAAACTGTAAAAATTAAATTCTCATATTTATAGATGGTTGGATTTGATCCAGTAAGACACATAAAAAATTCACATTTACACATAGCTGAAATATATGCTATTGTTGTCTCTATTTCTTTGTAACAGCAAAACTTTAAAAGCTGTGCAAACATGGCGTGCCTGGGTGTGTTAGTCAGCTAAGCATCTAACTCTTGATTTTTGACTTAGGTCATGACCTCAAGGTCATGATTTCAGGGTGCTAAGATCGAGCCCTGCATCAGGCTCCCTGTTCAGCAAGGCATCTACTTGAGTTTCTCTTCTCTCCCACTCCCTCTGTACCAGGCTCTATGTGCATTCTCTCTCTCTCTCTATCTCAAATAAATAAATAAATAAATAGTGTGCAATCATATATCTTAGTGCTTTAGATTTCATTTGTTCCTGAGATTTTACTCTTATCAAAAGTGTACATGCATCAAAAACTTAATCCTCTAATGTAAATTATTTAAATTAATGAATACAAATAATCATATATCATTCTAACAATGTTGTCTTTCTCTTCCATGAGGTGACTTGAGTTTCTGTTGGTTAGAGTAAGCTAGGATATGCCATCCTAACAAAAAAGCAAATGATTATTTCCCTTATAAATTCTTCTCTGGATCTGGGCAGTTACCTAGAGAAACCCCTCCAAGTAGAGACTCAAAAATTCAAGATCAGCAACTCTACCATTTTCTCCTTGGGTATCCTGTACATTATCTTTCTCAGGAGAAACAAAAACCTGGATAATGGAGTTTTTACTGTATCAACTCAGAAGAATCTACATTTCTCCTCATATTTTATTGGCCAGTATTTGCCATTATTTTAGACAACTGTAAGTAGGGCTATAAATATAGATGTCTTGCTCCTTCATTTACTCTGAATAACTGTCTTTTAATTAGAATGTGCAGCCAATAACATTAATGTAATTATACAAATCATTAGATTTAGATATAGCAATTCAGTTTTTGTCTTTTTTGTTTGTTTGTTTTATTGTTCTCTTCCCTCTTTTGATTATTTGATATTTTTGGAAAGTACAGTTTAATTCATTTACTGCTGCTTTAGCTGTAGCTCTCAAAATTATTTTTCAATGTTTATCTAGGAATTACCAATATATATCCTTAACTTCTCCCAGTTTCTTTAACATAAGCAAACTTGAAACCATATAATCCAATTTGGTGTCCCCAACCTCACCTTGTTTTATCCCTTTTGCTTTAAATATAATGTGAATAAACTCAATGAAAATATTTCCTGTTTTATACATCTGAGGTATTATAAGAAAATCCAGAGGAAAAGACACATTTTTTTAAAAAATGTACCAGGTATTTTCCAGAACTGATACTACTTATTCCTTCAATAAATACCAGTGGTTCCTGTTGGCATTATTTCCTTTCGACCTAAAACTCATCTTTAGTATTTCTAGTATTTCAAGTCTCCTGGCCACAAATTCTATTTTTGTTTACTTGAAAATACATTTATTTCTGTTCTTTCAAAAAAATATATTTATTTATTTATTTATTTGAGAGAGAGAGAGAGAGCACAAGCAGGAAAAGAAGCAGAGGGAGTCAACCTCAAGCAAACTCCCTGCTGAGCATGCACAACCCTATATTAGGCTTAATCTCATGACCCTGATATTATGACCTGAGCAGAAGCCAACAGTTGAATGCTTAATTGATTGAGTCACTCAGGTGCCCTATTTATTTCCATTCTTCAAGGACATTTTTCTGCTGCATATCGTATTTTGATTTTACAGTTTTAGTTCTTTCAACTTTCTAGATGTTGCTTTTTGGGGGAGTCCACGAACAGGAATAGAGTGGAGGAGGGGCAAAGGGAGAGAGAGAGATTTTTTTAAGATTTATTTATTTATTTTAGAAAGAGAGAGCACAAGCAAGAGGGGCAGAGGGAAAAGGAGAAAGAATCTCAAGCAGACTCCAGACCTGGAGTATAATCAACATGGGACTTAATCCCAAGACTCTGCTATCAAGACCTGAGCCGAAACCAAGAGTTGGACACCTAATGGACTGAATCACCCTGAAACATGATGTCACTTGTTATCTGGCCTTTACTGCTATTGATGAGAAATCAATGGTCATTAGAACTGTTGTTTCCCAGTATAAAGGTCATTTTCCTCTGGATAATTTCAAGACATTTTATTTATCTTTGTTTCCAGTGTTTTGTGGGTCTCTTCATGTTTATATTTCTTGAAGTCTGGTGAACTAATTGAATATATGGATTTATGTCATAAACATATTGTGAAAATTTGGGGTCATCAGTTCTGACATTCTTTCTCCTATCCTTCTATAGATTTCTAATTACAAATATTTCAGACTTCTTAATATTGGTCCACAGATTGCTGTGTTCCCCACCTCTTTTAAAATATTCTGTATCACATTGGATAATTTCTATTGAACTATTTAAAGGTTTAATG
This sequence comes from Taxidea taxus jeffersonii, assembly GCA_003697995.1. Taxonomy (NCBI): domain Eukaryota; kingdom Metazoa; phylum Chordata; class Mammalia; order Carnivora; family Mustelidae; genus Taxidea; species Taxidea taxus. The sequence goes on along the minus strand of RCUC01145886.1, from coordinate 31,879 downwards.
ATTCTTTGTATAAGCATCCTTCATATTAAGCTATCAAGAAATGTTTAAATTTCAGATATACTATTTATTTATTTATTTTTATTTTAGAATCCCTCCCCCACTTTTTTTTTAAGATGGAATGAGAGCTCAGGCTCAAGCAGGGGCACAGAGAGGGGTGGGGACAGGGAGAGAATCTTAAATAGGCTTCATGCCCAGTGTGGAGCCCAACATGGGGTTTGATCTCACGACCATGAGATCATGACCTGACTCAAAATCAAGAGTCAGACACAAACTATTGATCCACCCAGGTTCCCCATTATTGTTGTTGTTGTTCTTCTTCCTTTTTTTTTTAAAGATTTATTTATTTATTTGAGGTGGGGTGATGGAGGGAGAGGAAAAGAGAGAATGCCCAGTAGATTTTCCAGTTAACATAGAACCCCAGGAGCACAGGATCCTGAGATCATGACCTGAGCAGAAACCAAGAGTTGAATGCTTAACAGAATTGCCAGCCAGGCACCATCCCCCCATTGTTAATTTTCTTAAGTGTGATTTTTCTGCTGATCATTTTGTGTCTTCTTGTTCCATAAAAACAATTTTGCTTTTTCTCATTAAACATAGTTATAGCAGTTATTCTAAATTATTTCTCTGATAATTGTAAAATGTCAGGATTGATTTCCATTGACTTTATTTTCACTAAGAACAGGCTTCATTTTCTGTTTTCTTCATATGTCAAGCAATTTTGAATTGTTCCTGTATGTTATGTTGTGTAAACTTTAGATTCTACTCAATTTCTCCCATGAGTGTTAGTATTATTGCTTTAACTGACAATTAACTTGGTTATACACAAACTAAAAAGTCTCTTACAGGAACTCACATCTCAGTTATGTCCTACCTTTCCTTTTCTTGTCTTTATTTTTTTTCTCTCTCTCTCTTTCTCTTTAGTTGGGTTGTTTACAGTCCACCCATACATGATGGCATTGGGATCAGCCAGAAATTTGAACATGTACATAGAAATGTGGTTTCTCTTTCTGGCTCTCCATTTTCCATAATTATCATCTACTATTTTCATTTCATTCCATCATTTTAGTGGCTGTAGGTGCCTTGATTTCTACCCTCTTGCATTTCATACTCAAAAGACTGTGAGTCATCACATTTTTGACCAGTCAAAAAAAGAAAGAAAAAAAAAATGACTGTAGCATGCCCACAGACATGGTAAATAAAAATGGGAGGACATGGTGGTAGTGGTAGAGTATATCACATGCTTTTTTCTTCATTCAAGTTTCTTCTTTTTTTTTAATATTTTATTTATTTATTTAACAAAGAGATAGAGGGCACAAGTAGGCAGAGCAGCAGGCAGAGGGAGAGGGAGAAGCAGGCTCCCTGCTGAGCAGACATCTCAATCCCAGGGCTCTGGGATCATGACCTGAGCTGAAGGCAGTGGCTTAACTGACTGAGCCACCCAGGCACCCCTTCATTCAAGTTTCTACTTACTTCTAGAATCTTTTACTTTTATTCACTTTCCAGACCCTTTAGGTAGTTTGTTATATAATGTACAGAGTTTGTGGTTCTAATCTGGAAGGCTGTTCACATGTTAGACAATTATACAGTTATACTGGTAGTGGAAACCAGAATAGACGTTCCGTTTGTGCATGGAAGGGGAAAACACACACACACACACACACACACACACACACACACACACAACTGAATATTGTACAATGGTGACACTGTCTTCCAAAACTTGCTTCAGTGTACCCCAAACTCTTCTGATAGAAGTATTAGAGTAGAAGTTCCTGTTTAAGATAAATTGCATAATATAATAGTTTTTTTTCCACTTAACTAATGTTTAGTGAAGTGCACAGAAATAGATATTAAATAAACCCTTGTTACATTAGCACTCTATAAAGACTGAATAAAACATAATAACTTTTATTTAAAAACTGACATATTTCTTGAATTTGCTAACTGAATTCACTAAGTATAAGTATCTAAAATATTAGATCAATATCACATTTTAATATGGCAATTAACGTACTAAAATGTGAGATAATTTTAATATATAATTGCTTGAGAGCTCATTTTGACATTATTTCCTACAGATTTAGAACTGAAAGAATATGAATAGATTCTTTCTGGTAGTAAGCCAGAAGCTCAAAGGAAGCATGCTACCTTTTTAGAATGAAATAGTAAGAATGATTTACTGAGAGCACACTAAGTCTCAGATATAAAGAATTTTATTTAGTCAAATATAAATATATTTATATACAAATATTAAAAATATATCATATACATATAATTTATTTTATGAAAATTAATTTGTCATGAATTAACATTCCATGAAATGACATAAAAAGTGTATTAAATTGTTATTAAAATGAAATATGTATGATATATAAACACTTTCAAAATGGCCTTCATTTGCCTCATCTGACTTCATGTACTAACAACCTTTAATCTTAAAACCAATTCACTAAAACCAATGAAAGCAAATCAAATTGGGAGACAAAGTACAATGACATGTTACCAATATAGAATTATTTAATCTAAGTTATGTTTTTGAATATTATAAATGCATCCATGTGGCAAAGAACATTTTATTATAAAGATCAAATTTGTCTTTTAAATCAATCTAAACTTTGTTATTTTTTAGACACATTTTGTTTTTGCCCCACGGTTTATCAAAGCCATGCATATGGATTAATTTCTTTGAAGTATAATTTTACTGTAGCTGTAAATTATTCCCAAAAGAGAGTTTTATAGAAGGAGTCATGAACCTAAGAACTAAATATAGTTATAAAGAAATATTTTTACACTTGGTGTTTTACATCCACCAATGCATTATTTCTAAAAGTGGCTTAATAAATCTGACAGTCTTTATATCTGCTACTTGATCTCAATTTATATCTTTTAGTTCATGGGATATTAAATAACTTGGTCATCTAAGAAATTTGTGAGACCCAACAAAGACAACTAGAATGCTGTATAACTAATACTCACACGTATATGCATACATACAAGGTGGTAGAAAAATTCCAAGATGGTTCTCAATGATCCCCAACTTCTTGTATTCCAAAAAAGGAACAATGGCAGCCCAGGCCACACTGGATAATTGCTTCTAATGCTCATATCTTAACAGTCTTCAAAACCATTTGAAACTGGAAGTTAGGGCCCCAATTAATCTTTTCTTCATTACTGTGGTTGGCAGAATCATGTCCATATCCTAATTCTCAGAGCATCTGATATCTTATGGCAAATGGAACATTGCATATGTTATTAAGCTGAAGATTTTGAGATAGGGAAATTATTTTGGGTTATCTGAGTAGACCCAGTGTAACCATAAAAGTTTATAAGAGGAAGGCAGGGAAGGTCAAAGTAAGGAATAGAAGATGTGATGATGGGGATAAAGAATTGGAGGGATATAAAGAAGGGGCCATGATCCAAGAAATATAAGCAGCCTCTGGAAGTCAGAAAAGGCAAGGGGATAATTTTTCCTTGAAACCTTTAGAAGCAATGTAGCCTTGTAACACCTTGACTATAGACTTTTCTGAACAACATGGATGAATCTGAAAATCAGCCAATTAAGCAAAAGATGTTTGGTCTAAACAGATAAATACTATATGATTTTACTTATTGAAAAATAACTAGAAACAGAAAATAATCTATGGTGTTAGAGGTAAGGATAATGGTTTCCTTAGTGAGTTGTTTGTGACTGAACATACCATATGGAAACTTCTTGAGTGTTGAGAATAATCAATTTTATAATTTTGGTCGTGGTAATATAGGTTAGTTTGACGTATGCAACTTTAACAGGCTGCAAATATCATTCATGTATTTTTCTGTATGTTACACTTCAGTAAGGAGTTTATGCAGAAAAAAAAGTCAGACTATTTATACAAAACAACATTTTCTATTCCTCAGTTAAAAAGGTTGAAGGAGAATTCAGTTAAACCAGACTGTCTCAGTTTTGGCAGAGCATTATGTAGCTGACCTACCCATAGTTATAAGTTAAACTATGTATTATGACTTGGTTTAGGTGTTCTGTTCTTGTTCAATCAGCTATAAACTTGGAGAATGATAAAGTGACAAAGTGCACTCATGGAAAAGCTGTGGATAGGTAAATTTATCTTAAAAGAACTGCGGGATGTCTGATTGGAAATGTTTTTATGATGTTTCACTACAAGACCTTATATAATCACAATATACGAGGGCAATCTAATTTGATGATCTGAGCTGTTTGAAAGGAACTTTTCAAAGCTTCTGCAACCCTAATTAAGGTGATTTGGAAGCAATAACTTTAATGTTGATCATTAAGCATGACACTAGATGGTAAACAAGAGATACTGAGAAGCCCACAAGTCCCTGCTGTTATTTCAAAAGCAATATATTTGAAATAAAGTCACTGGGACTGCGAGTCTTCTAACAGAACAAAGTGATCTGGGAAATAGGTAATATTGCCTGTCAGAATAAATTGTCTTGTTTCCTCTGGTATACTTTAATTATTAATTAGGGCTCAACATTTAATGTCCACTTTACATTTTCCTAGATCTCTATAATCATGACATATAAAATCTACTAAAGTAAAATACAATTAATCAAGAAATAGAAAAAGTGATTAATATCAAATATCATTAAATCCATTGCTCATAAAAATCAGTGAATTATGCCTTATTTACAAAAAAAATGGCAGTTTTAATTAGTCAAACTGCAACTCTTGTGGCTTAAGCTGGTAAGCTGAAATTTTACTTTTTTAATAAGTAGGACACAAAATTAAATTATTTTCATACATTTTACTTCAAGAAAAGATTTTTAAAACTTTTAAAATGACTGGAACATGTAGTTGCTATTGTTTATTTTTAATCTACTTATAAGAAAATCTAGGAGGAAGTAAATAGGTTCCTTTTTAAATAATACTTATTTAGTTTTGTTTTTATAATATTTACAAAGAAAATCCATCTTTTCATAGTTATTCTAGAAATAAGTAATTTGAAAATTATTATTATTGGTTGGAAGTTATTATGTAACTACCAAATTTTATAACTTACATTGCAAATCAATTTGATCATGTGAATCTTTTGGGAAATGAGTATTCTGTAGGAAAAAACAATAGATCATGCCTGTCCGTGAGTAATACACTTATTCATTCAATTGGTCAACAAAGATGCATTGAAATTGTATTACATCTGGAACACCTGGGTTGCTCAGTCTATTAAGCAGCCAACTCTTAGTTTCAGCTCAGATCTAGCCCCGCCATTGGCTCTGCACTCGGCACAGAGACTGCTTAAAACTCTTCCTCTACCCCCACCTTTCTAAAATAAAGAAATAAAACTTTAAAGAAAATTGTATTACATCCATTTGTAATCCTAAATTTCATTAAATTATCCATTCAACACCATTTAGACTGTGGCAGAATAACTGATTTTTTTTTAAAGATTTTATTTATTTATTTGTCAGAAAGAGAGCAGGAGTGAGCACAGGCAGACAGAGTGGCAGGCAGAGGCAGAGGGAGAAACAGGCTCCCTGCTGAGGAAGGAGCCTGATGTGGGACTCCATCCCAGGACGCTGGGATCACCACCCAAGCCGAAGGCAGCTGCTTAACCAACTGAGCCACCCAGGCATCCCCAGAATAACTGATATTGAATCAGCCTTTCACCATAAAAAATTGTATATCTGATCAAAATATAAGAGACGATTACTTTCAAGTATTTATAGGTATTAAGTAAGAGACAGTGAAAAACTACAATCCTTGACAAAGGGAAATATAAAATGTGAGTTCCACATTTCCCTTGGCTCCCTGCCTGAGGTCATACTCTAGACTATGGCTCATGCAAGTGGGCTGCAAGCAAGATAGTATGGAGTAGAGAAGGTAGAAATCAGAATTCTGTGCTACTTATGCAACTTGAACTTATGAGGGGCCTAAAAGAAATATCTGGGCAGAAGAGAGACTCAGAAGTCTACAAGGCCCTGTTGCATAGCTGATTTGTGCATATGCAGGATGAATTTCCATAAAACCTAGCAGAAAGTAACTTTAGGGCACCTAATGCAGAAGAGAGATACTACCCAGTAAGCAGAACTGAGGTTTGTTCGAATTCTGGCTCAACCAGGATGGGCATACATTACTGAAGAATTCACTTAATTCAAAACCCTGAGAGGAAGGACAAACAATAAGGGCTATACCTTATAATATATAATATACTCTGGGTCCATGGCAAAGTTGAGACTATATTACCTCTAACAAATAACAAATAACAAACCAAGTGTGAAAGGAACAAGACGATCTGCGATTAGTTGAGATGTCTGCCAAAACAAAACTGTTAAATGTAATTAAAAATCTCTTCAAGGGATACCTGGTGGCTCAGTTGGTTAAGCATCTGTCTTTGGCTCAGGTCATGATCCCAGAGTCCTGGGAAGACAGGAATCCTTGCTCAGCAGGGAGCCTGCTTCTTCCTCTGCCTGCTGCTCTCCCTATTTGTGCTCTGTCACTCTCTCTCTGACAAATAAATAAATAAATAAATAAACAAACAAATAACTTAAAAAAATCTCTTCAAGGTATCACGCAAATGTATAGCATCAAACAAAATTTATGTCATGTGAACCAGAAAACTGACTTAACAATGAGGGTTTTTAAAAATTAAATTGACACAGACCCTGTAATGACCTAGGTGTTAGAATGAGTAGTCAGGTACTCTAAAATTAGTATTTTAAATATGTTCAAAACTGTTAAGGAAAACATCCATATAATATGTGGACAGATGAAGAATTCCTGAAAAGAAAATGAAAGAAATATAAATAAATGAGAAAAATATATAAATTCAGGATGTAAGTACAATATCTGAAAAGGGTAATTACCGGTTAGGTTTGATAGCAGCACACCGATTGAAGAAAAAGATCAATGAAGAACAATCTGAGCTAACATGTGCAAAACTGATAACTGAACACTTCCTAAATTGGTGAAAAACATCACTGTAGGTTTATGAAGCCCAATTAAATCCAAGTAAGACACAAACAAATAAAACTACATATCATAGATAACCTTAGAAGCCAAGGGTAAAAAGAAAACTTAGAAGTAGTCAAAAGAAAAAAAAAAAAAAAAGCCACATTACACAGGGAAGGATATACAAATGATAACTGGCCTCAGAAATAGAGGCCAAAAAACAAAGAAATGGCATTGTTAAAAGCTCTGAAAACGGTAACAAAAATCACTGCCAATCTAGAGGTCAATATCCAGCAAGAATATTTAAGAGCAGAAAAAACAAGTGCATTTTCTGAAAACTCTGACAATTCAAAGCTGATTTTGTCATCAGTAAACATGCAAAAAACAGATAAACAAAAACCTCAAATGAAGTTTTCAGCCTGAAGGAAATGTAATGTTCTTAAATTTACATGGAGTGGAGCAATATTCACATTAAGCACACAGTGATAACTTAAAGGTTATTTAGAATTAATCTGTGTGACCAATAATATAGGGTAGAGATGTATGTCACTAACCAAAATGGGTTATAATACAGTGCAGATTATATCTTTTCAGATCTCTCCCTCTCCTCATTCCTTCTGGGAAAGACCATCACACTTAGGCAGACTTTGGAAAGGCCCATGTAAGAGACAGAGGCCTCTGACCAACAGAGATTTCTGACCAATGAGAACTTGAGATCAACTAAAAATCCTGTGTGTGAGCAGATTCTCGGGCCCATTTGAGTGTTGATATGATTTGCAGCCTTATCTGACAGTCTGATGCAATGTCATGAAGGACCGTGAGCCACAAGGATTTAGCTAAGCTTCTCTTGGATTTCTGACCCTAAGAAATTCTGTGAGATAATGAATGTTGTTTTTAAGTTGCTAAGTTTAAAGTAATTTGCTTTGAAGTAATAGTATCTAGTATATGACAATACATTTGACAACAGATAAAATAGACAATTTCCTTGAAAACTATGGATTACCAAAGCTCATTCAACAAGAAATAAACTGCATAAATCTATATCTATTAAAAGATTAAAACAGAAAAACTCTAAAAAGTACTGGATTTAAACGAGTGTTAAAGTCATATATATGGGCTGCTACTAAAGCAGTATTAAAAGGGAGCTAACTTCATACCCTTCTACAGTTATGCTGGAAAAGGGGCACGTGTACCCGAATGTTTATAGCAGCAATGTCCACAATAGCCAAGTTATGGAAAGAACCTAGATGTCCATCAACAGATGAATGGATAAAGAAGATGTGGTATATATATACGATGGAATACTATGCAGCCATCAAAAGAAATGAAATCTTACCATTTGCGACGACATGGAATGGAACTAGAGCGTATTATGCTTAGCGAAATAAGTCAACTGGAGAAAGACAACTACCACATGATCTCCCTGATATGAGGAAGTGGAGATGCAACGGGGGTGGGAGTTAAGGTGGTAGGAAAAGTAAAAATGAAAGAAGATGGGATCGGGAGGGAGAAAAACCAAAAGAGACTCTTAATGTCATAAAACAAACTGAGGGGGGTGGGGGGAAGAGGGGTTGGGTGAGGGTGGTGGGGTTACATCATATGTTTAAATAAAGCTTAAATAAAGTAAAAAAAAAAAAAAAGAATAAAGATTTTAAATCAATGACTAAGTCTTCCATTGTAAATGGAAAAAAAAAAAAGCAAATTAAGCCTAACATAAACAGAAGAAAGGAAACAATAACAAGCAGAAATCATCAGATGAAAAATTTTTTAAAAATTAATGGAACCAGAAGTTGTTACTTTGAGATAAATAAAATTGATAAGGTTCCTATCTGATTGATAGAGAGAAAAGGATACAAATTTTAAATATCAGGAATGATAAGAGGAATGTCACTAAAGATCCTAGGGACATTAAAATGGGTAATTTATTAGTATCAATAAAGTATTTTCAATGTATTTATAAATAGTTCACATTATTACAGAGTTTAAAAATCTAAGTAGGCAGAGCATACACTCATTACTGTGTATGTTGATATTGCATTATTGATACTTCTGAAACAATTGGTTGCACTTAGTCATTTGGATTATTTAGGTAATGCTTCTTATATGAAAAATAATTCACTGATTCTTCATTTTAATTAATCATTGCATGTTATAGAAAATACAAAGAACGTTCTTAAATACAATTAATAAAATATAAAAAATACTATTACTGAACTGATTAATTAGGATAATTACAATAAAATGTTCATTTTTTTCATATTGCTAGACCATAAGTCTAAGAAAAAGTGGTTCATTTAGCTTAGTGTCCTTAGGGCTTATCATACAGCTGATATGATATGTAGGAGATCAATAAACTCATGTTGCATAAATAAACAGTTTTAAATATTTTCCATAATCTGAATTTTTATCCAGAGTATTTTTGTTATTCAAAGGTAAATATTTCTCATGCTGGCTTAGAGAACAGTGTTAAATTTCAGCTAACCATGTGAAGAAAGATTTTTGTACACTAAAATTATATGAGACCATAATTATTATTATTTTTACAAAATGACAGTGTAATTAGCTTTATGTAAATTACATGTGTTTAGAACACACATTCTTTTCTTCTAAGTATTCTTGAGTAATCCCAAGCAAAGTTTATGGCCAAATATATGAATAGTCCTTTCACTACTAGCTCCTTGACATGGAACCATGTTTCAAATATTGATAATCCAATGCCCACAGAGTAGTATCTTCTGCATATGGAATCTAGAGGTTATACCTGGGTGCTTCTGTCTTACGGGTCAGCCAGCTCAGTTTTCATAGAATGAAAACATGATCAGTATGATCAATGACTTTTAGCAATCACACCAAATAGATGACAGTTTGTTGACTTTAATTTTTTATCTTTGAGTGGACTCATTGGTGCCAAGACGTAATTGTCACTTACCATGTTTCTATGAGCTACATGTTTTTTTCATCCAATCATTAGACATCTTTCCTAGAAAACTACACTGCTAACCTCACTAGCATTTTGTATATTAATCTGTTTTATTTTGTGGTTGGGAAATATCACTGAATCTAAAACTGTGACAATAACACATCAGTGTCCTAGGCAATAACTCATAATTACTTGCACTTATATGACAAAAGAGATATTTCAGTTTTTTTAATGACTATTTTATTTATATTTATATTTATATTATATATAATATAGTTTATATCTATATCTAGATATAAAATATATTTTATATCTATATCTATATTATTATTTTATTTAATATTTATAAAATATTAATTCTTATGAAGGGTAAGCTTATTAGAAATTCAACACTGACTGGCTTATATTAAAATATATGTAAATATTTTGTGCCTTCACTGTTGGAGAGAGAAATCTGTGAAGTACCAATATAAAAAAATTGAAAAACATAAACAGAATATCTGTAATCATTCTTAATTAGTTATTAAAATTCTACCAAGTCAAAAGCTCTTATATAATGTTTTAAATTATCCCACTGCCATAAATCTTGGGAAGAAATTGTTGCAGAATTTCAGACTGGTAAGACAGAATCAATTAGCTCTTTTGGTCTCTATCACAGGATCTCTTTGGTTCTGCAGTGGAAATGGATTACAGAAATGCAAGAAGGAAATAATGACAATCAGTTCCTCAGTTTTCCTAGTGGTCCAATAAGATAAGTAGACCAATAAGATATTGGTCAGTTTGGGCTAGGATAATGGTCTTTAATGTGTGGTCCAAGAGCTTTTGAACAAGATAAGATACTTCAGTGGATCTGCTAGATCAAAACATTTTTCATAATGATGGTAGGATAGGATTTACCTTTCTCACTTTCATTATCTCAGAAGTGTCCAGTAGAGTCTGTCAGAGGCTACATAACATGTGAGAGTCTAAAGGATTAAATGTAGAAGCTGAAACAAGAATGCAGTTATTTTCTATTAAGTCAGATCAAAGAGATAGATACATCTTTGAAACAGTACCATTCTCCTTACCTAGTTTTTGTTTTGGAAGGGGAAGTTATTTTTCATAACATATACTAACTAGGAATGGGTTGTTTATGGTCAATACTTAAAAATTTATGTATATATGTATATATACATATATACACACATATATTACATATATATAACATATATATTACATATATACACATGTATATGTATATATATTATACATCATAACACATCACATTATATATATATGTATATATAAAGCATTACATATATATTACATACATATGTATATGATATATGTATATATGTACATGCATATATATGCATATAAAATTTATGTATATATTACATATATACACGTATATGTATATGTACATACATATATGTATATGTATGCATGTGTATGCATACATGGATGCATGTATGTACGTGTATGTATGTGTATGTATGTATACATGCATGCATGTATACATATGCATATGTATATATATGTAATATATGTGCATAAATTTTATATACGGTATGTGTATGTATACGTATATATACATACATACACATATGTATACGTATATACATATGTGTGTGTATGTATATATACATATACATTTATTTGTATTTCGTAGTTATACAGCCCAATATAGTAAATGTTAATAGATATAACCAATAGCCAAAAGCTACTTGGGGTCCTCAATAATTTTTAAGAATATGTAGGGGTCTTGTGACCAGAGTGTTTGAGAATCAGTGGGCTAACATTCTGGTAGCTATAGCATTACCCTTATAATTTTAACCTGTTAGGTTATTAGACTTTGTCTTATTTCCTGAACTCACTCAGCCTCTATATTCAATTGCTCCATAATTCCTATTGATTCTAGTTCTAAATTTTTCCCATTAACATATATTTTTTTACTATTTCCACTCCCAGAGAATGATTAGATCAGATACTTGGTTTTGACACTATCAGATTCCATTTCAATCCTCCTATACATGAATATTGGAAGGCTAACTCCTAAATTCCTCATGATAGTAGAGATTAATTTGACCAACCAAATCCATTTTTCCTTTTGTTACAGAAATATAAGCATACCTAAGGCAATGAGTGGTCATGGAGCCTCACTGATTTAGTATGATAGTAAGTGACCCATTTCATCTGTTTAAAGGATACTTGTTCTATATTCTCATACCTCGTGTTTTCTTCATGCCAGTTGTAAATGGGAGCAATCACCATTGGCAGCCATATCTTGTAAGTAGCAGGACAGACCACTGTGTTGACCAGAGACCAAAAACTCATTGACTGCATGTCATGAAAATAATGTTCTTTAGCAATTGCCTTTCTAGGTTGTATCATTTCAGTAACTCATCTGTATCCTATTATAATAAATTTGCTTGAAGAATAAAGATATTTCAAATAGTTACTTAAAGTAGGTCTGAAAGTATAAATAGAAGTTATACCCAAATTGTGCAAACGTGATGAAAGCAAAAGGACTTTTTAAACTTATGTTAATGCAGAAAAAGAAAGCGAATGGAGCCAAGTCCAGTATTCAGGGTGTACTAAATGGTGTATTAGCAGATTCAGTTGGAATGGAACTCTTATTCAGGATTAAGTTTTAAGTATAAAAAGAAAGCTGGCAGTGATTATGGAGCATAAAACCCCTTTTCTCAAAAAGATTCTCTAACAACCTGACTCCTTGCCTCTCTGTCTATTTATTCTCTATCACTCACCAATGGCTGAATAGTATACCTTTATTGTTTCATTTGTCTATTGTATCTCTGTCACTAGAGTAGAAACTCTAAGAGGGTAGAGAGTGTAAGTCTATTGCTGGCTGATAATTCTTAGTGATTAACATAGTGAGTGTCATCTAAAGGTGCTTGATGAATATATTATTACATGAATAAGTATTTTAATTTTTCATAGCACGGTATGCCTTTCTTTTTATGTCACTGCCATGCTTCTATTTGTCATTTTAGCACATATGTGTTAGTGTAATTATTTTAAAAAGGCACATCACAATATATGGGAAAGCTTCAAAGGGCATGGACAACTCCTGTTTTGTTCAGCATTATACATATGTCCAGCACTTTACACAGTAACAGGTATGTTTGAGAGGCTCAATACAAATTTGTTGAGTTAACGAAAGGGTTCTATGGATTATTTAAGGGGAGAGTAAGTAGATGTTTTCCTTTCCACAGGTTCTGAAGGAATGTGATTTGTTAGATATTATATTAGGTTTAAAGGCAGCTTTTTAATACAACAAAGCTTCAATGTAGGAAGAAGGTGAAAATATCAGATTATATTTTTGTTTATTTAATTTTCCCTTTTAAAATATGAGTTGCAGAGCACCTGGCGGCTCAGTGGGTTAAAGCCTCTGCCTTCATCTCAGGTCATGATCCCAGGGTCCTGGAATCAAACCCCACATCGGGCTCTCTGCTCAGCAGGGATCCTGCTTCCCTCTCTCTCTGCCTGCCTCTCTGCCTACTTGTAATCTCTGTCAAATAAATAAAATCTTTCAAAAAATAAAATATGAGTTGCTGAATGGATCATTTGTACACTGACTTTGGTGTAAAATGAGACATAGGCAGTTGTTTATTGTGAAGTGTATTCAGTGACTGATTTTTTTTTTTAAGATTTTATTTATTTATTTGATAGACAGAGATCACAAGTAGGCAGAGAGGCAGAGAGAGGAGGAGGAAGCAGGCTGTCTGCAGAGCAGAGAGCCCGATGTGGGACTCGATCCCACGACCCTGGGATCATGACCCGAGCTGAAGGCAGCGGCCTTAACCCGCTGAGCCACCCAGGCGCCCTCAGTGACTGATTTTTGACTGACAAAGTTTGATGTCAATCATTGTTAAACTGTACTCTAATGAGAAAAATTGAAAATCCTTGAAATACCGTTATTTTGTTATCTTATGTTGGTAGATTTAAAATTTCTTATTATACAGTTTCTTGAGATTACAAGAACAATAGATACTTCCATTTCTATTGCTTCAGATAAAAATTGGAGGGAAGTAAGATCTGTTGACAGAAAATTGTGAAATAAAATTGAGTGATGATAGAATACATGTTTTTCTTGTGTTGTGTTGGCAGTTATATGCTGTTGTTTATCAACTGGAAGGTTTGACTCTAAATTGTAGTAATCCTACTGAAATCCTGATGTCCTGCCAAACCAGGATATAAGTTGGAAATAATTTATTTACCTTTACCATTCTTGGATTCTTATTTGGTATGTTCATTATGGAGAAAACATGTGGAAATTTTATTTCTAAGCATAAATATCAAGGACATTTTTATAGAATCTTGTTCAATGTGCAAGATTATACATGTATGTGGGAGGTATGAGACATGCTGCTTAGATCCTCCTTCAAGAACATTTTGTCAAATGCAATGGGCTTGCAAGAACATTTTGGTCAAATGCAATGGGCTTGCAGAAATTTAGATCGACATCATGATCTGAAGCTACCCTAACCCCACTCTACACAAAAAGAGTTCATCAGTTCACCATCATGACTTGATAATTACCTCTCTTTATCCTTTTTTTTTTTTTTCTTTTCACAAGTATTATAAACCCAACTAAACCATATTCCTACAGACTCTTAAGTGGCTACCTTTTGGACAACCAAAAAAATTTACTACAAATATGATTTTTTTAATAAATAAACTTTATTTTTAAAGTAGTTTTAAATGTTTTTGTCTTATAGGAAAAAGGAGCAGAAGGTACAGTAATTTCCCATATATTCACTAAACTCACACATACATAGCCTCTTCCATTGTCAACATTCTTTACTGGAATGATATATATTTTTTACAACTGATGACCCTACATTGTCATATCATTATTACCCAGAGTCCATGTTTATTAGGGCTCACTGTTGGTGGTATACATTCTGTGGGTTTGTATAAATGGGTAATGGCATATATCCATCATTGTAGTACAATTCATGGTAATTTCACTATATGAAAAAACATCTGTACTCTGCCTTTTTATCCCTCACTTCACTTAACTCCTGGAAACTACTAATATTTTTTATGGTCTCCATAGTTTTCCTTTTATCATGAATGAAAGATTTTGTCAAATGCTTTCCCTGCATCTGTTGATATCATGCCTTTTTAATTGTTTAGTATGTTGAAATGATGCGTTACATTAATTGGTCTTCAAATGCTGAAGCATTCTTTCATACCTGATCATGGTGTGTAATTCTTTTTATACATTTCTGGATTTGACATGCTAATATTTATTTTATTGAGGATTTCTACATTCATGTTCATGAAAGATATTGTTTTGGAATTCTTTTTCCTTGTGATGCTTTTGTCTGGTTTTGATGTTAGGGTAACTCTGGCCTCAAAGATTGAGTTAGGAAATTTTTCCTTGTTCTATCCTCTGAAAGAGATTGTAGAAAATTGGTATAATTTCTTCCTTAAATGTTTTGCTAAATTCATTCATCATCCCATCTGGACCTGGTGCTTCAACTTATGTACAAATTTCTTATTGTTCTTAAATAATGTCTTCTGTTTTTTTTGTGTGTGTTTCTTTTTCTATTCTCTTGGCTTTTCAGTTTTGGAGGTTTCTATTGAGATGCCATCAAATTCATAATTTCTTCAGCCATGTTAAGTCTACTTATAAGTCCATCAAAGGCATTCTTCATTTATGTTACAGTGTATTACAAATTCTAGTGTTCATTTTACATTTTTTCTTAGGTTCCACCTGCCTGCTTACATTGCCTATCTGTTCTTGTATGTTGTCTACTTTATCCATTAGAACCCTTAGCATATAAATCATAGTTGTTTTAAACTTCCAGTCTGATAATTCCAATATCCTTGCCATATCTAAATTTGGTTCTGATGCTTGCTCTGTCTCTTCAAACTGTGTTTTTGCCTTTTAGTTTATAATGTAATATTTTTATTGATAGGCATGTATGATATATATTAGGTAAAAGTAACTGCCTAAAAATAGGCCTTTGGTAATGTGCTCATAACTTGTAGGGGGAAAGGAAGCATTCTGTAGTCCTATAATTAGGTCAGTTTTTTCATGAGTCTTTGCCTCTGGACTGTGAGCTTTACACATCCTAGTCACTTTTGTTGTTTTGTTGTTGTTGTCTTCCTCCTCATAGATGAGACAGTATAGCTGGAGTGGGCCAGAGTTGGAAATCTCACTTACATATGAAAGGCTAGATTTGCCTGCAGATGGGCATTTCCTTTTCCCCAGGTTCCTTGGGGTCAGAAAAACAAAAAAAACAAAACAAGAACAAAAAACAAACAAACAAACAAAAAAAAAACACAGGAGGTTAAATTGTGCTCTTGAGGACATACGTTATTATGAATAGAATGCTCTGATATATTTCAAACCGGGCCCCCCACCGCCAGAATTATGAGGGAATTTTGCTCCAATAGTTACTGTGAGAACATGGTAGAGTTCCAGGAAGATAAAGTCAGAAAAGCATCGGTGCCCCACTGATAACTCTGTGCCCTGGAGTTTTTATATTTCAGACATAGCTACACTGAGTCAATAGTAATTGGTCAATTGGAATTCAAGTGCCTTACCTGGCTCTGGATCCTGGGCAGGTTTAACCTCTTGGGTTTGTGCTCCAGTTGTCATTTCTCCAGGGTTGCCTGGGTGGCTCAGCTGATTAAGTGGTTGCCTTCAGCTCAGGTTATGATCCTAGGATCCTGGGATCAAGTCCCACATCAGGCTCCTTGCTCAACAGGGAGTGCTTCTGCCCTGCCTCCTCCTACTTGCTCACTCCCCCTCTCTCTGCATCAAATAAGTAAATAAAATATTTTTTTAAAGTTGCCATTCTCTCTATTTGTGTGTAGGTATCTCAAATTTGGGAGGAAACAATTTGACCTTTAGCCTTACTTCTCTTGTGGATCTTTAAAGTGTTGTTAATTTTTTAATTTGTGTAGCTTTTTCCTTGTTAGGACAGAATGGTGACTCTCAGATTTCGTGTATGCAGAACCAGAATTCAGAAATCATGTAACCTATTTTTGCATTTTAAAATCTTTATTAATGTTTAGTAATTTTTTTAAAGTGTGGTCTCATTTCACTTAAGTGCAACTTTTGTTTTATTTTTATATTTACACATTTGTTTAGCAGACCATTTTTGATCTTTTAATATATCTGGGAATAGTACCAAATCATGTATTAAAATGCTAGGAATACACATACTTATGTGGGAACCACTTACAAAAATTATAATGTAAAGTAATAAGTTATATAAAATAGGCCAGCAGCATGCTGCTGAAGCAAATGAGAGAAGGTATTAACCCTGTGTGTAGTGGTCAGTTTCATATGAAGAACGTATATTGGATAAAGCGTAGAAATTTGAGGTTTGAGTTAGAGGTTCTGGGAGCTATTCTTGGTTCTGCCATTAGCAATTTTGCCACTGGCAGAAAGTCACTTAACCTCTATGGCATTGACTTTTAAACTTTAAGGATGATGGACCCTTTTGAAAATTTGATGAAACTGCCCTCAGAAAAATTATATAACTATACACATCTGTTCAGCTGAAGGAATACTATTTTACAAAAATCTGTTTCTGTATCTGCAAAGCGCAAATATTTTAAGAGACAATAAATCTGTCCAATTCAAAATCACAGTTACTTTCCCACTATCACTCGTTTTCATTTGTACTTAAAATTTTTAACATGGACCCTGAAAAATTTGTTCAGTCAATACACTATGGAGTATGTACTATATATCATCCATTGTACTACAAGCTGGAATAAAGTAATTAAAAAGTTGCCATAAATACTTGCCCTCATAGAGAAGTAAAAAATGGTAAGTGATGGTAAATATTTACCTTTTTGAACTATATTTTGCAACTTACACAGTAAATTATCAAAATAATCAAACCCTGAAAAAGTATATAGCTGGAGAAAATATGGGTACCATATATTATTTTCTGGAAAAAACAAAACAAAACAAAAACACACCACTTATATTAGAAAATTATTTATTATATTATGGGGGATTATTATGGAGGATTTTTTTTTATTATTATGTTATGTTAGTCACCATACAGTACTTCATTGGTTTTTGAAGTAGTGTTCCATGATTCATTGTTTGCATATAACATCTTGTGCTCATTGCAATACATACCCTCCTTAATACCCATCATTGGGTTAACCCATCTCCCAAGCCCTCTCCCCTCTGAAACCCTCAGTTTGTTTCCCAGAGTCCATAGTTTCTCATGGTTCTTCTCCCACTCTGATTTCATCACTTTCATTTTTCCCTTCCTTCTCCTAATGTCCTCCATGCTATTCTTATGTTCCACATCTAAACCATATGATAATTGACTTTCTCTGCTTGACTTATTTCATTTAGCATAATCCCCAACAGTTACATCCATGTTGATGTAAATGGTGGGTATTCATCCTTTCTGATGGCTGAGTAATATTCCAATATATATATATGGACCACATCTTCTTTATCCACTCATCTGTTGAAGGGCATCTTGGCTCCTTCCACAGTTTGGCTATTGTGGCCATTGCTGCTATGAACATTGGGGTGCATGTGCCCCTTCTTTTTACTACATCTGTATCTTTGGGGTAAATACCCAGCAGTGCTCATGGAATAGAAGAATAAACATTGCTAAAATGTCTATTCTTTCCAGAGGAATCTATACTTTAAATGCTTTCCTGATCAAAATACCAATGGCATTTTTCAAAGAGCTAGAACAAACAACCCTAATATTTGAAAGAACCACAAAGGACTCCAAATCACCAAGGAAATGTTGAAAAAGGGAAACAAATCTGAAGGCATCATGTTACCTGATTCCAAACTATATTACAAAGCTGTGATCACCAAGATGTCATTGTACTGGTACAAAAACAGACACATAGACCAATGGAATAGAGAGAACCCAGATATGGACCCTCAACTATATGGTCAACTAATCTTTGACCAAGCAGGAAAAAATATCCAATGGAAAAAAGACTCTTTAGTAAGTGGTGCTGGGGAAATTGGACAGCTATGTATAGAACAATGAAACTTGACAATTCTCTTACACCATACACAAATATAAACTCTAAATGGATAAAAGACCTCAATGTAAGATAGGAATCCATCAAAATCCTAGAGGAGAACATAGGCAGTAACCTCTTTGACATCATCCACAGAAACTTCTTTCAAGACAAGTCTCCAAAGGCAAGGGAAACAAAAGCGGAAAAGAACTTTTGATTTCATCAAGATAAAAAGCTGCACAGCAAAGGAAACAGTCAACAAAGCAAAGAGGCAATCCATGAGATGGGAGAAGATAGTTGCAAATGATATTAGAGATAAAGGGCTGGTATCCAAGATCTATAAAGAACTTTTCAAGCTCAACATCCCCCCCCAAAAACCACACAAATAATCAAGTCAAAAAATGAGCAGAAGATATGAACAGACATTTCTCCAAAGAAGACAAATGAATAGCTAACACACACATGAAAAAAATGTTCAATATCATTAGCCATCAGGGAAATTCATATTAAAACCACATTGAGATACCACCTTATACCAGTTAGAATAGCAAAAATTAACAAGACAGGAAAAAAAACAAGTGTTGGCAAGGATGTGGAAAAAGGGGAACCCTCTTAACACTGTGGGAATGCAAGTTGGTACAGCCACTTTGGAAAACAGTATGGAGGTTCCTCAAAAAGTTAAAAATAGAGGTACCTTATGACCCATCAATTGCACTATGGAAGGTTGTTTTAATAGATTTCAAAGAACTGAAAATTCAAAAAGATCAAGCTGAGGTAACAGAACAAGAAACAGCTAATATCTCTCTTTATGTGGCATTTATGCCAGTCAGATCTGTGAATTCAGCATGTTTCTTTGAAGTAAAGGAAACTTTTAGGACTCATATAATATTACACATTTTGTTTTTACATTTCAAAGCATAAGATATGAAATTTCAACAGGGATAATCGAAAGTTTTTAGTTTAGAATTGGGGTTTGAAATATATCTTTTCTTTATTGAAATTTCAAAAATGAATATGTTGGCTTTCCTTTGCCTATCTTCCAAGCCACCATTAGATCTCATAATCTCTTGTTTATGTCCATGTTACTTTTTTCATGTGGCACAATCCTGTCCTCTATATCTCTCACTTTCCTATGACCTCTTAAAATGTCATCAAAAAAGGTGCTAGAAAAGGAAACACTCCATGAGAACAAACTAAAGGACCATGGGAGAATATGAGTCAGGAAGCTAGTCTCAGGGAGGATATTTGATGATAATTCCTCACCTTAAGGTAGAGAATGTTCTCAATGTCTTTCTAACAAGATATCAGAATTTTCTTAGACTAGTGTCAGTTGTGGAACTCCCATTCTTCCTCATTGCACGTTGGAGTATTTATTTTCATTATGTCATCCTAGTTCCACTAACACACTCTTGGAGAGCAAAGAGCAGTCCCTATCTTCTTAATTCATAGTTATCTAGAAAAGGAGGATACATCTCTAAACCTGACAGAGGAATGACCATGAGATCCTAGTCTTAGAGCATGTTGTCTTGATTGCACAGGCCTTTGGTTTGTCTCATTGAGAGGTATAATTGAGCATCCTCTAAACAGGAAAAAAAAAAGTAGTGAAAGTTCATATGTAAGTAGAAGAGATTATACTGTATATTTATTACTTGTAATCTAATTCCTATTCATTTCTGTGGAAAGATTACATTTCCCCTCCTCACTGACATTAGGATAATCCTTGAACATTTTAGCAAATGGAATATGAGGGAAAGGGATATTTTCTTTGTAAGCAGAAGTTTTAATAGCCAGCATATAGCCTGCCGATGTTCCCCTTTTTCTTCGTTATGAAATTGACAATGATTACTGCCTGGAGGTTGGCTATATATATAGTATAGTGAGAAGGGAATTGAAATTATACTTTTTGTTTTTGTTGCTGAAAGCTAATGAGATTTGAGGGCCATTTGTTTCAACAATGTACCCATAATTTTCTAACTGATATATTTCTTACGTACTTTATATCTACTGCTTCCTTTGGTGTCAAATTATATTTAGGCAAACCATTGTCCTCAACCTGTGTACCCTATTTCTGTGGTTTCAAATTTTTGAGATTTGTAGTATTCTTGTTATTTTGAATAACTATGTGTTGCTGGCTTTGTCTCAAGAAATAATACTTTATCATTTCCCTGGATGGAAGGTTTCTAAAAAGAGAAGTTTCTAACAATGAATCTACTTCACTATTTTTGTCAGCATTCTTTACCTCAGGGCAGTTTAGAGTTTGATGTGTATATTGAATATCCAAGATTCTTCCCTATTAAAAACTAAAATAATGATCCTTTATATGTACTTTAAAGATCCATCTAGTTTGTTTTTGTGGAAGAACTTAGAAACCTCTGAAACAATCAGATTAAAAACTCCAGATATTTTTTCAAAACTTTGAAAATCTTTTGCAATGTCTCATGAACACTTGACTCGGTTTTCAAAGTGAACAATTTTAGCTAATAATCCCAAAGTTTTTAACTTTTTTTCCAAGTAAAAAGAAAGAAACAATAGTCTGCATTGATATTAATTGCTTTATAAAATACTTCAACAAAATAAATTTGATATGATAACACTAATAATTGAGCCAAACAAAAACTTCAATATGCATACTGTTCAATTAATGGCAGTAGAAGAATGCTAAATACAGAAAAAAAGTATATTATTCATAACAGTTTGTCTTTCCATGCACATCAGTTTGTATTTTTTATGAAGAAAACAGAAAATCACAATTAAGTTTGTTTAAGGGTTGGACATGTGAAAGAGCTTTTAAGAAGGCATGGAAGTATATGTCACAATATGAACAAAGCTTATCTCTGAGTGAAGGAGTTTTATGACCAAACTTTCCATTCTGCTTTTTCTGTTTTTCTGTTTCTGTTTTTCTGAGTTTGTTTTCTACAACTAATATATTATTCTTGCCATCAGAGTTTGATCATAACAGAACACTAGAGTTGATCAATTTTATGTTTATGATCAAAGATTTTAATCTTACACCTGGATTTTTAATCCAGAAGAAATTTTAAATTAAAGATGTTAAACCATCTCTTAATGCTTCTTTATTTGAGTTATTTTACAATAAAAATGAATGACTCATTTTATTAATCATTTCAATTCATTCCATACCTGAAGTATTTCAGAGGCTAGTGACATAATAGACACTTAAATATTTTTAAAATAATTATAATAATCTCTTGAAATTAAATGTCAATAAAAAGCTTGTTGAACAGTGAAGAGTTACTATGGCATTGTTTAAGAAAGAAGACAGAAGTATCAGAAATATTAGTAGATTTCATATATCAGCTAAAATATTCCTTTTAACATATGGTAGCTGTGGATTACTTTCACAGTCCACAAATCTGTGAATATGACAGTAAACATATGCTTGAGCTCTAAGCATCTCAAATAGAAATAGTCTTAATTTGAAATAAGTAAATCCAGCACTGATCAAAAATTGTTTTCCTTATCTATTCACAGGCCATCTGCTACTAATATAATTGCACTGTATATTTATAATGATTCTTGGCACTTACATTGAGGCAAAGGGGGATGGAATTTAGAAGGAGATTGTTAAACTAATAGGGGAAATGTGGAAAAGGCACACACCAAAAATGCCAAAATGCATACTGGAAAAGGAAACAAAAATTTCTATAAACATCTTGTCTAAATTTATCAGTTTTATTAATTTCTATTACTTCAAAATCTTTATTTTATGCATATAATTAATTAAAATTTATAATTTTCCTCGAATGTGTGTTTTTTTCCACTGGAATATAAACTCCATGAGGATATTATCTCTGGCTCTGTGTTATATTTTTACCACTTAACTGAATGACTGGTCCAAAATTGGTACTCAAATATTTGTCACACGAATGGAAGCATACATAAGTGAATGTGTGGCTGCCTCTACTCGAGGGTTGCTGGAAAATCTTCAAGAAGAAATTTTAGCTGGATCTAGAGAGTAAATATGAAAGAGGACATTGCAGTATGTGAGATACAAAGAGAGTAAATATGAAAGAGGACATTGCAGTATGTGAGATACAACTGTATTAGAATGTTGGGAACACTAATATTTAGAAAGAGATAAGGTACGATATAAAATATTAGTGAAAGAAAGAACAAGACATGGGCAGGGCCACTGGATGAGAAGACAGTATACTGTTAAGAGAAACAGAGGAAGAGCAGAGTAGCATAGTTTATTTCTTCCATCTTTCTTGTGGAGTAGGCAAAAAAGAAGAAATTTTAAAATAAGATATTCATAATAAAAATACAACAGCAATATCAGTTTCAACTTAGGTCACCTAAAAATACTTTTATTTGTGCCTGCATTGAGCATTTTTTGCTTCTCTTAAGAAGACACATTTTTTTTTGCCTCTTAGGAAGTCACAAATAGTTACCTACCTTGATCCTTTATTCTGTGCTTTCTTTTCTTTATTTTAAATTTGGGTATAGTTGAAATACAGTGTTACATTAGTTTCAGGTATATAACATAGTCATTCAACAAGTTTAAACATTATGTTATATTTGCAAATGTAGCTACCATTGTGTTGTCCCCACACAACACTATTATAATACCATTGATTATATTTCCTATGCTGTGCCTTTTATTCCCTGAGTTATTCATTCCATAATCAGAAGCCTATATCACCACTACCGTTTACCTATTTTTCCCAAATCCCCATTCCCTTCCCCTCCACTCAGTTTATTCTATGCATTTATAGGTCTGATTCTGCTTTTTAAATTTGTTTATCCACTTTTTTTTTAGATTCCTCGTATGAGTGAAATCATATGACATTTGTCTTTCTCATGACTTATTTCACTTAGCCTAATACCTTCCAAGTCCATCCATACTATGTTAAATGTCATGATATCATCTTTATTATAGCTGTACAATATTCCTCTGTGTGTGTGTGTGTGATCAGTTTGCCTGTAGATAGACACTTTGTTTGCTTCCATATCTTGGCTACTGTGAATAATGCTGTAATAAACATAGAAGCACATGTATCTTTTCAAAGTAGTGTTTTTGCATTATTTGGGTAAATACCCAAGAGCAGAAATACTGGATCACAAAACAAGAACAATGGTACTAACCTTTTTATGTAACCACAAAAGACCCCTAATACCAAAAGTGATCTTGAGAAAGAAAAACAAAGCTGAAAGTATTATAATTCCACATTTTTAAGTTATACTACAAAGTTGTAGTAATCAAAACAGTATGGTACTGGCACAAAAACAGATTGATAGATCAGAATATAGCCTAGAAATAAACCCTCAATTGTATGGTAAATTGATCTATCACAAAGGGGCAAGGATATGTAATGGGGAAAAGACAGTCTCTTTAAGAAATGGTGCTGGAAAAACTGAACAGCTACATGTTAAAGAATGAAACAAGACCATTTTTTAATATTGCGCACAAAAGTAAACACAAAATAAAATAAATACCTAAACATAAAACCATAAAAATCCTAGAAGAGTACAAAGGCAGTAATACCTCCTCTGCTTTCTTACTAACATATAATTTTTTTAGAGCACTAAAGTTCTTAGTTGAAACTGAAAGATAACAGCAGAGATCTCCAAAGACATAAAAATGGCAAATAATTCCATATACATTTTTATGTTGATATGGAGAAAAACATTGCTTTCAAAAACCAGTAACTCTGGTAGTTGATAATATCTTACAATTTCTTTTTTTTTTTTAAAGATTTTATTTATTTATTTGACATACAGAGATCACAAGTAGGCAGAGAGAGAGGCAGAGAGAGAGGAGGAAGCAGCCTCCCTGCTGAGCAGAGAGCCCGATGTGGGGCTTGATCCCAGGACCCTGGGATCATGACCTGAGCCGAAGGCAGAGGCTTTAACCCACTGAGCCACCCAGGTGCCCTATCTTACAATTTCTAACAGCATTCTTTACCACTGTTAATATTAGTGTTAATATTTAATTATATTTAACACCATTATTTAGTTTGAAAGCATATGGAGCTAGTTTTTGCCAGGATTCCTCAATGGTTCATTAAGAACAAGTTACTTAATGCAACTTATTATGTATGTGTTTGCAAGGCAATGAGCAGGACGCTGAAGACTATATAAAGATCTCAGCATCTCATTTTCAATATGGTCCAAACAATTCCCAGTTCTCCCATTTTATGCCTATAACACTCCAGTGTTAAATTACAACTTCATATTTCTACATTCTCAACAAATGGCATCAGAATTTATCCAGTTCAAGTCAGAATCCTGGGATTCGTTATTTCTTTTTCCCTCTCTTTCTCTTCCTCTCCTCCCTTCTTTCAATGTTCTCCTCTGTCAATCTCAATTATCAATATTTCTTTACTGGGAAGCAATAAATTTCTTATTCATCTTTTACTGTTAAATCTTTTCAGTTCTCTACCCTGAGAAAGTACACATGTTATAACACATGACTTCACCTTGATAATAAATATAATTCATAATTATACACATCTCAAATAATTAAAGATATATAGCTAGGAAATTGAAAGTAATCAGAAAAATTAAGTATAACTTAGAAAATTACTAATTGTTACTTTTCCATTAAAATACTTCAACTGATTTGAGATGTTTTTATGATCAGTTGACATTAATAGCACCACAAAGATATATAAACTCATGATTCACAAGAAAGTTGTCAGCCTCAAAAGAGGAAGAGAGATGGCTTTCTGAAGTGCTCTAATATTATATGAGATTATTTCATTAGGCACTTTTGTAATGGCTCTCAAACAACACAATTAAAGCAAAACAAATCTATTTTATTTACTTATTTTATTATTATTATTATTATTTTTTGTAATGAAAGGTATATATTTGCTGGAAGGCATTCAATTTAAGGCCACAAGAGTAAAGGAAATCTAAGAGGTTAGAGATTTTTTTAAAATTTTATGTAACAATACATAATCATTTTTATCTTGAAAATTTGTGCAATATGTATGTTTCATCTTCTTTTCTTTTGCAAATAAAAAATGCCCGAAGTTATACATTTTTTGTAAAACAGGCAAAAAAATTTATATTGCATAAAGTGTGGTATCATTTGGAGTTATCTGAGATTGAAGTTAAAATAAACTTAACTGAATTAAATTGATCCAGTTTTGGGGCGCCTCGGTGGTTCAATCATTGAGCATCTCCCTTCAGCTCAGGACATGATCTCAGATCCTGGGATTAGGCCTCACATTGGGCTCCCTGCTTGGTGGGAAGCCTACTGCTCCCACTCTCACTCCCCCTCCTTGTATTCCCTCTCTTGCTGTGTCCCTCTCTGTCAAATAAATAAAATCTTTAAATATTTTTTTTAAAATATGTTTTTAAATTTTTCATTAACATATAAAGCATTATTAGCCCCAGGGGTACAGGCTTGTGAATCGCCAGATTTACACACTTCACAGCACTCACCATAGCACATACCCTCCCAAATGTCCATAAACCCACAACCCTCTCCCTACGTCCCTCCCCCCAGCAACCCTCAGTTTGTTTTGTGAGATTAAGAGACTCTTATGGTTTGTCTCCCTTCCAATCCCATCTCCTTTCGTTTATTCTTTTCTTACCCCCCACCTTGCATGTCAGCTTCCTCATATCAGAGAGATCATATGATAATTGTCTTTCTCTGTTTGACTTATTTTGCTAAGCAATAATACCTCCTAGTTACATCCACATCATTGCAAATGGCAAGATTCCATTTCTTTTGATGGCTGCATAGTATTCCATTGAATATATAAACCACATCTTTTTTATCCATTCATCTGTTGATGGACATCTAGGTTCTTTCCATAGTTTGGCTGTTGTGGACATTGTTGCTATAAATATTTGGGTTCAAGTGCCCCTTCAGATCACTACATTTGTATCTTTAAGGTAAATACCCAGTAGTGCAATTTCTGGGTTGTAGGGTAGCTCTATTTTCAAATGGAGGAACCTCCATGTTGTTTTCCAGAGTGGCTGCACCAGCTTGCATTCCCTTCAACAATGTAGGAGGGTTCCCCTTTATCCACATCCTCTCCAGCATCTGTCATTTCCTGACTTGTTCATTTTAGCCATTCTGACTGGTGTGAGGTGGTATCTCATTGTGGTTTTGATTTGTATTTCCCTGATGCCCAGTGATGTGGAGCACTTTTTCATGTATCTGCTGGCCATTTGGATGTCTTTTTTGCAAAAATGTCTGTTCATGTCCTCTGCCCATTACTTGATTTGGTTATTTGTTCTTTGGGTGTTGAGTTTGCTAAAGTCATTATAGATTCTGGATACTAGCCCTTTATCTGATATGTCATTGGGAAATATATTCTTCCATTCTGTCAGTTGTCTTTTGGTTTTGTTAACTGTTTCCTTTGCTGTGCAAAAGTTTTGATCTTGATGAAGTCCCAGTAGGTCATTTTTGCCCTTGCTTCCCTTGCCTTTGGCAATGTTCCTAGGAAGAAGTCGCTGCAGCTGAGGTCGATGAGGTTGCTACCTGTGTTCTCCTCAAGGATTTTGATGGATTCCTTTCTCAGATTGAAGTCCTTCATCCATTTTGAGTCTATTTGGTGTGTGTGGTGTAAGGAAATGGTCCAGTTGCATTTTTCTGCATGTGGCTGTCCAATTTTCCCAAAAACATTTGTTGAAGAGACTGTCTTTTTCCCATTAGACATTCTTTTCTGCCTTGCCAAAGATTAGTTGGCCCTAGAGTTGAGGGTCTATTTTCTGGGGCTCTCTATTCTGTTCCACTGATCTATGTGTCTGTTTTTGTGTCAGTACCATACTGTATTGATGATGACAGCTTGAAGTCCTGAAATGTGATGCCACCACCTTTGACTTTCTTTTTCAATATTCCTCTGGCTATTCAAGGTCTTTCCTCTTTCCATATAAATTTTAGGAGTTTTTGTTCCATTTCTTTGAAAAAAATGGATGGGATTTTGAGAGAGATTGCATTAAATGTGTGGATTGCTTTAGGGAGTATGGACATTTTCACAATATTTGTTCTTCCAATCCGTGAGCATGGAACATTTTTCCATTTCTTTGTGTCTTCCTCAATTGCTTTCATGAGTACTTTATAGATTCCTAAGTATAGATTCTTTGCCTCTTTGGTTAGGTTTATTCCTATGTATCTTATGGTTATGGGTGCAATTGTAATGGGATTGACTCCTTAATTTCTCTTTCTTCTGTCTTGTTCGTGTAAAGAAATGCAACTGATTTCTGTGCATTGATTTTATATCCTGACACTTTACTGAATTCCTGTACAAGTTCTAGCAGATTTGGACTGGAGTCTTTGGGTTTTCCACATATAGTATCATATCATCTGCATAGAGTGATAGTTTGACTTCTCCTTTGCCAATTTGGATGCTTTTAATTTCTTTTTCTTGTCTGGTTGCCAAGGCTAGGACTTCTAGTACTATGTTGAATAGCAGTGGTGATAATGGACTTCCCTGTCGTGTTGCAGACCTTAGCGGAAAAGCTCTCTGTTTTTCCCCCATTGGGAATGATATTCACTGTTGGTTTTTCATAGATGGCTTTGATAATATTGAGGTATGTGCCTTCTATCCCTACACTTTGAAGAGTTTTGATCAGGAAAGGATGCTGTACTTTGTCAAATGTTTTTTCAGTGTCTATTGAGAGGATCATATGGTTCTTCTTCTTTCTTTTATTAATGTATTGTTTCACATTGATTGATTTGCAGATGTTGAACCAACCTTGCAGCCCTGGAATAAATCCTACTTGGTCGTGGTGAATAATCATTTTTAATGTACTGTTGGATACTATTGGCTAGTAATTTGGTGAGAATATTTGCATCTGTGTTCATCAAGGATATTAGTCTATGATTCTTTTTTTTTTTTTTTTTGATAGGATCCTTGTCTTGTTTTGGGATCAAGGTGATGCTGGCCTCATAAAATGAGTTTGTAAGTTTTCCTTCCATTTCTGTTTTTGGAACAGTTTCAGGAGAATAGGAATTAATTCTTCTTTAAATGTTTGGTAGAATTCACCTGGGAAGATGTCTGGCCCTGGGATCTTGTTTGTTGGGAGATTTTTGATGACTGCTTCAATCCCCTTACTGGTTATGAGTCTGTTCAGGTTTTCTATTTCTTACTGGGTCAGTTGTGGTAGTTTATATGTCTCTATGAATACATCCATTTCTTCCAGATTGCCAAATTTGCTGGCGTATAGTTGCTCATAGTATGTTCTTATAATTGTTTGTATTTCTTTGGTGTTGGTTGTGATCTCTCCTCTTTCATTCATGATTTTATTTATTTGGGTCCTTTTTCTTTGCTTTTTGATAAGTCTGGACAGGGGTTTATCAATCTTATTAATTCTTTCAAAGAACCAGCTCCTATTTTTATTGATTTGTTCTATTGTTTTTTTTGTTTGTTTGTTTGTTTCTATTTCATTGATTTCTGCTTTGATCTTTATGATTCCTCTTCTCCTGCTGGGTTTAGGCTTTCTTTGTTGCTCTCTCTCGAGTTCCTTAAGGTGTAGTGTTAGGTTGTGTATTTGAGACCTTTCCTGTTTCTTGAGATAGGCTTGTATCACTATATATTTTCCTCTCAGGACTGCCTTTGTTGTGTCCCACAGATTTTGGACCGTTGTGTTTTCATTATCATTTGTTTCCATGGTTTTTTTCAATTCTTCTTTAATTTCCTGGTTGACCCATTCATTTTTTAGAAGGATGCTGTTGAGTCTCCATGTATTTGTGCTCTTTCCACATTTCCTCTTGTGATTGAGTTCTAGCTTCAGAGCATTGTGGTCTGAAAATATGCAGGGAATGATCCCAATCTTTTGATACCTGTTGAGACCTGATTTATGACCCAGGATGTGATCTATTCTGGAGAATGTTCCATGGGCACTAGAGAAGAATGTGTATTCTGTTGCTTCGGGGTGGAATGTTCTGAATATATCTGTGATGTCCATCTCGTCCAGTGTGTCATTTAAGACCTTTATTTCCTTGTTGATCTTTTGCTTGGATGATCTGTCCATTTCAGTGAGGGGTGTGTTAAAGTCTCCTACTATTATTGTATTCTTGTCAATGTGTTTCTTTGATTTTGTTATTAATTGGTTTATATAGTTGGCTACTCCCATGATAGGGGCATAGATATTTAAAATTGTTAGATCTTCTTGTTGGACAGACCCTTTGAGTATGATGTAGTGTCCTTCCTCATCTCTTATTATAGTCTTTGGCTTAAAATCTAATTGATCTGATATAAGGATAGCCACCCCAGCTTTCTTCTGATGTCCATTAGCATGGTAAATTGTTTTCCACCCCCTCACTTTCAATCTGGAGGTGTGTTAAGGTCTAAATGCGTTTCTTGTAGACAGCATATTGTTGCCCTTTTTTTTTTTTTTTTTTTTTTAATTCATTCTGAAACCCTGTGACTATTGATTGGGGCATTTAGCCCATTCACATTCATGGTAACTATTGAGAGATATGAATTTAGTGCCATTGTATTGCCTGTAAAGTGACTATTAAAGTATATTGTCTCTGTTCCTTTCTGATGTACTACTTTAGTCTCTCTCTCTGCTTAGAGGACCCCTTTCAATATTTCCCATAGAGCTGGTTTGGTGTGTACAAATTCTTTCAGTTTTTGTTTGTCCTGGAAGCTTTTTATCTCTCCTTCTATTTTCATTGATAGCCTAGCTGGATATAGTATTCTTGGCTGCATGTTTTTCTCTTTAAGTGCTCTGAATATGTTATGCCAGTTCTTTCTGGCCTGCCAGGTCTCTGTGGATAAGTCTGCTGCCAATCTAATATCTTTACCATTCTATGTTACAGACTTCTTGTCCCCGGCTGCTTTCAGGAATTTCTCTTTGTCTCTAGGACTTGTAAATTTTACTATTAGATGATGGTGTGTGGATCTATTCTTTTTGATTTTTAGAGGGCTTCTCTGCACCTCCTGGATTTTGAAGCTTATTCCCCTTGCCATATTAGGGAAATTCTCTACAATAATTCTTTCCAATATACCTTCTTCTCCCCTCTTTATTTCTTCTTCCTCTGGAAACCTAATTACTCTAATGTTCTTTCATCTTAGGGTATCACTTATTTCTTGAATTTTCCACTTGTGGTCCAGTAGTTTGTCTCTCCTTTGCTCAGCTTCTTTTTTCTCTGTCATTTGGCCTTCTATATCACTAATTCTCTCTTCTGCCTCATTTATCCTAGTAGTAAGAGCCTCTATTTTTTATTGCACCTCATTAATAGCTTTTTTTTATTTCAACTTGGTTAGATTTTAGTGCTTTTATTTCTCCAGAAAGGACTTTTATTTCTCCAGACAGTGTTTCCCTAATATCTTCCATGCTTTTTTCGAGCCCAGCTAGTACTTTGGGAATTGTCCCTCTGAACTCTAGATCTGACATATTATCAATGTCTGTATTGATTAGGTCCCTAGCCTTCAGTACTGCCTCTTGTTCTTTTTTTTTTTTTTTTTTGTGAGTTTTTTGTTTTATCCAGATAAGAATATATGAAGGAGAGAATAAAATACTAAGAGAGTGGCAAAGACCCCAGGAAAATGTGCTTTAACCAAATGAGAAGAGACCCCAAATTTGTGGTGGGAAGAAAGGGGGTAAAAAGAAGTTCAGGAAAAAAAATAAAGAAAAAATATAAAAAAGAAAATACATATATTTGACTGCCAAATATAATAGGGTCATCCACTTAATTTTAGGAGTATTTTGGTCTCTTAGAAGAAACTACCTCACAAAATTTTAAAGAATGAAAAACATTTATAAGGGTAAACACAATGAAGGGATGGAATATGACTATAATGATGAAATTAAAAAAAATTCTAAAAAATAGTTGATAAGATAAGTTCATTGGCAGAATAAAGAAAAAGAAAGTGGAGAGAATTATCTCAGGCTGGAGACTAGAACAATGGCCTCTGTTATATTTAGTGTATATTTTGATCTATTAGAATAAGTTGTATCCCAAATTTTTTTAGAAGAAAAAAAACCTATGTGTATACAAAAAATACATTTAGATACAATGAAAGATAAAATATGACTATAATAATGAAGGTTCTAAAAATATTTTATGAAAGGTATTGTTAAGATAAACTAGTTAAAAAAGGTTAAAGGAGGAAAGAGTTAAAGTTAAAAAAAAA
>RCUC01145885.1:0-23300 GCA_003697995.1 Taxidea taxus jeffersonii | reverse complement strand
CCCTGGCTGGCACCACCCAGTTCTGTCAGCAAGTGACTGACTGCTCCCTCTGCCCCCACCACGCCCAGGTCTGTCTCTGCCCTCCGGGCACCACCCCCTCTCCATCCCCGTTGCTGCAACTCCCTCTCTATCAGGGAGCAAATTTGAGTTCAACTTTAGGAAGAGGCAGGCAAAGCCGATCCTGACCTCCATTTGCGAGATGAGCCTTTTCTCCCAGCTTTGCCTCTGGTCACTGGCCTCTAAGAGCTGTCAGACCTTTTCCTGGAGCCCAGCATGGTCTCCCGCTCTGCCAGCAGCGGAAGGCTGGGCTCCTGTCGCGAGCCCAGAGCTGCGTGGAAGAAGGGGTGTGGGGACACCATATGATCTCCCTCAGATGTGGAGTTTAAGAAACAAAACAAACAAGCAAAGGGAAAAAGGGAGAGAGACAAACCAAGA
Source organism: Taxidea taxus jeffersonii (assembly GCA_003697995.1). NCBI lineage: Eukaryota > Metazoa > Chordata > Mammalia > Carnivora > Mustelidae > Taxidea > Taxidea taxus. The sequence goes on along the minus strand of RCUC01145885.1, from coordinate 22,865 downwards.
AACAGGCTCTTAATTACAGAGAACAATCTGATGGTTACCAGAGGGGAGGTGGGTGGAGGTTTGGGTTACTTAGGGCATGGGGACGAAGGAGGGTGATGAGCCCTGGGTGAGGCATGAAAGTGTTGAGTCATGATACTGTGCACCTGAAGCTAACAGAACACTGTAGACAAATGAAGAAGTTATGCTTACAAGAAAATGAAATCTAATTCCTCCCACAAAAAAAGAAAAAAAAAAAAGAAAGGGAAAAACGAGAAGGGGCGGGGGAGCAGACATCGTGAGGAGAAGCTTCTAGAAGTGTCCACTGCTATCTCTGGGGGACCAAGTTCTACACTCAGTAGCCAGGAATGTAATCACCTACCGGGCACCTTCGACACAGTGACCTTTCCTTCCGTTACTGAGCAGGATGGCTTCCCAAATGTCAACGTCTTCCCTTGTCACCTAGCACTGTGCCTGTCAGGTGACTTACAGCCGGCTTAGAAGTGGAAATTTCAGACATTTCTGTGTGGTTTGTTTAATACTAATAAAAAGGGATCCTAAAACAAAATACAAAAGGCCCCAGAAAACCCAAACTTTCACAGATCCCCAAACCCAGTTGTGCTTCTCCTTCCTCGGGAAAGTGTTGGAATTTCTAGTTCTTGCTACTGAGGTGTGGCCGTGGCCGTCGTCACGTTTCAGGTGCTCTGGCTGTGGCAGGAGCCCGTGGCCACAGTGAGCGGGTCATTCTGGCTCCAAATGCACCTGGGAGTTTGCAGCTTGTATCGCTCAGGGTCCCTTAGAGAAACAGAAACAATAGCCGATAGGATATGTGTGCATGAATATATCATCAATTTTCTTACCCATCAAATGAGTAAAAATACCTTTTAATTTGTAGGGTGCCTATAAAGATTAAATTAAATGATATGGATGATGTATATTTAATATGCTAGCCAACACTGGCTGAGTGCTCACCAGCAGCCCTGGACACTGTTCTCAGAACTCTATAGACTCATATAATCCCCTCCAACAACCCTGCCAGGCAGGTAAAACTATTATCCTCATTTATTTTTATTTTTTACCAACGGTTTTATTGAGATATGATTCACAACCAATAATACCCTGCTTCTTAGATGTGCCATTATTATTAGCTTTATAAAACTGAAAAAACATACATAACATAAAAATGTCCATTTCAGGGGCGTCTGGGTGGCTCAGTGGGTTAAGCCTCTGCCTTCAGCTCAGGTCTTGATCCCAGGACCCTGGGATTGAGCCCCACATCGGGCTCTCTGCTCTGCAGGGAGCCTGCTTCCTCCTCTCTCTCTGCCTGTCTCTCTGCCTACTTGTGATCTCTGTCTGTCAAATAAATAAATAAAATCTTAAAAAAAGTCAATTTCACCCATTTTAAGCATACAATTCAACGACGGTATTACATTTACAGTGTTGTGCTGCGGCCACCACTCTTTCCCAAACTTCATTCTCCTCCCAAACAGAAACCGAATAACTGTTAAGCATATTATCTCCATTTCGTAGATGGAAAAACTGAGGCACAGAAAGGTGAGGAAACTCGTCGGAGGTTACACAACAAACCGGTGGCAGAGCCGGGTTTGACACGGGTAATTTGGGTCCAGAGCGGGTGCTCTTCATCTCCAGCCTCCCCTGCGTGTCCAGGAGCGGCTAATGTGTACCGAGAGCGCACAGGTGCCCCTGCTTTCCTGCAGGCCTTACAGGAGGTCTGCCAGAGTGATTACTGCCCCTACTTTGCAGCTGAAGCAACTGAGGCACGGGGAGTTTGCCTAAGCACAGCCACAGTGTAAGGCAGGCAGAGTTGGAAAGTGGGTCCCCCTGACCTCGAGGTTCACACTCTTCCCATCTTGCAGCACACCCTGCACAACGTCTTGGGGCTTTCCTGCCGCTCCGCCTGGCGCCCAGCGCACATTAGGGGCGCCAAGAGCCAGCTGAGCGGTCCGTCAGCTGCAGTGGGGAGGGGAGCCTGGCGGTTTCCAGGGGCACACAGCGAGTCCTGCAGATGGAGGACAACTCGTGTCAGGGCAGAGGAAACGTCATCGTAAAGGCAGGGCCCGGGTTCCACTCCTAAGCCACGACAGTCCGCAGGCGCAGGTGTAGGGTGGAGCGGGATTGCTCGCAGGGTAAGGGATGCAGGTCCTCTCTCCTTCCATGCACAGAGTAAGGACCTCCCAGGGTCCGGCGGCAAGGAGGCCATACAGTCTGATCAGCGGGGTTAGAGGTTTGCCCAAATTAGGAGGGTGGGGTTGGGGTTTTTGGGGGTGTGGAGGTGGGGTGGTGAAAAGAAAGAAAGATTATGTCTGCGCCCAGGAATTATGAAAGGCTTCATCCAAAAAAAGACTTGAGCAATGAAACGGACTTAAAAGAGGTGATTTTGACAGTTCGCAGAGATGCCGGGAGGCTGCAGTGGGAAGGGCGCGGAGGCGGCGGGACCGCGCGGGGGGAGTCCCGGACCCTGCTGGGAAGGGTAACGGGGGCGCGCGGGGCTGCGCAGGGGGCGTGCGGTGGGCGGGGCCTCTAGGAGCTCCGCCCCGGGCCCGCCCGCGGGAGCAGCCGCCTTCGCCCGGGAGCGGTGGTTTTCGGGGCGCCACCGAACCTGTCCCTGCGCCCGCGCTGGAGGCCAGACGACCCGATTTGCTGACCCAGCGGGAAGTGCCGGCGCAGGTGGTCTCGAATGCGTGCTGCTCTTTGCCTCTGATGTCTGGGCGGGGAATTCAGCAGCAAGGACTCCTGTCTGGGGCTCTGACCCCAACTTCCTCGATCCAGGCGCTGGAGAGGCGCCCGCAGCCCAGGCCCGGTCCCGCGGGCCGCGCACCCTCTCTCCCTTTCCCTGCTCTGCACCCCAGCCCGCGCTCGGGCCAGGGCGGCCGTCCCTCTGTGCCCGCACGTCCCCGTCCCGACCCGGGCTGGCCATCTCCTGCGCTGGGTCGGGTAATCACAAGTCTCCCTCCCCCTGAGACCGCCTCTGTTTTAAGACTGCGCATGGAGGCATCCAGTAAGTGTCGCGGAATGAATGCGTCCGGTGCCTCCCCCAGCCAGGCGGAGCGCCCCCTCCTCTCAACGCCCCTCTCCCCATCCCCGAGACCGAGACCGGGTGGCCGCACCCGCCGCACTCCCACTGGGGGCCCTTGCTGCTTCTCTCCCCGTAGACGCGGGGCCGCAAGGGTCTACCTCTCAGACGCGGTCTCTGAGACCACCTCTCAGGTGTGCCTCCCAGGGATCCGCAGGCATTCCTGTCCCCATGCTGGGTGAGGCCTGGGGCACTGCTGAGGAAAGGCTCTTTCTGAGATCTGGGCGGGGCTGGGGGGTGGGGTGGGCCAGTTGGGGGCTTGCTCTGGGGGCCCAGGAGGCCCTGCCCCCCGCTTCTCTGTGTTCCTGGCTTGGGTAACCTGCTTCCTGCCCTCTGGACGGGAGTAGGTGGGCACTGCTGGAAACTGTGACTGGGACAGTGCCCTGTCTCTCAGGGCTGTGGGAAGCAGCTTCTTTGACTTCTTCTTTGACTTTCTTGGAAAATGGCCCCTATTTCCTGGAAGAGGGAAGGAGGATCTGGTTCTCGGAACATTCCTGCTTTTCTCCTCACAGGTGCCCCTCGCTCAGTTGCACACTAGGCTGGAGCATCTGTGACCAGCACTGGCCGAGGCCCGGGGTTGAGTGATCCCCCGACAGGCATCCCATCCCTGGCTCAGCTCCTGGCAGCGGCTCTGGGTGGGCCTGGCTACTCTCTCATGCCTGTCCTCTGCCTCCTTGACCCCTGCCCCTACTCAGAGGCAGGTCAGGAAGGCCTGTGAGGGCCTCGGGCGCTCCCTGAGGAGCTCTCTTGGGCTGTAAATGGCATCCCAGATCCCAGGGCCGCTCCGTCCCAGGACCCAGCTCCCCTTGTCACCTCTCTTTCTTCTGCCAGTGTGCCTTTTCTCTGGGTGGCCTCTCTGGCCAAGCCCTGCTGAGCAGGGAAGGACCCATAGGTCAAGGGCAGGAGGAAGCTGGGGCCTTGCCACCTCTGGGCAGTGACTCTCTGGGCTCTGGGACCACATGTGACTAAGGGGGGGTAAGTGGCAGTGGATTCACTTGGGGTCAGAAAAGGCAGGTGCTCTGGCCCTTTTCCGGAGGTGGTGGGACCCTCTTTCCATCTTTTCCTCCAGCAGTGCCCCTGGCCGTCCTGTTCTGTAGGCTTCCCACCAGGGTGTCCCCATTCTAGAGGGCCATCTGGGGGTCTCATGGAACCCTAGGTCGGCAGATGTCTCGGGGACTAGGGTACCCTTCATCCGAGCCCTTTGTGCAAACACCACCCCTGGCAGGCTGTGCCCCCCGAGGACCTGCCATGGTACCCGGGCTCCGTCACGATTCCCCAGGAAGCCCCAGGCCCTCGCTTCTGCATCAGGCGGGACTCAGGCTGAGCTGACCTTGTCACATGGCTGCATGACCCTCATGGGCTGCGTTCACATTTTCTGACCTTGAATCTCGCACTGAGCGCCGTGCCACATGCACGGGACATTCAGCATGGGTGTCCCTTCCTCTGGCTGTTGCTCGCCGGCCCTGCCGCCAGCCTGGGCTCTGGGCGGTGACTGGGCTCCCGTTAATCCGTCTGTCTGCTTTAAAGAATCCTCAGTCAGCCCAGCTTGCTGCCTCTGCTTGAGGAGCTGAGTCCCCGAGTGTCTCTCACACAGTCCTCTCACCTCCTCTCCTGTCCCCTCCTGCCTTTCCCGTCACAAAGGGCTGCCCTAGGTCCTCACATGTACACAGAATGCTGCAGTTTCCAGAAGAATCCTGGGGTTCGAGGAGCAGTCTGCCCCTTCCCCCGCTGGCCACTTTCTGGCCTCCCTGGGCCCTTTTCTCCACATGCACAGCTCTTGGGAACCCCTGCTCTTCCCTGTCCAAGGGGAAGGCCTCACTCACCCCCACCTCAGTGACCCTGGGACAGCTCTGTTCCCCCTGCCTCAGCAGCTCTCCCCACCTCCGGTAGGGTCAGCAGATTTTCTCCTTTGCCTGTTGGGCCCCCGGCTCCGGGCCACATGATCCCAAGCCCTGTCACAACTACCCAACTCTCGGTTCGCCAGCAACCTGTGACCTTGTTCTCTAAGGCCCCAAGGTTATCTCATTTGCCCCAGAGTTACCTAAAGGGCTGAAGGGCAGTGGACGGCCCCCCACCCCCAAGGACCAGGGCACTATCTGGTCACCCAAGGTTCCTCAAGGGAGCGTCATGAAAAATTTCTGATTTTCGCATGGTCACAGAACAAAAGGCACCCCTAATTGCCTCACACCGTATCCCACTAATCTAGTGGATGATTATATTGCATCTTAGGAAAAATATCTGACCTCCAGGGGTAAAGCTAGAGCATGCACCGGCGGGGGGGCATGGTGGGGCCTGTTGTCACGGGGTGTGCCAAATCGCACGCCTGCCCTTTCCCCCACCTACCCCAGTTCCCTCAGTGTTGAGACTCATTGAAAGTTGCAACTGATTTTTCTCTTGGAGTCTGTAGAGACGGGGCAGAGTTTTGCCTTCCGAGCATGGAAGCTCGAGCCAGCATAATCGCCCTCATTAAATAAGTACAATTTGTTGAGCACCTGCTCTGTGCCATGCACCCTGCTAGGTGGTCAGAGGGGACCCAAGTGAACGGGACAGACACACAGACTGCCCTCACCCTCTTTGACGTCAGTTCAAATCCCAGTTCTGGCATTTACTGCGCAAGCTGGGGCAGGTCACTGAATCTTTCCGAGCTTCTGTTCTGTTAGCCATCCAGGGAGGCTGAGCATTCCTGCCTTGCTGCCCTTGCCTGCAGGATAGTACGTGCTCAATAAATGGCTACTGTTCTTCCGGGCTCCGGGTTGTCCTCTTTCTTCACACGTGCAAATTGCCCAGGAAGCTCCTGAACTTTGGCTCTGGACTCAGCCGGCTGTCCTGAGTTTTTGAGTCATGAAGGATTCTGGGGGAGTTGGCCAATGGGCTCCAGGTCCTTGCCGGGCTGTGCGGAGTGACCAGGGATGGAGCTGTCACTATGTCCTCTTCTAATTTCTGTTTCTCTGTGTGCTGTGTAGTTGGGCCACTCTTTCAGTGAGCTAGAGTTGTTAATGACCTTGAGAAAGGATCCCAGCCCTGAATATAGAACGCTACTCTTTTGAAGTCACCCACTTTTCTTTGTGGGTCTCAACGTGTGTGTGTTTTCCCTCATGGGCATGCCTTCCCTTCCGCTTTGATGCTGCCTCTGTAACAACAGGGTTTGGAATTATTAATTCTCAGTGCGCAGTGAGGTACAGTTTTATTGCACAGAAAGGGGGGAAATATAATTGCTGTCTCGAGTAATCATTTTTGGAAGGCTGCGAGCATAACCTTTCATTAACATTTCATCTGCAGCCAAGGTGGGTAACTGGGATAGGATAAAAATGTTGTCCCCTGTGCATGGAGAGATTGCGAGCTGGGGGACACCGGGCCAGTGTGTGCTTTACAGTTGTTTGCAATTATTTCTAAAATTAAAGATGTTTAACCCATTAGCCCATAAGAAAGTGAAGGGGAGGCTTATGGAGACACAGCTCTTTACTGAGTGGCTTAAAGGTGCGAATCCCAGGCAGAACCCATCTCAGCCTTTCCACTGGGGGAGCCGCGTCACCTGCCTCTGCAATGGATTTGGGGCATGGGGTCTGGGCGGGGGGTTGGGGGGAGTGGCTCGCTGGTCAAAGCCAAGCTCCTGGGCCACAGGGACAGACCTTCACAGCTCACTGGTTGAAGGACACAGTGGGAAATGCTGTGCGCTTTGATGTTCTCCGGAGTGAAGGCACTGGCAGTATTCAGAGTGTCTCTAGGGAGAGGGCCAAAGGCTGATTCCTGGACTGGGAACCCGGACTGCTTTTGGGGCAGGGAGGCAGGCCTTTTGAGAGGTGGGGGCAGGATCTTTGGTGACTGACAGCAATCCTTCCCAGGCCTGGGAGTCTGGCTAGTTGGGGACCCAGGGCTGGCTCCTGGGAGTAGGGGTGACTACAGTCCCCACTTTTCATGTCCTCACATGATTTCACAGACATGAGCCCATCCGGCCACGGGAACAGCCCCCTGAGACCTGTGGGAAGGTGGTGATGTCAGCAGTTACCCTACTGGTCGATTGACTTTTATCTCATGGGAGCCTCTGAAGCTGGGGCTTCCGGCTCGTTACTGATTCCCAAGGTCCCCTGGCCCTAGATGAGCTGGAACTGGTCAGCGGCTTGGCTGGGTGCAGGCGACTGTGGGTCCCGGCAGGGGTGTGGGCTGCTCAGCATTTGGTGACCTGGCTCTTGCCCGCCAGGCCTCCTATCCCGCTTGTATCTGCAGGGGTCCCGACTCCTAACCCAGGGCGCGCCCACGTGAAGGGGATGATCTCCAAACTGTACAACCATCACTGGGATTTTTAAGAATATCCCTGCTCAACCCCGGAGTTGTTATGTTTCTGTGTTCTTGGGCTTACTGTGTTTTCTGGGAAAAATTAATAAAAAACATTGGCTAGTAGATTTATTGCCACATAGCATTAGTGACAAAGTGGGTTGGTTGTCTTAGTTATTAACCATCTGGAGATTTCTAGATGTGCTCACATTTGTGCCCAAGGGGTGCATCTTGGCAGAGGTTCTGTCTTTGGGAGAAAGGCCACAGGGTAGGTAAGCCCTGAGACTGGGCTGGGGGCCATGGGGGAGGCTGGAGAGGCATGGGGACTTGAGGAGCAGCTGTGAGATTCAGTGTTTCTTTTTCTCCCGACCTGGAGCAGGGAGGAAGAAGATGGCAGGACAGAGGCTGGTGGTGGGCCCCTCTGTGCCAGGCGCTCTCTGGTGGTCTCGTGGGACCTGCTGCCTGGGGGTCCCGTTCTGCACACGGGGAAATGGAAATCCTCGGAGACAGAAAAAACACCCAGGGGCCAGGTGAGTGCACAGAGCAGGACTTGAACCCAGGTCCTGTCCTCGCCAGCACAGGGGACAGCCGACCCAGTAGAACAAGGTGGTGGCTCCAGGCGTCTCCTGCCATCTTCCTCCCTTCGTTCTGTGGTTCTGTGGTTCTGTGGCTCTGTGGTTCTGTGGTTCTGTGGTTCTGTGGCTCTGCTCCTGCCAGTTCCACACCCGCTAAGAAAACCACTTCTGAAGGGGCTTCGACACGGACCGTACTTTATTTTCCCCTTTACTCATGGCATTTCCAGAACAGTATAAAGTATTGCTTCACAAAGCTTGGGTTTTCTTCCCTGATCCCATGCCCAGCAGTGACTGCAGCTGATGACCTGGTGTGCGGAGCACCAGACATTTCTAGGCAAGTAGGAACCTTTAAAGATACAGGCAGATGCCGACATACAGAGAACTTTTTATTTCTACAGAATGAGTCCATATGAGCAGACTTCTTAGAGCAACGTTCATAAAAGCCAAAGACTGGAAACACCTGCACTGAAATCCCTGAGTAGGGCTCAGTTGGATCTATGATACAGCCTTCAGTAGAATGATGGGGTGTCTGTTAGAAAAAGAGCCGTCCACGCACAGCCATGAGAGCTGCTTACATGACATTAAATAAAGAAAAGTGAAGGACAAATTGTGCATTGTGTGGACACACTTGATTTCCGTGGCAGCTTCACACGGACGCACGCCGGGCACGGGCAGCCCCTGGAGACGCAGCCCCGAATTCCCTGTGTGGCTTGGATAGCAGCGCTGGTGGCTGATGTCTCGGGTCTAAGCTCCCTGTGACCTTGGGACGCCTCCAGAGAGCCACGGCCACCCCGGAGGAAGTTGCCTGCTGCCTTGTGCAGGGGAAGTCCTGTAGTAAGTGCCTGGCATGGTAGGGGGAGGGGCTGCGGGCAGGGGAGACCGGGATGACCCCAACTTTGAACTGAAGCCTTCCTGGGGGGCAGCACCTCAGAACTGTTCAAATGATTGCACGCAGTTCCTTCACTTCTACAGGGGGAGAAACCCAGGCCCAGAGAGGGAGAGTGATATGTCCGAGGTCATACAGCAAGGTCATGATGGGGCTCAGCAGGCTCTCCAGGACCCTCCGGGCGGGACTCTGGAACCTGTGCTGGGTGGGAATGGACTGGGGCTGCACCCAGCTTCCCGCATGCCTGTTTTCTTCTCCTTAGGGTCATCTCCACTGTCCTTTTCCTCTCTCTTCTTCCTCCTTCTGCTGGAAACCCCTTCAGTTTGGTCTACATTCCCGCCGTCAGAGCCAAGGAACTCGGGGAAATTGTGATCTGGTTTGATGCGTTCCCCTTGGGCCCCTTGGATGCCCCCGTGAGTGCCGTGTGCACGTGTGCGGGGAGCGTGCGTGCACGTGTATGTGAGCACACGCGCTGTGTGGTGGAGGAGACAAGGCTGACCCCCAGCCACAGGAGTGTTTGAACTGCCCCAGGCGCAGGGACAGCCCTAGGCTGCCATGTCCCCGTTCTGCCGGCTGCCAGCGGGAGACGTGTGTCCCCAGAGCTAGTCACTCCCAGCAGAGCCTGGGACTCCGGGTTAAGAGAGGCAAGCTCTCAGAAATAGTCAACGGCCGTTTTCTCGCCAGCTGTTTGCCCTTATTAATTCAGGTAGCAATTACCCATTCCGAATATTTGGCGACTAATTAGTTTTTCCTGTGGCGAAGGCAGAATGAGAAATGTTTCGCTCTGACCTGATCCACTTTCTCGGCTTCCCGAGGTGGGGGCTCGGGGCACGGAAGCAGGGAAGAGGCAGAGGGGGAGAGAAACCGGCCTGCCGCCTGGGGTGCCCCTTTAGCTGTTAGTCTCCGCTGCGAGTCTGTATCATGATAAAAATAACCCGCCCGATTCTGGTTTTGTTCTTGCTTTCATGTTGCCTGTTTTCCCTGTCGGTGCTGCGCCTGGCATTTTGCCGGATGGGGTAGGGCCGGTGCAGAGTGGAAGTTCCAGGCTGCTTGCTGAGCCGGGTCCCCACTCCCCCTTGGAAGTTGTGCCTTCTGAATCTACCAGGTGACCAGGGACCCTGAGTGCAGGGGCAGCGTGCTTGGTGAGAGGACAGGTATAGGCTGGTGGGGGGGGGGGCGGGGTTGGGAGGCCAAGGGGTGCATAGTTTAGGGGGACAGGTCGGGAGAGACAGCCGGGGTCCTGTCTGCCTGAGTTCAGATGTGAGTTGACCTGGAGATGGTTTCTTAGCCTTGAAGCTCTGTAGTCAACATCTGGCCTTGATTCGCCTTTTTTCCAAAAGCTCTTGAACCTTTTGTTCCTGGGGGACTAGCTGTCATGGCCGCTCCTGTTCAGAGAGGCGCCACTCAGAAGGGGTTCCAGGAGGCAGGACGAGGTTGGCAACTCAGGTCTGAGCTGCCTCCGGAATTGGAATGCCCGACGGGCACGAGTCTGTTCTGGGGAAGTGGTAAATAGGTAAGTTGAACGAACATTGCTCTACCTTCTCTGCGGCCTGGTGAGTGTGTGTGTGGGGGTGGGGGGCTCCGGCTGTGGGGAGCCGGACCCAGATCGAGGCCCTGCAGCCCAGCCTACCAGAATGGGGCAGTGGGGCTTCCTCGGAGTTCCCTGTGTGCCTGCTGCCCGCAGGGACACACAGGGCTCCGTGAGATCCTGGCCCTCTGTCCAGCACTGTCGCGGTCTGTGTCCCTGCAGGGCTCTCTCTGCCCGACTCTGGTTTCAAATGAAAATTTCTGGCCAGGGTTGGAAGGCCTCCGGGCCACCTTCTTCCTGTGTGTGGGGGGAGGAGGCTGGGCTTGCTTGGCCTGCCACCGGACTTCCTCGTCCTCTGTGGCCACCTGGGGCGGCAGCAGCCCTTACAGACCAGTACCCTCTGGCCGACCACATCCCCCAGCCACCCAGCTGCAGAGGCCTCCTTCAGCCTCGCCAGGCCCCTGACCGCTACCCACGTGCCTGTCTGTCTGTCCGTCTGACACAGCTGGGCCGGCCTTGCTGATGCAGGAATTTGTCTCCGGTCACTCGCGCAGCCCCATAACTTACTGTAGTTCAAGGCCACAGACCTTGTCTTCTGGTGTCTTCCGGGGTTTCCCCGGAGGGCCTCGGCTTGTGCTCTGTGCTAGAGGGTGGCCTCTGCCTGGGGACACATTCGGGCCGGTTTCTCAAGGTTCCTGTTCCCATCGGCCCAGGGAGGGTGCCGGGGCCTCGGAGTCGGGCCCAGCTCAGAGTCCTGGTTCTTCCAGTTAGGCATGACCTGGGGCCGCGTCTGTCCTCCGTCTGAGCCCTGCTTCCCGCACGATGCCCGTCTTTGGTGTAGGCTGCCCGCGGGGCCAGGCCCTTGGGGTCTCCTGGAGGCGGCCTCGCACAGCTCACCTGCGGCCTAGACAAGTGGCCTTGGGGTCTCCCTTTAATGCTGCAGGAACCTGTGGGGAACAGAGCATTGCTGCTTCCTCCCTGGAGCCAAGAACAGCCCCGTCCTCCCCAGCTGGGATTTGGGTCAGGCCCCCCCCAACCAAGATGGGTTCCCGGTTACCCCAGGGGCTGCGTTTAAATCAGCTCCCGCTCTAAATTTCCAGGCTGGGGTGTGAGGTGGCATCGGGGCCCAGTCCAGCCACCTTGATGGCTACACCCTGGTTTCCTCCAGGGTGTGAAGCTTCAGACACAACCCCTTCAGTGTCTTGGGAAATGCAAAAACACCAGGTGCAGGCCTGTCGCTTAGAGTTTCCTTTGACATTACCTGGGGCTTTTCTGTCCAGCCTCCCCTGCCCGCCCGCCCCCTGCCGCCGGGACTCCACTGGTCCCAGGTCACAAGTACCGGAGGAATGCGCCAGTCATCGAGGCCGGCCTGCTCCCCACGGGCGATGCTCCTGCCACAGAGACTGTTCGCCCCAAAATGCAGGGCCACACAGCGGTTTTGGAGGCAAGGGTCCTTGGTTCCTTGGTCCAGATGCCTCTCATTACGTCGGTGGCCTTGGGAAAGCCTCTGGGTGTGGAGACCATCATGCTTCCTTGGAGGCGGGATGAGGACGAGGTGAGCCGAGGTACACAGGGCTTGAGAAGTGACGGCTGATAGAACACCAGCCCCCGTGGGTGGCTTCGTACCTCCCGGCTCTGCAGGGTGCTTGTAAGTGTCACCCCCTGCGGACGGCACAGCAGTCTTATAGCATAGAAAGCGTGATTCCCCCTTTTCCTGATGGGGAAACAGGCATGGAGGCGTGAAATAAGGTGCCCAAGGTCACTGGACTGGTAAGAGGCAGAAGCCCACATCTGTACCTAGTCAGTCGGACACCAGGGCCTTCGCTGTCCCCAGACCTTGTCCTGTCCGACCGATGTCCCCACCCTCGGAGGCTGCTGGCCAGTATCCCTCCCCAGGCTGTGCACGCCGTGGCCCAGGGCCCTCAGCAGCTCCTGCCTCTTGAGGTCCCCAGTGGGTTGTAGGCTGCTAGCATGACTGGCCCAGGCCCCCGTGCTGTGTTTGGCTAAAGCCCCTCTCTAGAGTTTTGCCTTTTCTAGAACGTCATAGAGTCGGACTCATGCGGTTTATGGTCATTCCAGATTCGATTAATTCACCTAGAAATACCCATTTAGGTTTCCTCCATGTCTTTTCCTGGCTCGTAGCTCATTTCTTTTCAGTGCTGAGTAATATTCCGTTGTCTGGATGTTTCGCCATTTATCCGCTCACCCGCTGAAGGACATGTTGGGCAATTAGGAATAAAGCTGCCGTACACGTCCGTGTGCAGGTTTTCATGGGGATGTAAGTTTTCAGCTGCTTTGGGGAAGCACCAAGGAGCACGACTGCTGGATCATATGGTAACAGCATGTTTAGTTTTGTAAGAAATCACCAAACCATCTTCCAAAGGGGCTGCCCCATTCTGTTCCGCCAGTGACGTGGGATGGTTTCTGCGGCTCCCCGTCCTCGCCAGCACTTGGCATTGGCAGGGTTCCGCAGTTTGGCCATGCTGATCGGGGTGTAGTGGTATCTCCCTGTGTTTTTTTTTTTTTTCTTAAATTTTTTAAAAGACTGTATTTATTTATTTGACAGATCACAAGTAGGCAGAGAGGCAGGCAGAGAGAGAGGAGGAAGCAGGCTCCCCGCAGAGCAGAGAACCCGATGCGGGGCTCGATCCCAGGATCTGGGATCATGACCTGAGCTGAAGGCAGAGGCTTTAACCCACTGAGCCAGGTGCCCCTCTCCCTGTGGTTTTAATGGGAGTGAGCTTTCCTTTTTAGCCTCACCCAGATCCCTCTGCTGTTTCTTTCTATGCTTTGTTTATTCAACAAAAGTTTCTGGAGAAACTCGTCCTTTTAAGTGCGTGGGTTCATGAGCACGACTCAGCGCATGCTCATTGCCTGTTAGAGGCCACGCCGTGCCTTGTGTGCATGTGTGTCCTGTGTGTGCTGTGTAATTCCAGGATGTAGGAGTGAAATGCTCTGAAGAAGGACTCTGGCAGAGCTACTGGGAAAGGTTGGGGGCACTCATCACTGTGACATTTGGCTACTCCTTGAAGGTCTCGGCAGGGACCCCTCCTGCCTGTTCTTGCCTTGTTCTCAGCCCAGCAAATTGCCCGCGCCAGGCTGGACCCTCAGGACATGTTTGTTGAATGAATAAGAGGAAATCAAAGAAGGCTTCCTGGAGGAGGTGGCCATCAAGCTGAGGGAGAGAAGACGGGGAATGGCAGGCACCAGGCTTGGAGGCATGGAAATGCATGCAGCCTGCAAACTGGAATCAAGCAAGAGATCTGGTTGAGTTCTGTTTTGTCACAAGCTGTGTGTTTGGGCCAAGTGAGTTCCTGGAGGAAAGTAATGAAGACCGATCTGTTTGCTCAATAAACACTTACTTGCCATCTCACCTTGTATGAGGCCCAGTGAAGGCTAACACAACGCTGTGGGCAGTGCTGGTGGGCTGGTGGGGGAGCCATTGAGACCCCCACGATGTCCTGGGCCCTGGGGGGTACTCAGGCAGGGAGGCAAGCGTTAGGAGGAGGGCATTGGGACAGGGTCAGAACACAGGGCGTGCTGGGACTGTGGCTTCACAGGGGAGCGGGCGTCAGAGAGGGAAGGGCAGGCAGAGCAAGGAAGCTGCTCACGCTCACAGCTGGGGTGCAGGAGCCTCGGTGTGGCACCTTGGGAGGACCCCAGTCAGGCTGTGTGGAGACTGGAGGGGGTGTAGGATGTCTTGGAGGCAGCGGTGCCCATGTCCCATGAACTAGGAGTCACCTGGTGAAAGTGCAGACCCTTGGCCTCATCCCTGGTGGAGAACACAGAGCTGTTGGCTCAGCGGGGCCCGGGACGGTGCATGTTCATTCTGTGGGTGTGATTTTGTCACCCCAGGAAACCCCACGGCGCCAGCCCTTGCACATGACAGAAATGCCTCTCTCAGGGCCAGGAGACGTGGAAGCTGGAAACTCCGCTCAAGTCCTTGCTGCTTCTGCGGGAGCCCGGGAGGCTCAGAACCGACCGCCTGGTCTCGCGGGCCCTGGGGGACATGCTGGGGGGTACACGGGCAGGGGCGTCCCATAGGGGCCCGAGTTCCCTCCTTGGTCAGGTGACGATCCGACAGCTCGTCACTCATTTCATCTCCTTTCCCACGTTGGCGTGTTCCTCCCTGTCCAAGGAGCAATTTTGGATGGTTTCTCCGCTTTCAAATATGTGAATATGGCAGATGTTGCAAGCGGGAGAAACAGAGCGAGGAAGCCAAAGGAGGGAACCGGACAGAACGAAGAATGATGCTCACTTATCCAGACTGTCCCTTCCCTTCGACCTGTTCTAATTCCTCTCGGGGGTTATGGCTACTCTGCGGGCTGGGGAAGGATTGGGGTTTAAGCTGCCGTGCTCCTTCCGCTGGGAAAAGCCTCACATCTCTATAGATGCTGAAGGTACCAAACCACGCCTGGTTTGCTCAATGAAATGTGCTTCTAGGCGGGCGCGGCGCTGAGCGAGCATTGCCTGGGTGCCGGGCCCGCCGGGCTGAGGGCTGCCGGTCACTGTTTGTGCTCGTGAATGTGGGGTCCCGGGGCTGCTGGCTCAGCCAGACCTGAACACGCAGCTGCTGGCCTTGGGGTCTGATCCCGGCGGTGGGTGGGGGCCAGGCCCCTGGGAAGCCAAGGTCGCTGGAGGCAGCCACCCCACCCTCGGAGGCCTTCCAGGAGCCAAAGGGGCCGTGAGCCCCCATCTCTCGGAGGTTGGGCAGAAGGGGAAGCCACTGGATTACATCTGCTTCCTGGTCCTTCAGGGAGAGGGAATGTCCTGGTGGAGGATTCAAAGCCAGGGCCCGCCCTCTGGGGTGGGGTTTGTGGTGCGGGTCTGTCCCTGCACACGGTTTGCTTGGAGGTCCCCACAGTAGGAATCTGCTTGTGGGTGGGTGACCCTCCCGGCTTATAGGTCGACCCCAGCAGCAGACCCCGCTCCTCTCCACGGAGGGTGGGCCCACGCTGTGTCGCTCTCTGCCGAAACAGAGGATTTCTGAGGTTTGGGGTCATTTTGGGGTTTTGGACTCGAGCCGTTGATTCTTCTCTCCAATGATCTTCCTTTTCTCTCCGTCTTGAACTTCCCCAGGAACACGAGTCAGATGTAGCGTCTGCTGTGTGTGTGTGTGTGTAAGGGCACGACTTTCTTTAAATAGTAATTATTCAGCAAGACCAAAGAGAAGTCTTCTGTAAGGATATTTGCCACTTAAATGATCATTAATGAGGCTGTAAAGTGTTGTATTCCTAGGTCCTTACATTGCTCCCTCCATGCCTGGCTAGAGAGCTGGGCCTGGTCACCTAGTTGACGCCATCTTGTCCCCAGGGGCGGCTTCTCTCCTCAGACATAGCCGTCAGCCCCTTCCCTCTACCCTCTCTCCCGGCATGGCTTTCCCAGGCCCGTTCATGTTGGTTCCACTGCAGGGTCCAGAGCCCCCGGGCACGTGGCAGATCTTGGCCAGTGAGGTCCTCTGGTTGGAGGGAGGAGTGTGCATTTGGGGGACTAGCCCAGGGCTCACCCTCTTGGTGGTGCATGAGCGTGGGAGCTGTGAGGCTCCCGAAGGCCAGTGGGGAAGATGAGGCAGGGCTGAGGCTGGGGTGCTAGTGCCCACGAGGGGCCCCAGGTCACTGCGTGTGGCCTCAGGAAGGGTGCAGGGGCACCCTCTGCCCTCTGCGTGTACCCTCTGGCCAGCCCAGGGCTTTGGACGAACAGAGGCTGCTGGAGAACAGGGTGCTCGGGGGTGAGCACTGGAGCTGGTTTCCGGGCTGGGACTCTGCCGGTCGTGCCGGTGGGAGAGGCAGGGGCCGGGTTGGGCTCATGTGGGTAGCAGAAGCCATGGTCACGACTGAGTCGGCGGCAGCATCAGGGAAGGGCGGTGTGAGCTAGCTTCCCCACGGGGTCGGGGCTGGCCTCAGAGCCTCAGATGGAAGGTGGGGGGCAGACCCGTGGACCAGACCAGTGGGTGACCTGGAGGGGTGGTCTAGGCCAGGACACAGCTCTCCCTCCTTCCTTCTCTCCCTTCCTTCCTTTCTTCACTTATTCATCACCTACTTCACTTAGGCCTCCTGTCGGGCCCTGGGGAGACAGTGAATGTGGCGTGGCCCTGCCCTCAGGATGGCTCTGGTCTCTGACTTCTTGGGGCAGGAGGGTCTGTAAATAAACATGGGGTTGGGCCAGGCCCCAGGGTTTCCAGAAGCCTGTGTGCCTCAGGAGACAAGGATTTGGGGTGTTTCTGTAGCACCTTCCAACAAAGAATGAGGCCTTGTAGTGGTGGAGGTGAAAAGAGAGGGGAAGGCCTGGGTGCTTCCTGGCACCCCCTCATCTGGGTCCTGCCTCGGCCCCAAGGAGGCGGCCCTGTTACCACCAGCTCTGTGTGCTCAGGACCCAGGCTTGGGAAAGGAAGGGTCTCGCTCCCCGCCCACCCAGTGCACCCCAGCCTCACCTAGCCCCAACCTGCTGCCGATGTAGAAGGGATAGTGAGACAGAGAACATTCTAGAGGCTCTGGAAGAGAGAGGGCTCTGGAATAGGGAGGACTAGGGGCATTAATGGGACTTCATTCAATGTGGTCCAAAGGACGAGGCTCAAGTAGATATATAGGTCAACTACACAAAATGATCTTTTCATAGGCCCAAGAGGATCGCGTAGGGTTTTGTACGGTCTGACTAAGGTTTGGAGGACATATAAAGAGGACTCACTGTATTTTGGAATATAGTGGTCACCTCATTCTGACCGAGGCTGTCCCTCCAAGGAAACCTGATCCGCAGTATTTCTCAAAGTGTAATCCGAGAGTCCAGTGGGGTGGGGGAGGGCAGGAGTTTAACGGGCACTCTTTGAAGGCATAGCCCCACGTTCCCCTGGGTTTGGAGATGTCCTGTGACTTGTTCGTTCATCAGCCGTGAGTATATCCAGCCTCTGTTCCGTCTGTGTGTTATAGTTAAGTATCTTTTGGGATAAGCCATGTTTATCATCTGCTACAAAATTAGTTCCTTTTTCGTCCCTGTATTAGCCAGGGATCTTCAGAGAAACAGAACTAATAAGGGGGGTGTGTACGATGTACATATATCTTCCCTTCCTTCCTCCCTCCCTCCCTCCTCCCCTCCCTCCCTCCCTCCCTCCCTCCTCTTTCCTTCCTTCCTTCCTCCCTTCCTCCTTCCTTCCTTACTTATTGGGTATCTAGCATATTCCAGGTACTAGGCCAGGCAATGGGGGATCAGGAATGAAGACATCCTACTATCATAGTGACTTACGGCTCGAGAACAGCCCCTGGTGTAGAGTCAGTCTCCTCAAGGTTAGAATTCAGCCTCAGAAGCTGGGTTCCTTTCCTGTTCTCCCAGGGTTCCTTAGCAACACGGGGTCTTATATATGCAGCCTGCACTAGTTCTGGGTTGTCCTGGGGGCAACACCCCATCGTTTTACAGTGCATCTTTTCTTCCAAACAAAGGGTCCTTGTCCCCATTCCCTTAAGGTGGGATCGAGGACTGGCAGCTGGGAGGACAGGCAGACTATCAGCCTACCCAGTGACACCTGCATTTTAACAGGATCATCAGGAGACTCTGGAGTGTGAAAGTCTCACAGGTGCTTCCCCTGTCCTTGTTTCCCTCAAAGACACTAGAAAGTCCTATGTAAGGTCTGGAAGAATTGAGGGCCTAACCAATGGACTAGCCTGCTTGGGCAGATTTTCAGCTGGTGTAAGAGGTTGGACTTTCTTTCAAAACCCAGTGCAATAGGGCCCTGGGTGGCCTCTTCTTGGGTCCAGAGAGGGGCAGCCCGAGGCTCTCACCGAGGACGAAGGCCTGCATCTCTGCACCTATTCTGTCCTCTCGAGGGAACTTGGGCCAGATCTTCACTTCTCCAAGGCGGTTTTATCTTGTATCAAATGGAGATGATTAAAAAAAAAAATCCTCTTTTCTGAGTTGTTGGGAGAATTCGCAGATCCGAGGGGTGTGGATCGTGTTTTGGGAGCCAGGTGTGGCTCGAGAAGCTGCACGGGGTGGGGGAGGGGTGCTGGAGCCCTGCTCCTCGTCGCTCATGGGGGGAACGCCTGCTGCGTAGGCTGGCCTGAGGATTAAGAGACTCTGCATGTGACAGCAAGGTGACAGCGATTCTGTTCACAACTGGCTTGTGTTACTGCCCTGCGTGCAATGGCGGTACGCTCTGGCTTCAAGGCGGCCCCTGAATCATCCCAGGATGGGTGGGGCAGGTCGAGGAAGAGGCCCCTTGGGGCTGTGGCCATGCCTTCTAGATTGTTCACAGAGGCAGCCCTCATCCCAGTGCACCCAGGCCTGGATTCCTGCGCGAGTCCGTAAGAAGCACGCAAGTTAACATGACATGTTGCTAAGTAGATTTCTTTTAAAAGGTGTTCTCTCTCGGAGGTAATGACAGACGGGAGTGTTGCCATGGCGACAGGTCCTCTGTTTGGAAGCACACGGCACAATGGTTCCGACGGCCGGCCTCTGATTTATGGTTGTGGAAAGCAAGCAAGGCCCCCTCCCTTGGGAAATTTTCGTGAGGGGTCTTCTCCTTCTCGGTGCTGTTTCCAAAGCTGACTTCATTTTGTGCCTCAGGGGACCAGGTGAGATGGGGAAACCATGGCGTGTGTTTAGAGGGACAGCATCTATGCACAGCACACGGTTGGAAGTTTGAGAACACTTCAAGAATTGAAGGTGATTAGGAAAAAAAATCCCACAATGAGCAGAATCTGTAGTGGGCCGTGAGGTCATTTCAACATGACAAGGGCTCCTGGGTGGCCTTCTGTGCCCTGAGGGTCCCTTGAAGCGGGAGGGTGGGTGCTGAGATGTGAATGTGGTGAGCCGGGGACCCAGGCCCTCAGGGGTCAGGATGGAGGGCTGGACACAAGGCAGACTGGGCTCCACGCTACTAACACCTTGGAGACAGCTGGGTGTATGGGCCCGGGGCGAGTCCCAGGGTGAGGCGTCCACCATGTCTCATTTGGATGTGTCTAGAGTCGTGGAAGCTTGACTACCCCACGCTCTCCTAAGCCTGGAGAGCTTGTTGGGAGGTTCTAGAAGGAGAGCACAGCTACTCTTATACCCTTGGACCCAGAAGGTCCTCCTCTCTCGGGGAGGGTCATCCTCTCCCTCTGAGCAGCTTCGGGAGGGATGCCTATGGAATAGTAAGGGGAGAGGGAGACACCTGCCTAGCCAGCCAGATCAGCCCGGTCAATGCTGGCGGTCAGTGGGGTGACAGGTGTTGCAGTGGGAGCAGCCTCATGTCCTGCTCTAGAGACGTGTATTCCCGGGTCTCCTGGTCCCCTTGGACCTGGCCTGCCAATGCGTCACCTTGAGCAGATGCAAATCCCCATCTTGGCATTTCATGACTTCTGCTTCTTTTTTTTGATTTTTCTGTATTTTGTCTCTTTTGAATGAGAAAAAAAATGCCCCTGCTTATGAGAACAGGAGGAGCCAAGTTTCAGGAAGTAGTGCTCATTACTTAGTGGGGAATGGCATCTCACTGTTGTTCCTCGAGCTGTCCATCATGGTTTTTAACCAGGACCCAGCCATGAGCGGTCACTGACATTGCCTCTCGAACTTTCTTCTCAGGCACCAGCTCGGCGCCCCTCCCCTGCAGTCATTCTCCAGTGTTTCTCTTCTCCTTACTTGGCACACCCCGGAAGGCAGCCACTCCCTCCAGAATCCAGAGTAGGTCCCCCTCTCTTTCTTGTTGTCCCCCTGGATCTCCTGATCACAGATGCAGAGATCAGGGATGGAGGATGGAGACACTCTTGGAAGCCAGCCCTGCCCCCGGGATGTGATTTCCTGCCCAGTATTCAGGACTCCTTTTGTGGGAGTCAAGAAACACATGACACTGGCCTGGGGCTGCCTCATGCCTTTCCTGAGACCGTTTCTAGTAGGGGCGGGGAGGGAAAGGAGATTGCCGTCTGTGGGTACCTACCCAGACACGGACCCTAGCCTAGGTAGCCACACACCACGAACAGGCTGTGTGAGGCTTTGACCTCAGATCTGGGCTGCCTCGTCACGCTGTGTTGTGGACTTGCCAGCTGGCTTACGTGACGGCCGGTCAACTGTACATAATCCCACCGATGTGGACCCAGTGGCACCCCCTGCCCCACAGCTACGGCGTGTCACGGAGCACCCCGCTCAGCTTGGAAAGAGTTAATTTGGATGACAGCTGTGTGAAAGGTCACCATGCAGTCCGTGGGTAGGCGGTGGGCAAATTCTCACGGTCCCCCATGAGGGGAGTGCCGGACTGGCTGTGCACCGAATTCCTAATCCCTCTCTCTGGGGCAGACTCACATTAGCCACGCTCCCAGCACTGATGTCTACGCTGGATGTCAGCTTCTTATTTTGCAGTGAGAACCCCATCTGCCGAAGGGTCCAGAGAACTGAGTCTTCTGCTTCCCTGCGGTCTGTGTGGGGAAATCTACCTGACCGACTCCTTAATCCACTGGTTGCCTGGTGACTGTGGCATCAGAGCCTGGGAGCAGGGTAGCAGATTTGAATGCTTAGTGACATTAGGCTTAGTGACATTTAGGCATTTACGCATTTTGCTCCCCAATCTCTGTTGCGGGGGGTGCCGGCCATGGGGACCAGAGTTCAAACCCATTCCTGAGACAGACCTGCTTCTCTTCTGGCTCCCTGTTTTTCTGGGTGTCCGTGGCTAAAAGATTCTCTACTCTAAAGAACAGTCTCCTTTAGTTATGGGACTCATCTCAGAGACTGTCTTGACTTTCTCCCTATTTTGCTTGTGTTCCTGACTGGTCTGATCGCCAGGCTAATGGCGTCTAGTATAACATTTCCCAAGCCTCTCAGCACACTGTGGAAAAGAGCATCGGCCTGACGCTCCCCCTGCTTGCGCCTCTCTCCCTCTGTCAAATAAACAAATAAAACCTTAAAAAAGAAAAAAGAAGTGTATATGGATCATACACAAATCATGCATGGATTTGCTCTTAACACCTGTAAGGAACAGTGAGGAATGACCTGGGACAAAAAGGACATAATTCTCCTCTAATTCTGCTGCTCAAGCAAGCTGCCTTCTCCTGTAAGTAATTCCTACCGACGACTCAGGGTGCCTCCCAGGCCTTCTCCTTACCGGGCGTAGGTGCGCATCCCCCTCAGGACTTCAAAGCGGGGTGTGTCTGCCCACAGCTGACTTGGCCAGTCTCTTCCCGATGAGCACGCGGGCTAATTTCAGTCGGTCGCTTTCGCAGACCCTGTGGTCGTGAATGTCCTTTGGTGAAGATTTTCTTGCCTGTTTGGACGTCTGGGGATGTTCCTGTGGGGCAGGCAAGTGGAAATGGCGCGCGGGGGGAGAGCGTGTGCCATCTCACCGGCCGGCGGGCTCCGTAAATCGTTCTTCAGAAGGAAGACCCCAGTTCCCACTCCGGTGGAGGCATAATAGCACTTCCTTCTCTACGTGCTTCTCCGTGTCTATTTTTGTCAATGTGATGGTGAAAGAGAACATCGCTATTGGTTTTTATTGGATATTGTTTTAATATGAATATATGTGATTGTTGGTGACTTTTTTTTTTTTTTTTGGCTTGGACTAACCCCAAAGTGAATGCATTCTCCCCACATGGAAAGAGCCAGGAAATCCCACTGAACCAACGTGCAAACCACGTATAGGTTCTAGTCAGCTCCTACCACCTGTCCTGCCGCCACCCGGCCGGTGCCCCCGTGTTCCGCGGTCTTGGTGACTGAAGCAGCGTCCTCACTGTTCTTCCTGCCCCTGCTGTGGCCATTTCGGTGATGGCGTTCAGACATCCTCTTACAGCTCCTGGGCTTGAGACTCTCCAGCGGCCCTGCCCTCCCATCTCACTCATCCGTGATTACGAGTGGCCACGGGTGCCGTGTCAGCCCCCGTTCTCTCCCCATTGCTGATTCAGTGCCAGGCCCGCTGACCTCTCTGCTCTCCTCTGGTCCGATGAACGTCCGCCGCGGGCTTTGGCACAGGCCGTTCCTCCATCTGGAAGGTTCTTTCCCTGATATTCACACCGACAACTACCTCACCGCCTTCACATCTTTGACTTAATGTCATTTTCTCAGTAAAGCCTACCCACATTTGAAACTGCAAACTCTTAATCTTTGTGGCTGTGTTTATAGACTTTTATGGCACTTTCAAACATATTATATAATTACTTGCTATTCTGTTTATTGTTCGGTATCTGTCTCTCCCAGCTATAGTGTCAGATTCTTGAGGCGAAGGCTCTGTTTTTTCCTCCTCTCAATTTATTTAAACAAGCAAACGAAATACCAAAACCAGGTCACCCAATTCTCCTACTCCCTACCCCCCACCTCTAGCAACCGCTAATCTGTTCTCTATGAACTTGGTTATCTATACATGTAAAAAGAGTAAAATTACTCTTTTCCAAGATTCCACCTGTAAGAGAGATCATTTCTCTTTCTCTCTCTGACTTGACTTAGCATAATGCCCTTGAGGTCCAGTCATGGGGCAGATGGCAAGATTTCATTCTTCTTTATGGCTGAATAACATCCCACTACATGGGTAGACAACAATTTCTTTACCATTCATCCATTGGTGGACACCGGCTGGTTTCCGTGTCTCGG
>RCUC01145882.1:0-54622 GCA_003697995.1 Taxidea taxus jeffersonii | reverse complement strand
TTTTTGATGACTGTTTCAATCTCCTTACTGGTTATGGGCCTATTCAGGTTTTCTATTTCTTCCTGGTTCAGTTTTGGCAGTTTATATGTCTCTAGGAAAGCATCCATTTCTTCCAGATTGTCAAATTTGTTGGCATAGAGTTGCTCATAATATGTTCTTATGATTGTATTTCGTTGGTGTTGGTTGTGATCTCTCCTCTTTCATTCATGATTTTATTTATTTGGGTCCTTTCTCTTTTCTTTTGGATAAGTCTGGCCAGGGGTTTATCAATCTTATTAATTCTTTCAAAGAACCAGCTCCTAGTTTCGTTGATTTGTTCTATTGTTTTTTTGGTTTCTATTTCATTGATTTCTGCTTTGATCCTTATTATTTCTTTTCTCCTGCTGGGTTTAGGCTTTCTTTGTTGTTCTTTCTTGAGCTCCTTTAGGTGTAGGGTTACGTTGTGTATTTGAGACCTTTCCTGTTTCTTGAGAAATGCTTGTATCGCTATATATTTTCCTCTCAGGAGGGACATATTCTTTTAATTTGCTTCTTCCTTGTAACAATGTCTTTCATTCATTGTATTTATTCAGCAAATCCCCATTGAGCCGCTACTATGTGCTAGTCAGTCCCCGTTTTAAGTGCAGGGGAGACTACTTTGAAAAAAAAACAAGGAAAAACACACATATTTCACATACATATTTCTAAAACAATGAATGTTAAATATCTACACAATTATCTTAATAGGTCCATAGTATTCTATTGCATAGATTTATCAGAATTTATGAAATCAGATCTCCCATTTTTGCATATTGAGATGTTACTTAGATTGTTGGATTTTCTTAAATATGGACAGAATATGCATTCCCCCTTTGTGAATCCTAATTCATGCCAAATTTATCTCTGCTAGTAACAGGATTCTGCTGGTAGTGCCACTCTTTAAAATGATTTTATAAGCATTTTTATGCTACCTGGCAGATGTGGCTACAAAGATCCATGTGGGCCCAGCAGCCTCTTGCTTAAAGGATGCTTGGAGATCCTGGAGGTGTTTGAGGCTGTTTGCAGCTTCACGTCTGTCTCCGTTAGGCCAAAGGCTGCTCAGAGCAAGTTTCCAGTCCTTATAAATGGACCCTAAGTTGGCATTTTAACTGTTGTTTCTTCCCAGCCCTTTATAGTTAAGCAATGATGTGTAACGCTGTCTTCTTTGGATTCTGGAAGCATTTCTTCTGCTCTCTTTGATGGAAATTGCTGCTTTTTTGTTCTCTATCCAACAACCAGCAGGCCACCTTCCTGCCATCTGTTTGAGCCCCCCCCACCCCAGTGACATGAGGTGATACCATAGGATCTGTTTATTTGTTTATTGGTGGTTTCAGCACACCGCTTGATCTTCCATACAAAGCAAAACATAGCCCAGATGAACTGCAGAATTTTACAGCTTGTAGAGATTATAACCCCATTTTATGGACAATGACACCAAGGATAGAAAGGTTGCATGATTTGCATAAACTCCCATAGTTAGTGGTAGAGCTGGAACAAGATGTTGAAATTTCTTTCTTCCTTCCTTCCTTCCTTCCTCTCTTTCTTTCTCCTTCTTCCTTCCTTCCTTCCTTCCTTCCTTCCTTCCTTCCTTCCTTTCTTTCATTTGAGAGAGAAAAAGAGAGCACATGCATGAGCAGGGAGAGGAGCAGAAGGGGAGGGAGAAGAGAGAATCTGAAGCAGACTCCATGCTAAGTGCAGAACTTATCACAAGGCTTGATCCCACAACCCTGAGATCATGACCAGAGCAGAAATCAGAGTCAGACCCTTAACCAACTGAGTCACCCAGGCGCCCTTAGAAGTTGGGAGGTCTACATCCTTATCTGGTACTTTTCTAGAGAATCAGCTATTCCAAGACTGTGTTCCATTAAAGTAGGTAATACACCAGGGAACGCCATTACTTTGAAGCACTTCTATTTGGCCTCCAGATCCAATATCATCAATACCAAACTATGTCCGTTTGCCAAATATGGAGTTTTTCATATAATTCTCTACTTAGTTAACAGGGAAAGACTTTTTAGATAGCATGCTACAGACAGAGCAGAATTCAGTGACTATTCTCAATGTTGGTGTGCTTTCCTCCAACAGGCTGATAAATGACTTTGGTCTTTAGGTTTATGATTGGAATGCCTCACCACACCAGTTCTGCAAAGCCAGCCGTAACAAATGAGAGGCCCACTGGGTTTATGATCACTTTTATCTGGCTTACAGATCCATTTGGATTGTCTGATAGATTTCAATCAGATTTTCTGGAAGTCACATTTTCTTTTGGAATCTGATTTACAAATCAACTCAGTGGCAAAGAAATGAGCTTTGTGATACTGATTGCTTTTGTAAGGCCAACTGCAAATTATCTTTGTTAATGGAGCAGAGCAGTTTAACAGCAGTATATCTGAAGTTGCATGTCATCATTTTTGGGTATGCATTTAGAGTGCAGTTTTTGAGGACATAATGGTTAAGAGCCCAGATTCTAGGGCCAACTGCTTTGGGTTACCTGCTGGCTCTGGGACTTAATGTGTAGCCTTAGGAAAGTTACTTAATCTCTCTGTGCTTCTATTTCCTCAGCAGTAAAATAGGAATAATGACAATAATAGTACTAATGCTAGATAGTTGTTAGAAAGTTTAAATGAGCTAATATTTGCAAAGAACCTAGAATACTGTTGGGCATGTAATAAACACCATGTGTTTGTTATTATTATTATTATTATTATTATTCTGACATTTTCATTCCATTTAGTCATTTATTCAACAACAATTTATTGGGACATCTCCTATGTGTTAGGGAGAGTAGTAGGTGCTAAATGATTCTCAAGTCCTCAAAGGATCTCATAGTTTAGTGGACAGAAAATATAACAGGCATACCTCAAAGATATTGTAAGTTTGGTTTTACACAACCAAAGTAAAGTGTTTACTGCAATCAACTGTCAAATGACTTCTTTGGTTTCGTAACACATATACAAGTTATATTTATACTATTCTGTGTCTGTTGAGTATACAATAACATTATGTCTTTAAAAAACAAAGTACATTCCTTTATTTGAAAAAAATTTTATTGCTAAAAAATGCTAATCATCATCTGAGCTTTCAGTGAGTTGTAATCTTTTTGCTGGTGGAGTGTTTTTCCTTGATGTTGATGGCTACTGACTGATCAGGGTGGTGGCTAATGAAGGCTGGGGTGGCTGTGGCATTTTCTTAAAATAAGACAGCCATGAAGTTTGTCTCGTCAATGAATGACTTCTCTGTAATATGTGATTCTGTTTGAAAGTGTTGGTATTTTGACCTCTTCCCATGAATGTTTGAAATGACATTTGGAATCATGAATCCTTTCCAGGAGGTTTTCAGGTTTCTGGGCTTTGCCCAGAGGCCTCAGAGGAATCACTCTCTATGGCAGTTACAGCCTTATGAAATATGAATTAAATAACATTTAATTTAATTTATATTGTAAATTCTGTAATTTATAAGTTATGGAATTTATTTCTTTTTAAGATTTTTAACTATTCATTTGAGAGGGACAGAGACAGAGGGAAGCACAAGCAGAGGGAGGGGCAGAGAGAAAGGAAGAAGCAGACTCTACACTGAGCTAGGAGCCAGACATGGGGCTCAATCCCAGGATCTGGAGATCGTGACCCGAGCCAAAGGCAGACGACCAGCCATCTGAGCCACCCAGGTGCCCCTAAATTATGGAATTTAATTAAGAATTAAATTAGACTTGAGAGTTGAAATGACTCCTTGATCCATGGGCTGCAGGATGTGCAGGGCTGTGTTAGCTGGCATGAGAACATTAACCATCACCATAGAGCTCTTAGGTGATCAGGTGCACCGTCAATGGCCATAATATTTTGAAAGGAATCTTTATTTTGAGTAGTAGGTCTCAAAAGTGGGCTTAAAATGTTTAGTAAACTTATGTTATAAACAGATGTGCTATCATCCAGGCTTTGCTATTCCCATTTATAGAGCACAGGGAAAGTAGACCAAGCATAATTCTTAAGGGCCTTAGGACTTTTGGAATGGTCAGTGAGCACTGGCTTCAACTTAAAATCACTAGTGGCATTAGCTTCTAACAGAGTCAGATTGTCCCTTGAAGCATTGAAGCCAGGCACTGACTTCTCTGTAGCTACAAAAGTGCTAAATGGCATTTCCTTCCAACAGAAGGCTGTTACATCTACATTGAAAATTTATTTAGTTATTTAATGTAGCACCTTCATTAATTCTCTTGGCTAGTACTTCTGTGTAACCTGCTGCAGTTTCTACATCAGTACCTGCTGTTTCACCTCGTACTTTTATGTTATGGAGATGGCTTCTTTCCTTAAACCTCAAAGTCAGCATCTGGTAGCTCCAAACTTTCCTTCTGTAGCTTCCTTACCTTTCTCAGCTTTCAAAGAACTGAAGAGAGTTAAGGCATTGCTCTGGATTAGGCTTTCACTGAAGGGAATGTTGTGGCTGGTTTGATCTTCTGTCCAGAATGCTGAAACTTTATCCACATCAGCAATTGGGTTATTTCACTTTCTTTTCATTGGTGTGTCACTGAGGTAGCACTTTGATTTCCTTCAAGAGCTTTTCCTTTGCATTCACAACCTGGCTTGTTTGTGCAGGAGGCCTACCTCTGGGCCTGTCTTGGCTTTCAACATGCCTTCTGCATAAAGCTTAATTATTTCTAGCTTTTGATTTGAAGTGAGAGATGTGTGACTCCTCCTTTCACGTGAATACTCAGAGGCCATTGTAGGTTTATTAATTGGCCTAATTTCAATATTATCATGTCTTGGGGGACAGGGAATCCCAAGTAGGGGAGGAGAGACCAGGGATTGGCCAGTCCATGGAGCAATCAACACACATTTATTAAGTTTGTAGTCTTATATGGGCACGGTCCATGGTACTAAAACAAACATCATAGTAACAGCAAAGATCACTGTAACAAATGTGATAATAATGAAAAAGTTGGAAATATTATCAGAATTACCAAAATGTGACCAAAGTGAGCAAATGCTGTTGGAAAATGGCGCCAATAGACTTGTTGGATACAGCACTGCCACCAACTTTCATTTGTAAAAAATGCAGTATCTGGGGGCACCTGCCTGGCTCAGTCAGTAAAGCATGCAACTCTTGATCTTGGGGTTGTAAGTTTGAGCCCCACATTGCATGTAGAGATTACTTAAAAATAAAATCTTTTTAAAAATGCAGTATCTGCAAAACACACAAAAATGCAGTATCTGCAAAACAAGGGATGCCTATAATGCAAATCAGGACACTGTCATTATACAGAAAGGATAGTGCTGTTGTTGGGGGGGAGGATAGTGCAGTGGTAGCATAGGCAAAGAAGCACCTGAAAGAAAAGGTTCTCCTGGGGAATGTTTGAACTGGGGCATGAAGGATGAATAGGAGTTGGCCAGTGGGCATCAGTGGTGGCCATGTACACAAGCACAAAGGCCTGAAAGAATGGTAGAATTAATGGAATACAACATAAAAGTGGCAGGATTAGAGGATGGTTGGGAATAGTCATGGAGACACACTGGTAGGGACCAGAGGAAAGGCCTCCTATATCCTACAAAGGTGTAGGAGATAATGAGCACCAAAGTAGGCTACATGTGAGCCCCCATATCAAGGGAACCCAGCAGGTGGAGGAGGTTACAAGGAGCAGGAAGGGCCATGGGCATACCTAGTATAAGCAGTTACATCTGTTACTAGGAGACTGGATACCAGCCCAGGTGCCACACTGCTCTATCTATCCAGCTCCTCTCTGAAAGTTAAATGGTTATTTATGGGCATTTGACATTCTCTGCATAATGCAGAGAAACACAACACTCACAGAAACAGGTCATTTCATTGTTTTATTTAGTGTTACTGAAGAGGAGATGCATTCTGAGTAGTTTCCATCCATCAAAACTATGTAGACAAAACCAAAACTTCAAAATGCATACTTTGGTCATGATTTCTTTTTAAAAAGAAAATGTAAATATATAATTTTTTACTAAAATGTCAAGTTATTGCTCTGAACATAGATTTTATCTGTTCTTTCTATTTTTGTCTTACAGTAATTATCTTTAATTTTTTTCTAAATCATCTTAAAGGAGCATCTGAAATAAAACTTTAAGCTTGGACCCCTAAATGGTCCAAAACACAATGTAACATCTTTTTAAAGATTTTATTTATTTATTTATTTATTTGACAGAGAGAGAGATCACAATTAGGCAGAGAGGGCTGCAGAGAGAGGGGGAAGCAGGCTCCCTGTTGAGCAGAGAGCCTGACACGGGACTCGACCCCAGGACCCTGAGATCATGACCTGAGCTGAAGGCAGAGGCTTAACACACTCAGCCATCCAGGCGCCCCTGATGTAACATTTTGTAATACTTTCTTATATAAATATTATCTGAATTCATAGTACAGATATCATACTCATTTTAAAATAGAGTTAAGAAATAGTTCATATTAAGATAGAACTTTAAATTCCAATTCCATTATAATCTGAGTCTAATTGAAACTTACAAAGTAGTTGCGGAAGGTATTATGAGGATTCCAGAAATGAACCAAAAATTTTAAATTCCGTTTCAGTTTTCAAAGACTGCATTAAAATCAAATATACGACAGAAAATTTATGTATTACCAAGTTAGAATCTTCTTGTGAGTTTTAAAAATATTACTAGTACTTTAATGTTCATGTTTTGTCTCTTCAAAGCCCTGTCCAACCACTATCCATTTTAGTATTTATCCTCTTTTTGTATGGAGAGATGGAAAGACAGGAAATCACCTCCACCCACCTTTTTTCATGAAGAAAATTACAATGAGTAGTTCAATGTCTTGGGCATGGCCACACAGCTAATTGAAGAGAGCAAATATGGAACAGTCAGACCTCCCTGACTCCCAGACTATTATTTCTCTTTTTCCTTAACCTTGCTGGACAGAAGGAAATCGGTGCCATATGTCTGGGCCTAAAGAACTGCTCATTCAGTAAATAATGATTAGTTTATAATCATTTTCTATGCTGCATACTATATTTTTAAAAGATCTATTTATTTATTTGACAGAGAGATCACAAGTAGGCAGAGAGACAGAGAGAGGGGGGAAGCAGGCTCCCTGCTGAGCAGAGAGCCGGATGCAGGGCTCCATCCCAGGACCCTGAGATCATGACCCAAGCTGAAGGCAGAGGCTTAACCCACTGAGCCACCCAGGAGCCCCTGCTGCATACTATTTTAAACGTTGGAACTTGCACGCCACACAGTCCCTGCCTCTAGTGGAGCTGGCCAGGAATGGGGGAGCAAGCAGAGTAAACCAACAATCAAGACCCCAGACTGAAGTGTGCTGGGGGAGGAAGGCCAGGGTAGAATGTTGCTGGGGAGAGTCTTAAAACTGGCCTAGTTAGAAAAGCTTGCTGCTGGAGCTCCTGGGAGGAACATTGATGAACTGGAGTTGCTGGCTGGAGGACTGTCATTGTATGCAGAAGAATGCACTGGAGATAAAGAGTGTGGCACTTTTGAAAAACTCCCAGTGCTATCATCTAGGCCATCCGTGTGGGGTGGGGGGGGGGGGGGGGATATGTGGATCCTCTCCTGGGAGAGGAAACTGGGAGTGGAAGGAGGTCAACAGAAGTTGGCCTGTTCAGGGCTTAGAGTTTGTGTTGTAAACAAGCAGTGGTGAGCTGCTATGGGATATGGGGAAGGGAGTGGTGATCAGATTTCCATTTTTATTTTTTTATTTTTTTTTAAGATTTTATTTATTTATTTGACAGAGATCACAAGTAGGCAGAGAGAGGAGGAAGCAGGCCCCATGCAGAGCAAAGAGCCCGATGCAGGGCTCGATCCTAGGACCCTGGGATCGTGACCTGAGCCGAAGGCAGAGGCTTTAACCCACTGAGCCACTCAGGCGCCCCCAGATTTCCATTTTTAAACTATCACCCTGAAGTGGCTTGGAAAAGAGAGGGTCTGGGGGACATGAGACAGGGGAGCTGGAGGAAGAAATGTCAGTGATGGCACTGCTGTTATCCTCTGCATAAGTTCATTTTGAAGGCCTGAATGGAAAGCAGTAGAAATAGAAAGAATGAATGGATTCCAGAAATGTTGAGATAAAATCAACAGACCCTAAATGACTGATTTGATATAGGGGAAGAGTCAGATCTGGGTTGAAGAAGAAGTTTGAAAATACTGAATTTGAAGTGCCCGTGGAATAGTTAGTTGGAAATCCAGAGCCACTGGATAATTGAATCTAAATTTCAGGGAAGATTTAGCTGTAGATGTATGTGTGGGAATCCTCTGATACAGGTGCTAGCTGAAACCAAGGGTATGGGAGCAGTACCCACATGAGAGGGACTATGGATGTGGAAAAGGGAGCAGATGGTGGACTGCGAATACCACAGTTGACGAGGTGCTGGAACAAAACAAACAAACAAACAAACAAAACAGAAAAGACCAGAGAGGACTGTCATTTAAGCCAAGAGAGGGGGCATTGGTCAGCAGCATGAATCCCCACAGCTCGGGTGAGATAAGGAGTGAACAAGCTAAAACCTTTCTGCAACATCATATCTAAACTTTCGCTAATGCCATGGCACCTACCCCACTTGCTGCCTTATTACTTCCCAACAGCCCCTCTGCTCATGGACCCACAAAGAAACCACTGCATTTCCTCGCTCATATTCACCCCTCTCCCGGAATGCCCTCCTCTTCACCCCTTCATGTGTCTCAGCCCCAGTATGCCAGAGTGTGCTCTGCTGTGGAGACCTGTTTATACTCACTCTACTTAACACCCAGTTATATGTGGTCTGGTGATATTGGCTACAGATTCGTGAACTTTCGGAATTACCTTTTAGGGTGTTGGAGGTAAGGGGTCTTATTTTTATTCTTCCTTCTTGGCCTTTATAGTCTGCAGTATTGTTGAGCTGACA
Organism: Taxidea taxus jeffersonii; assembly: GCA_003697995.1. Lineage (NCBI taxonomy): Eukaryota > Metazoa > Chordata > Mammalia > Carnivora > Mustelidae > Taxidea > Taxidea taxus. The sequence goes on along the minus strand of RCUC01145882.1, from coordinate 45,738 downwards.
GTCTTTGCTCTGGAAGAGCTCTGTTATTGATCAAAATATGATGAGCTTAGCCAGTTCATGAAAATTCTTCAGGAAGATTCCATTTTGACTGTCTCAGCAGAGGAGCTGGAGATACCCTGTGCACAAGAGATCATTCTAAGGTAACATCTTGGTTGGCTGATGATGACATCATCAGGGAGAAGTCCATGGGGATATGAGGGGGAGACCCTTACTCAGGGCCAGCACCAGGAAGGATGGAGGTGTGTGCCTGCACTAACATCATGAGGCCAATATGTGGTTTCCTCCCAGATAGGCTCTCAGACTTTACAGCTGCCCCTTTGAAGCCTATTTCTAGAAGCACAACACACTCTGGCTCAGTGAAAGTAGTGCTGTCTATGGGAGTAGCCACTGCAGGGGCTTCTGAAGTTAACGATGATAAAACAAAAAATTATACCCTCTCACCATTGCTGTGGCTGTGGTGGCTATTCTCAGATGAAGGGAGAATTTTATGGCCAGGGAAGGGGCAGTTGCTGAGCACGGGATAAAGAAATAATCCCCTCTCTTTCTGACCATTATTTTAGAATTTTTTTTATGACCCTGCACTTCCAAAGAGGACTTTAGATCCTTTCACCCGTAGATAGATGACCTAGATCTTTATAGCATCCTCACTGCTGAAAGAGATAAGAGATTATATCTTGAGTCGGAGGCCAATGGGGTAGTGTCCCTGCAGCAATCAGGTCTCCTTGTGTTGGGCTGCACACTCCAGAGGATGGAGTTATTAAGGAGACTCTGAGGCTGGTGTGGCAGCATTTTAAAGATCCTTGGGAAAGAAAGCTTCATTTGCAAGACGAATAATGATTCTGCCAATTTTTTTCCTGTGCATCCTTTCCTTTGAAGCTAAAGTTAAAACCCTTATATCTTGTACTTCTCTGTTTCTTAGTTCTATAAATCTCTCCTAGTTTATTTTCCATAAGTATGAGAGAAATAGAAATAATTTTCTGAAAAGGACTTGTCAACCTAAAGCCATGAGGTTGGTGATATGAAGACTGGAAGAATGCTTGGGGTAAGAGCCCTGCACACAGGGCTTTCTGGAAACTGACAATAAAGCAGCATCATGATCTGTCCTTTCTCCCTCAGAAGAGACAGATGCCAGTTGATTCCCAGGTCTGCATTGTGCTTGGTTCCAACTAGTAGACAACCAAAACCCAAGTTTTCAGTCCTTAGAATTTATTTGCATTATTGCCCTAGACACCGTATTTTGTGGAGACAAACATAAGCAGAAATGGTGCAGTCATGTGTTATTTAACTTTGGATGTGGACCTGTCTCCAGTTGGTTTGGGTGCCCAGAGATGATGGAAACACCTTTAGATGGCAATGCTTGGTGAGGCCTCTTCAGGGAGCATCTTTAGGGATTCCTTCCTCTACAGCTCATATCCCCAGTGACTCACCTTTTTTACTCCCAAGGACAAAATCACACCAATATTTCTTTTTTTTTTTTTTTAAGATTTTTTATTTATTTATTTGACAGACAGATCACAAGTAGTCAGAGAGGCAGGCAGAGAGAGAGAGGAGGAAGCAGGCTCCCCGCTGAGCAGAGAGCCTGATTTGGGGCTCGATCCCAGGACCCTGAGACCATGACCTGAGCTGAAGGCAGAGGCTTTAACCCACTGAGCCAGGTGCCCCTCACACCAATATTTCTATCTGATTTCCCTCTCCACTTCACAAGAGATGGCAGAAGCCTATATCTAAAGAATAGCATGCTTTAATTCTGCAGAGCTCCAACAACAGAGCTCCCAGCTCCCCTAGGCCACATGCTTCTCAGCCAGTAGCCACAGGACAACTTGAAACATTGTCCCATGTCCCAGGCCTAGTCATGCAGTGGGTCCACTTGATTCTGGGGCCAGCATACTCACCTGTTCCCACCTTCCCGTCCCTTTCCCTTAGCCCTGATGTTCCATGTCAGCAACAGCCACAGATCAGTTGGAGGAGTCGCCATCTAGAACTTAACTTCCAGTTCTTGGATCCCCCTGCTGGCCAACAGCAGAAGCACTGCTTAGCTTTTTTTGTTTGTTTGTTTTAATGAATTAAGGTATTCTGATGACTGTTTTCTTTCTCTCTCTCAGTCCCCCTCTTTTTGTCCTTCTGACTTCATAATCCTTAATAAGCATTTAACCACCACAACCACTCATACAGTATGTAGAATTATTACTCCCATTTTACAGATGAAGAAATTGAAGCCTAGATAGCTCTATCTAGCCCAAGGTTACCCAGGGGATGGCACCAAACCAAGGACTGAATCCAGGTCTCCCTGGACTTTTTTTTTTTTTTAACATTTTATTAATTTTCATGCTCTGCATTTTAGACCTGATTTTTTTTTCCTTTTCAATATTGCTTAAGAAATGTGAGTAGGAAGATTAAATTTTCTTCACTAAAATTAGTAGTGCCTTGAGCAGCTCTTACTGTATCTCTCCCAATAGAAGGGCTCTGAAGTGAGGGGGCCATTTAGATAAATCGATCAAGTTTTGAACTTCTCTGAAGGAAAGAGGCTGGGAAATATGAAGTAGAGAAGGTAGCTGTATATATGCTGAAAATCCATTTCCAATCCAATTTCCAATCCATTTACCCAAAAAATTTCACATGAAATTTTGCAGCTATTTTGTGAAATGTTTTATGAGACAATTGCTATGCTCATCTGGCTCATCTGTCATGTAAAAATTCCAAGCGTAGGGTAAATAAGCATTTTTGAGGTCCAATTCACTGAGTACAGATTTAGGTACCCAGGAGAGGCAAATCCAAAACTACTTACTTTCCAGAGCATAATTTAAAAAGAAAAGGGAAACACCCCTCCCAATCTTTACAGTTAGATTTACGTTAAATTTAGGCCACATGTTAATTTTCTTTAACTGTTATATTATTTCCCAGAATATGTACTGGTCTTTATCAGCCAAATTCATGACTCATTCACCTGTCTTTACATTGAAGTTCAAGTTAACTATTGCTTATCTCAGAATTTCAAGTTACTGGTGAACTTAGTGGATATTTTAAGATGAGGTGCTTAAGAAGTGTAGGCTACAGTTAGTACCACAAATATTTATAATTTTGTAGTATCTCATACTATTAAGAGCGGGTGTGATGACTACATTGTTATAGCATCTAGGAACCCTCAAAGCACCCTTACTTATCTTGTGGCCGCCATTACAACAGTCTGGCTCGCAGCCCCATCTTACTAGATGGGACTTGGCTTCACACCTCAGTAGGTAGCAGAGACTGAACCAGAACCTTCGGGTGGGACTGGGTACAGATGCGGCAAAAATGAGGTTCAGAGAAGCCGCACTCGGCTCCCGGGCTCCCCTGCCGCTCTAGAAGCACTAAGCAGCCCCACAGCCCTTGGCGCCGCCGCAGCTCCCTGCGCGTGCCTGACCCCTCACCCGTGTGCCGATTCTCCTGTGTTCTCCTCAGGTCCTGTCAGCCGCGGCGGCAGCCATGACGACCGCCATCCTGGAGCGCCTGAGCACGCTGTCCGTGAGCGGGCAGCAGCTGCGCCGCCTGCCCAAGCTCCTGGAGGACGGCCTTCCCAAGATGCCCTGCACCGTCCCCGAGACCGACGTGCCCCAGCTCTTCCGGGAGCCCTACATCCGCACCGGCTACCGCCCCACGGGCCACGAGTGGCGCTACTACTTCTTCAGCCTCTTTCAGAAGCACAACGAGGTGGTCAACGTGTGGACCCACTTGCTGGCCGCCCTGGCCGTGCTCCTGCGATTCTGGGCCTTCGCTGAGGCCGAGGCCTTGCCGTGGGCCTCCACGCGCTCGCTGCCCCTGCTCCTCTTCATTCTCTCGTCCATCACTTACCTCACCTGCAGCCTGCTGGCCCACCTGCTGCAGTCCAAGTCGGAGCTCTCGCACTACACCTTCTACTTCGTGGACTACGTGGGCGTGAGCGTCTACCAGTACGGCAGCGCCTTGGCCCACTTCTTCTACAGCTCCGACCAGGCCTGGTACGAGCTCTTCTGGCTCTTCTTCTTGCCAGCAGCTGCCTTCTGTGGCTGGCTCTCTTGCGCTGGCTGTTGCTATGCCAAGTACCGCTACCGCAGGCCTTACCCGGTCATGAGGAAGCTCTGTCAAGTGGTGCCGGCAGGGCTGGCCTTCGTCCTAGATATCAGCCCGGTGGCCCACCGCGTGGCCCTGTGCCACCTGGCTGGCTGCCAGGAGCAGGCGGCCTGGTACCACACCCTCCAGATCCTCTTCTTCCTGGTTAGCGCCTACTTCTTCTCCTGCCCTGTCCCTGAGAAGTACTTTCCGGGTTCCTGTGACATCGTGGGCCATGGGCATCAGATCTTCCATGCCTTTCTGTCTGTCTGCACGCTCTCCCAGCTGGAGGCCATCCTTCTGGACTACCAGGGGCGGCAGGAGATCTTTCTGCAGCGCCATGGCCCCCTGTCAGTCTACATGGCCTGCCTTTCTTTCTTCTTCTTGGCGGCCTGCAGCGCTGCCACCGCAGCGCTCCTTAGACACAAAGTCAAGGCGAGACTGGCAAAGAAAGATTCCTGAGGCTGGCAGGTGGGGTGAGGTGTAGAGGCAGCCTGCCGTGATTTGGGGAAAGCTCAGTACAACAATAGGAATTGACTTTTTGTTTTTAAGAGTTGCTTTTAAATTAACACATATTTCAAAGGATATGCTATGGCATTGGAAAGCCAAAGGACTCAAGAATTTTGTTGTTAAAAGTTGTTACTAATAAAAGGAGTATTACTTTTCCCTCTGTGTCACAGCCTTACAAGATACAGGAAAGGAAGGGACATTGGCTAGGATTCATGGGACACTGAATTAAGGACGATCTTTCTGCCTGAAAATTTAGTGGAATTTTGACTTTGGCCTCTAGGGCCAAGTCCTGGAGCTAAAGGGATTATAAAGTTGGACTGGAAAGTAAGTATGTGGCTGGTCCACACCGTATTGGAATGGCCATCCTACCATACTGGTCTTTGGTAATTGAGTAAACTGACCCAAGAACTTGATTTCAGATTGTCCAAGGTGGAGAAATTAGAAACTTCAAGATGATTCAGTGAAACCCTTAGACATAATGAATTACTTGTTTCATCTGAGTTCCAGTCCTTCCTCTCTTGCCCACTTTGACACTGACCCTTTTCTCAGGATGACGTCTGCCTGGCTGTTTTCTCTACAGTGTACTCCCATCTGCACCTTGCATGGTAATATAGAGGACTATGAAACAGTCATATTTCCAGGAAATGCTTGGATCCATGTGGACATTCAGGAAGCTTATTTTCATATACTACTAAACGGTACTAGAAAGTACAGTGCCAAGAGCCATCAGAAGGCCCAGCCAACAAGCATGAATACTGTTTTGTGTCATGAGACCCTTCTGTTTTATACCTGTGGACTGCAGTACTTGAGATCTATCAGGGCTGTCTTATAGGCCAGAAAATCTGGGGCTTTTGCTAGGAAATCTCCAGATTTGGACCAGCATGTTTAAAGAAACAAAACAAACAAAAACCCTAATAGAATGAATCAGTTCTGGTTCTTCTAGGGATCTGATTATTTCAAGAGGAACCCAAGGTCCAGATTCTTAACTAGATGCTGCCATGTAAAGGACCACATATCTTCCCTAGTTTAGGGTCCTCAGGCAGGAGGTTATGCCTCAACTTAGAGATGAATCCTTAAAATAATCAAGCCCCAGGAGAGATGAGCATGTGTGATCACTGTGGGTTGGTCCCTGAAGACTCCTATGGGTAAGAATGGTGAACCAGGTACCCTGTAGCTAGAATTTTCCGTTGTCCAGTAGCACCTGTGGGATAGGAGTACTTGTGATTGATGTGTTCTGGCCACACAGCCCTCTCTGAGGACTGATTTATGTATTAATCCAGTGAAGGAGGCTGTGTTGATGGAGGAGCCATGGGAGTCTTCTCAAAGGCTATGTTTCCTGTCAGTATAAGGTCCCTTTTACTACAAAGGGAAGTACTTTGTTTTCACTCCGGTTTGATGAATCTCTTCTATTAATAGGTTATTTTATCTTCAGGTCTTTGTTTTCTTCCTTTCTCTGAGCAATTTGTGGATTTTGTGCCTTATAAATGGAAACATAGGAACAGTTTACTTAATATATGGCCATGTGGAATTTTCGGTTTTGGGTTATTGGGATAAGAAAAAAAGAATGCATTGCTTTTGAACCAGTGGGTGAAAGAAGTGTCAGAAAACCAGAATTACTTTTAAATCAAAAGGCACTGTCAACGAAAAAAAGAAAATGGCACTGTCAGTCTGCATTTTGGCAAAACAAAACCAAACCACAACCTCAACTGAAGTTTTCCTATAATCTTCATATCAAAAAAGCATATGTCTTGTCTGCTACATGGATTTCCTAGATGGATTTCTCTGTTAATCCTTAAATACCTGAACTTCTGTGCTACCCAAGCGTCTTACATAAGCTTCTGGGGTGCAGGCCAAATTCATCACAAATAAAGTTGACAAAACTGAAGCCAGTTGAACTAAACTAGGTGATGGGGGAGTTGTACAAACATCACAAGAGGGTCAGTTTAAAATGTTTGAAATGTTCATTTTTATGGAGTCAAAGATCATATTCTTCTAAAAGTTGGGAGGAAAGTGTAAGTCAGGCTCTTGAATATGGCAGTGGTCCTGGTGGACAGAGATCTTCAGACCAAATGCAAATATATTTTAGAAAATAGGAAATAGGGCAGTAACAGTGATAGTCAAATGCAGTCGACAGACCAAGGTAAGCTGACACACTCTAAACGGTCTGTGACAAGTTCAGATAGATTAAGTTCTTTTTAAGATATTGCCACAAAATTATTACTTTAATTTACACAGGTATTGGTCCTCAAGTGGTAGGAAATTTTTAAAAAATATTTTTAAAAAATATTTAAAAAAAATTTTTAAAAAGTTTTCACCAGAGGTATTTGAGAGCATTGGGGACTAGGTACCTCATTAAACTATTAGTATCATAAAAACAAACAGATGAGATAATCAGTGTCTTTATTAGAAATATATAAACATAAGAAATGCAAATGTTTTAAGTTAACTCAGACTTTTGAGGGACTAAATACTCCTTTTAGAACATTTTCATTAAAATGAGTGTATCAGCCAGGAACAGATCTAATTTACTTAAAAGAAATGATTAAGTATTTGATAAAGGAGATGATTGTTTTCTTCCAACATAGCCTCCCCAACAGTTGACGTCTGGAAATTCTTCCCGTTATCTTTCTCTATTAAAATGTAAATGCTTCTGGGAAACCTAAACTATCAGTCATTTACATCTTGTGAATAAATATTCTGATGGGTTTGTATGAGGCTTTACTCAGGGTAAGGAAATGGGGCATCAGGACTCAGCTCACTGGGGACGTATTTGCCTGTTTTCCTCTTGTCTAGGACTTTCTGACTTATATTTACTAATGAGCTAACATCAGTACTCAGATGTTAAAAGTTTCATTTCTCACCTCTGCTAAAAGCACTTCACTAAATAACAACACTCTGAATCCTCTATTGGAAGCTTGAAATAGTAGGAGCTCAGGCTGTGGAATGAAAGTAGCTCATTCCTGACTCCTATCCACAAATGGTACTTTAATACTTAACAGGTTGTTCAGATGCTGCCCTGTAGTTTCAAGTGGACCCTCCAGATGGCGCTCGTGTCTCACTCAGTGTGGCTACTGTATCCAAGTCTTTGGGCTGTTAATTGTATTGGTCCTAGTGTTTTGCTTGATTGCTTAGCAAAGAAAAAATGGAACTATTTTCTGTTTATATAAATCTACTTACATGACTGACCATTAAACAGATTTTGTATATATGGGTTGTTGTACTGTCAGCAACTGTCTTTTTTCTTTGACAAGGCCTATCTTAACGAAAGGTTTTATCTAGACAAACATTAACAGGAGGAGGTCAGGACATTTTATATCCACCTAGAAGTAGGGAAGCACAAAATCCTTACAAATCTCCATACCCCAACCCCTAAATACACACTCTCTAAATCCCCACTTGTGAAAAGATCATATTGCCACCTCCCCCCAAAGGTTATGGAGTTGATTTTCTGAGGATATCCGTCTAATTGAATAAGTACTTCTGGTTTCATGGAAAATAGTGTTAAATGTTTTCAAAATTTTGAATCAATGGACTACATTTTTAAAGTACAAAAATGATGAATTATAATTGTACTGTAACAGCTACTGTAATGAATATGTCATATAATACTCTTAACCAACTGTTATATTTAGTAGCTGTGAAAAAAATGTCATTCTCCAGACTACTCCAGCTTCAAGCCATAGTACTATCACAACAGGGAGAAAACAGCATTTGTCTAGCTTGAGGCACCACTGAGAGAATTACGGATATCTCTCTTGCCCTAACCCTTTTCGTGACCCAGGGGACCGTAGGCAGTTTGCAAATGCTTCTGTTGTCACTGTTAATAGTTTAACCACTCTTCAGTTACTGATTCATCAAGTATTATGAGCACCTCTTGGTGCCCGTACCCATGTTGGCTCTGGAGATACCATAGTGAGGAAAAGAATGTAGGGACCCCGAGATTTTTCAGACTGCTGAGACCCAGCATCTTCCCACATTGGGCCATCACAGGATCTCCCACTAGGTCTCGGTACTAGTCTGAGGGCCAGATGGCCAGCCAAAGCCAAGGGAGTCTGGGACGTGCTCTGTACCAGAACATTTTTTAAAGGATTGAGGTCTCTCCCTTTGCCCCCCAGAGACTAAAAATATCTTCCACCAGTAACGCTGTGTCACCCGTGATCACCTCAACCCTTCTTGTTATTCCTGTTGCTTTTCTAGCCCTTAACACTGTCCTCTAGTGTTTAATTCAGTCTCAGACCCACTTGGCACATCTGGACACAGAGAAGCCCTGTATTTCCACAGGCAGTAGTTAAAGTCCCAGCTAATTAAAGCCCCATCTGTCAGGGAATGTAAGGTTCCAACCTGAGTACAAGTTCTTCATTTAGTAAATCAGAAACAACATGTTACACTCTAGCTGCCTCCTTTAAAAAAAATAATAATCATCTTATCTCTTCAGGAACTTTTATTAAAATAATATGGAAGGAAAAACTTTGTGATAAAAGGAAGGTTGATTTAAATATTAATTTTGAGAGCATATCTATCTAAGGTAAGGGCTTTTCTTACCTAACAGGATCTCATAGGAAGACGTATGCATTGTGTTTTAGATTGCAAGAAGCCTTGACCAACTCAAAGGCTACAGAGTAAGGCCTCAGATCTTTTCATGCATTATGCTTTTGAAAACATTTCCACATCCATTCAAGCTTCCAAATAATCATGTGAAGTAAGGCCAAAAAGATCTCCACTAAACTAGGAAACACTGAGAAAGTGGAGTGATTGGTTCAAAGTCACATAACTCGTTATAATGTTTAAACTCAAATGCATTTTTCCTTCAGATAAATCCAAGGCTTGGCTAATCAGAAACATCAACACCCAAATGTTTGCAGAGCCGGTTACAGTGTATGAAGCACTTTTAACTATTGTGCATACTTCAACCTAATCTCATTTCCGCTTTTGTTCCTAAATACCTCATGAAAAGTGAGGGTTGTATTTTGTCTTTGCAGGTTAAAGTGACTTACTTCACACTGAGTGTTTGGATGCCAAATAAAGCAATCTTTGCACCTCCTAGTTTTCTCAGAGCCCAAAAGGTCATTGGTGACAGGCATCTGGTGGCCTAGAGTATAACATCAAATCTCACTCTCCAGTCACAGATTCTTAAAAATACCTTGATTCCTTGGGTACAAAATTAATCTAGTATTGATAATCTTCCCAAGGTTATGCAAACCCTCCCTCTCATTTTTCACTAGGGATTGTCAGTTCTTCCAACAATCTGTTCTCCCAGGGATTCCAACAAGTGGTATGACTTTGAATATGGGATTTAAAAAAAATTCTTCTCTGCCTTATAAAAGAGTTATCCAGACTTAGCAGCAAGTTCCCCCAATGTCCTTATTTATCATTTTCAAGTAATAGGTGCTTATTAAAGAAAATGCAGAAAAATAGGGGAAATGTCCATGGGCCCATCACAAGTCTCTCCAGGCGAAAAATAAGGCTATGGTGAAATGTCATCAGTAATAGGTAAATGAGCAGTGTCACATAAAAGCTTCTTTAAAAAACAACAACAACAAATTGGGAACTAGAAATTTTAAGCAACCTAATACTTTCATTCTCTAACATACAAAATCAACGGTTTCTGGCTCAATTTACGGGAATACCAAGATAGTTACATCACACTCCTGACATTACGCTCTGTCGGTAATTTAGTGATGCTGTGTCTAAGATACTGGCTCCTGCGACAAAGCTGATGATACATTATCTTGTGTTGAAAGAATTCTTTGAAATGCCTCTATTGAATGAAACCATCATCTGAGAGTGCTCTGCTAGAAAGACCTTCACTGGAGCGGAGGCCTCTCCTTTAGAACTGGTGAGTACTTATTCACTGACAGCTGCTCCACAAACACTGAGCCCCATTCGGTGCCAAGCCCTGTTCTAGGCACCAGGAATACAGCAAGGGACAATCTTTGCTTTTGGGGATTTTACATTCGGGGGTTGGGGGCTAATTATTACTGAATAAGTAAGTTAAATAGAATGTTAGAAGGCGATGGTGCCAAGGAGAGCTAGAAAGCAAGGAAGAATAGTCCAGAGGGTCAGGGTAGGTGTGCAGTTTTAAACAGGATCAGTGAAGATCTAGAAACGCGAGGGAGTTGGCTCTGTTTCTCTCCCAGGCAGAGGGAAGAAGTGCAAGGGCCCTGAGGCCAGAGCACACTAAGAATAGCAGGAGGCCAGTGTGAATGGAGAGAGGGAGGTCAGTAGAAGATGCAGACAAAGTGTAAGAGCCTTGTAAGCACTTTGGTTCTTACTGTGACCTCAGGACAGGGTATGATGGGGAAGAATTCGGTTTAAGAAAATTCAAGGGTGTTTTTTGCCTGCATGGACTAGTTACTAGTTACACATTACCTTGCCCATAGAAAATAGTAAATCTTGGGGCACCTGGGTGGTTCAGTGGGTTAAGGCCTCTGCCTTTGGCTCAGGTCATGATCCCAGAGTCCCGGGACCAAGCCCCAAATCAGGCTCTCTGCTCAGCGGGGAGCCTGCTTCCTCCTCTCTCTCTCTCTGCCTGCCTCTTTGCCTACTTGTGATTTCTGTCAAATAAAAAAATCTTTAAAAAAAAAGAAAGGAAATAGAGTAAATCTTATTCCCTTTAGTCTACACCAAACCAGATTATCATTAAGTGATTCCATCTGTGGAATCCCGTGGACACTCTGGTGCCTGCAGGATTCTTCCCAGACTCTTTTTAGCATTTTATTATGTGCTCAGAAGGCAGACTTCCACTTCCCAGATATGCTCTGAATGTTTCCCTGTTCTGTTGACACTGTTTTGTACCCTGGGTAATCCTCTGGGCAAAAATGCAATGAAACAGGAGCACCTGGGTGGCTCAGTCGTTAAGCTTCTGCCTTCAGCTCAGGCCATGATCCCAGGGTCATAGGATGGAGCCCGGAATCAGGCCTCCTTCTTGGCTGGAGGCCTGCTTCTCCCTCTCCCCCTCCCCCGTTTATGCCCCCTCTCTTGTGGTCTCTCTCTGCCAAATAAATAAGATAAAATCTTTAAAAAAACAAAAACAAACAAAACCAACAACAATAATACAATGAAACACCCAGGGCAGAGTCTATAAACTAGGAATAATAATATTAACAGTTTACATTAGCTAGTGCTCCCTCTTTGCCAAGTCCTTAGCCAAGCTGTTTTTAGGTTCTTCCATTTAACTCTTCAAACAACCCTATAAGATAGATATTATTGTTGCCTCCATGTTACAAATGAGGACACTGATAGATTAGGTAAATTTGCCCCAGACTACTTGGCTAGTAAGTAATCAATCTCACAGAAACTCAGGACTTTGAATCCAGAGTCCACATTCATACAACCAAAGCAAAGTGAACGTAGAATGTCTTTTGGTCTAACTTCCCCACTGCCAATTGTGTGAACCAGAAGTATAGAATTGGGAAGGAAAAGTAATGTGAATTTTGTTTTCTATGCCCTCGTAAATGAAATAAACCTAAAGATGCAGTTCTCGTTTCATTTCTAGACACTTGGGCCAAGCATACATCCTTAGGCTGTTACTGCTGAAGCAGCACGGATAGTGAAATTTTTAAATGTATTTTTGTGCTAGAATCCAATGTCACATGACAAACATCAGTCTTGGAAGCCATCTGTGACCATCCGGAAGACCTTTGAGGACTCAAACCAACTTTAAGAAACATTGACTATCCTCAGTTATTTCCCTACATTTCTCTAGTGGATCTTTCCTTGTCTTCAGGACCTTTTATATCCTATTACTCATTAAAGTGAACTTGAACACTATTCTGGGCCAACGCAATTTATTTTTCTCAAAGACAACTATGGAAACATGCAAAGCATCTTCACTCAGTGTTTCTTACCCCTCTCCCCTCTGCCGCCAACAAGAACAAATCATGTTGGAATCTGACAAATTCTACTGTGGGAAAAATACTTTAGCACAAAGTTCATATTCAGTAAGTACTAGTGGCAATCTCTGACTCTGTGAGGTAATGTTTGATAGGCTTTTTCAGAGAGGAGATTCCATCTGAATCAGCTAAAGTCATAGAATGGGTTTGACTTAAGAAAGAAGAAAAAAGCAGCAGAAACACAAATTTTTCAAAACCCCTGGCAGGAACCCACTGCAAGGCCAAAACAGTCTAAACCCAAATTGCATGAGTTTGTGTCCAATGAAGATTACCTGTGGCTCCTAAATCTGCTCCTGTAAATACTTGGAAATCCCTGATGATATTTCACTCTCCTACCATACTTCGCAAAGATTGAGGTAGCTTGACTGGGCACTCTTCTTAGATAAGAGAGTCCAGAAACTAAGGAGTGAGTGGTGGAAATGAATGCTGGATCGTACTCTGACTGAGGGACACTCCCTTGCAAAGTCTTACCACTATGGTCACTAACTAGACACACTCCCTGCACTTTCAAACTTACAGGTGTATAGTTTTTCAAAAACCATGCTGTACCATTTTTATCCAGCAGAGGGAAGTAGAGCACCCCAAAATCATTGCATAAATATCTGAGGGACACACACACACACACACACACACCTGCTTGATGTATGTCCTGTGACTTTAGGTACTCAAGAATAATATCACAGGATTGCAAACAAATTCTGGATAAAGCCAGTGCTCTGGGCAAAATGCTGAAAAAAGAGATGCTTAATTTAGGCAACTGCTTTATTTTAACCTCTGCCAGTCTGATACCCATCAGTTCCTGGGAATCATGTCATCCAACATGAGGCCCTCTTTCAGCTTTGTTCAGCTGGCAGACTGATCTTTCCATATTTTCCTTTCTCCAAGTTTTGAAACACCTGCTAAAGTCATGCAATATCTCTGTGGTCTTCTGAGTCCAGGCTTTATGCACAGTCTTCAGACCATGGCACTTTTTTTAAAAAAAGATTTTATTTATTTGACAGAGAGAGAGAGAGAGGGATGGAACATAAGCAGGGGGAGTGGGAAAGGGAGAAGTAGACAGCCCGATGCGGCCCTTGATCCCAGGACTCTGGGATCATGACCTGAGCAGAAGGGAGATGCCTAACGACTGAGCCACCCAGGTGCCCCATGGACCATGGCACTTTTTACTTCAGCTGCTAGGAATGGTCAGGTTCCTACTCTCTCCTGTATTTTGTACGAAGTAGAAAATGGTGAGTGCAAGTTGAAGTGTGATCCATGCTGAGTAGTCATGTTTGGGAGAAATGGGATATAAACTCTTTTTTAAAACATTTTATTTATTTATTTGAGTGAGAGAGAGAGAGAGAGCAAAAGGGAGAGCATGAGCCAGGCAGGGAGAAGCAGACTTTCCACTGAGCAGAGAACCCGACATGGGGCTGGATCCAGGATCCTGGGATCATGACTTGAGCTGAAGGCAGACGCTTAACTGACGGAGCCACCCAGGTGCCCCAGGATATAAACTCATTAATCATACCAAACTTCAGGGATCAAGAAATTTTCCAAAGCCCTACCTTTATTTTATTTTCTTTTTTTCCCACTTCTTTATAGACTTGTCCCTGTACTTTTTAGCATTTAGCAACACTACCCACCTTCCTCTCCTCAGAGGTGATGACATTTTTAGGAGAATATAGACCAAGAAAAGTTTTCCTCACCATGCATTTCTAGGGTCTGAAAATAGTTAAAACACACTTGGTTAACCATTTAACTAGAATGTTCTTCTGGAACAGAAAGACATTTGAGCAGTGGCCACTCCTCGAATAGAAACAGATGTCACAATGGACAATAAGCTTAGACATGACTTACCCTTTCCAGCCCCCATTGACTCCTTCCCTACCCAATCTAGGGAATATAGACCCAAGTGCAACCACACAATTAGTCCAGAAGGGCTCTTTCAAGTGTATCCTAATGCCATGGATTTACTTTTTTTAAGATAGAGGGGAGGGCAGGATCATATAACTGGTAAGAGTTAAAGGTTATCATCAAGAGTCAGCAAGGATTATAAGTAGCAGCGTCTGGGTACTCAGCATCAGTGAGGTGGAGAGAAGTGAGAAAGGCATCCTCAACCTCTTTGAAGGTTGAACTTGCCATTTTGAAATATTCTTCCAGTAACTGACTTGCATCCTAGGTAAGTGGCTATGATATAATGCAATGGACAGATACTTTCAAAGTTTTCAGTAAATTCAACAATGGTAATTGATTTTTTTTAAAAAGCATTACATGCCCACATTAAGGTAATTTACTAATAGAAAACAAAAAAAAAAATTAAAGGTAAGAAAAGGCGAGGGGACAAGAACAGGAAAACAGAAGTAGGGAGGAGAGAGGCTGGGTTAGCCAAAAAGAAACTGTTTGGGCAGGATGTGGGAGGCAGCCACCAATAACTGCTTCAGGGGCCACCAGTGGATTCATATCCTGGGCCCCCTGAGCTTCATGCCCATTAGTGAAACCCAACAGGGGGATTTGTCTGACAGGCAGCAATAAAACTAAAGCTGCTGTCTGCATTAGCACTAAACTACCCATGACCTGGAGTGTCTGCGGCAGGCTTGCTACTCTATCATGTTCCTAAACTGGCTCCTCATCAGAAGCAGCTGTTAGAAAAATCAGATTCCTGGGGTCTATTTCAGACCTAATGAATCCCATGTCCCAGCACCAGGGTTTTGTTCGCTTTTTGTTTTTATTTTTAAACTCCTCGGGGCTGACGGATATGTTTTTTCCTCGCTTTCCTGAAAATGCTTCAGGAACGGGATATTTCTTTTAAGGCATCATAATTTAGACAAGTTTTATAAAAATCCCCAAAGGCGAGAATACCTACGATCCTGACAATATTTCACCCCACTTATTCGCTTCTGTATGACTTAGTTATCTCTTTGAAGGGGATGCGTTTCCCCCCTGTGGGTCGGATTTTTGCATTGCAGCGGCAAATCCATATAGAGATGAGAAGAACTGAGATAAGCACCCTATAGCTCTCCAGTCAACGAATATTGAGTGTCCCGGGGTGAAGAGGAGGGGCCCAGCCTTCAAGAATTGGGAGGCTGCAGAGCGGCTGGTGTTGACCATAAAGAGAGATGAAGATGGAAAATGATAATGCAGTAGTGGGAGGCTCGGGGACAAGACGATTGCATTAGTTCACTGAACATCCTTGAGCAAGAGATACAACCATGAATAATCCGCAGCCCCGGGCCCCCAACAAGCCCCGGCACGGCACCGGGTGCCACTTTCAACCGGAACCAGCCATTTACACCTCAGTGCAAACTGGGACAAGAGCCTTTTGCCCAGGGCTGGGAGAAGAGAGGCCCGAGCTCACGGTGCCGTCGGGGAGCGGTGAGGACTGAGTGAACGGAAGGAAGCAGCTTCCCCTCCACTGTAACTCAGCTAAGGGCCGGTTCCCACCCCTGGACCTCAGGGCCAGGACCACAGACTCTTCGCAGTCGCCCCCTCCCATCCCGCCCACCAGCTCCCACCTCCCAGCTTCTGTGGCTGCTACTGCCTCTTCGCCTGAACTCAGGGCCCGCGGGCGGCGCACGCGCAGACCCGTCGCGCCCGTGCCTCAGGCCCCGCCCCCACGCGCGCCTCGCCGGACGTTTGGCATCACCATGGAGTTTCGCGAGGCCCGCGGACGCGGCTCGTCGCCCGGGCAACCGGGGAGGCCAACACTCGACCCAGGTGGCGGCGGCGAAAGCGGCCGCGATGGTGTCCAACCCTGTGCATGGCCTGCCCTTTCTCCCGGGCACGTCCTTTAAGGACTCCACGGTGAGGACCCCACCCCCTGGCGGCCTGGCAGGGCTCGCCCCTTGGTGCACCTGCCTTCTCCTCCACCCAGAATTGCTCTCTCCCTTCAGACCCGTCCTCTGTCCTCAGCTTCTCTCTGTCCGCCGCCACAATTCCGTCGCCCTCCCCCTCCAGCCTCATCCTCTCCCTCTCATCCTTTGCCCTTCGCTCCATCCTCTCTAGTTTTTTCACTCCATCCAGGCATCTATTGGCCTCCTTCGTTCGTGTCGTCCTAGCTGCGTTCTTCCTCTTGCCCTGCTCTTTCAGCGCCTGCCTCTTCCTCTAGATCTCTCTTTTACCCCCACTTTCCTCCCAAGCTCTGGCTAGGTCCTCTCCCTAGCTCGTTCTCCCACACCGTACCCCTCTCTGCCCAGCTCCCTTCTTAGCCGCGCTCAGTCCCCCGCCTAGCCTCTTCACCCACTCAGCCTCCCTACATCTTGGTCCTTCCCACAGCCCCATCCTGCCCATCTCCCAGGCACATCAGTCCCGGTCGCCTCCTTCGCCTTCCTTATCCTGGACCCCCTCCCAGCTCCGTTTCCCGTCTCATATATATATCACTTCCACTCATTCTCTCCTTTCCGCCAGGTTCTTTTACGCAGTCTCCGCTCTCCTCATTTATGCTTCTACCTAGCCCCACCCCCTTTCCGTTGAGCTTCCGACCTTTCTACAACTTCTCAACTTCTACAACTTCTACAACGTCTCCCCTGTCCCGTTTTATCTTCTTTCTCAATTGCTGTTTCTCCGAAAGTTAGGCTTTCAACACTTGCCTATCTTCCTCCCAAACCACCCCTCCCTGCTTTACAGAAGATAATTCCATTCCAGTCTTGTCATCCACAATTGATTAGCTGTTGTTTTTTTTTTTCCCTTCCTGTAGTCCTATTCTTTTCTAACATTTAATGAAATATTCTTGATTTGTTTATTTTATTCCTTCCCTACTTTAACTGTTTTGTGTTCTGTAGACAAAATTGAAGAGGGAAAAAAAAACTTTTTTTCTCCTTCTGACATGGCTTAGCCCTTGACAAAATTATTTGTATGTTTTGATTTTAACCTGGTTACAGAAATATGTTGAGATTCAGTAAACTATCATAGATAAGACAATAATAATTTATATTTGTATAGTTTAATAATTTAAGCTAAAAGCTGCTTTCTATGGGTATGAAGGTAAGATAAAATATGTAGTCCATTTATTTTCTTTGGGAGAATGAATTGAAGTTGAAATTTTGGTGAGGGAGTCTGGATTCTGAGCCGCTTCTTCATAATTATCCCTGCATTAAGACACAGCATCATAGAGCTTTTCCTTCAGTGGACTTTTCTGTTCTATGTAAGTTAGAAAATGTAGGCACATCCCTGCCCTATGCAGGAGCAGCCTCAGCATTGGTGTTGGTGAGTTTGGGTCACCAACAGGAGGGGCGAGTCGATTTGGGGGATTACACAGATGTGGACTGGAGGTCCCAGGCTCTGAGAATGTACATTGCTGTACTTCACATAACATGAACTGTGCCTTGGCCTTACTTTCTATTTTAAATAGACTGTCAACCTTTTGCCTTATTTGAAATTTGGAAAACATGGTCACTATATTTATTTAGTACTGAAGAACTAGATGTGTATAACTCTCAAAGCATTCAGAGGGTGAACCATAATGACTAAGAGAGATGGGGAGGCTACCCAGTCTCTGGTATTTTGTTAGACTAGCCTGAACAGACTGACACAGTTTGTAAATATTTTCTCCCATTCCCTAGGTTGCCTTGTAATTTTGTTGATTATTTCCTTTGCCATACAGAAGCTTTTTAAATTTTATGTAGCTCCACTTTTTTATTTTTGCTTCTGCTGACTATGCTTTTGGTATTATATCTGAAAGTCATTGTAAAAACCAATGTCAGGGAGCTTTTCCCCTTTTCTCCTTCAAGGAGTTTTACAGTTCCAGGTCTTATGTTTAAGTCTTCAATCACTTTGAGTTAATTTTTGTGAGTTCTATAAAATAGGGATCTGATTTCATTCTTTTGTGGGGATACCCAGTTTTCCCAGCCACTTACTGAAGAGACTATCCTGTCCCCAGTGTGTGTTCTTGGCACCCTTGTCAAAGATAGTTGACCATATATGCATGACCTTATTTCTGGACTCTATTCTGTTCTGTTGGCTTATGTGTCTCTTTTTATGCCAGTACCGGGTAATTTCAATTACTGTAGCTTTGTAATGATAGTTTGAAATCAGAAAGTGTGATGCCTCCAGATTTGTTCTTCTTTCTCAAGAC
Source organism: Taxidea taxus jeffersonii (assembly GCA_003697995.1). Lineage (NCBI taxonomy): Eukaryota > Metazoa > Chordata > Mammalia > Carnivora > Mustelidae > Taxidea > Taxidea taxus. The sequence continues at coordinate 27,219 of RCUC01145882.1, read as the reverse complement.
CGCTTGGGCTATTTGTTTTTTTTTTTTTTTTTTGTGGTTCCATGCAAATTTTAGGATTATTTATTCTATTTCTGTGAAACATGCCATTGAAATTTTGATAAGGATTGCATTGAATTTGTAGGTCACTTTGCAGAGTATGGACACTTAAACAGTTTTTCATTCTTCCAGTGCAAGAACACAAGATATCTTTTCATTTGTTTGTGCCTTCTTTAATTTCTTTCATTAGTGTCTTATAGTTTTCAGTGTACAGGTTTTTCATGTTCTTAAATTTATTCCTAAGTATTTTATTGTTTTTATGCTATTCTAAATGGAATTGTTTTCTTAATTTCAATTTCAGATAGTTCATTGTTAGTGTATAGGAACACAATTTTTCTCTGTATATTGATTTTGTATCCTGCAACTTTACTGAATTCATCAATTAGTTCTAATAGTTTTCTGGTGGAGTCTTTAGGGTTTTTGAATGTAAGATGTCATCTGCATACAAAGGGGTTTTACTTCTTCCTTTCCTATTTGGATGCCTCTTACTGCTTTTTGTTGCCTGATTGCTCTGGCCAAGACTTCTAGTTCTATGGTGAATAGGAATGGTAAGAGTGGATACCTTGTCTTGTTCCTGATCTTAGAGGAAAAGTTTTCAACCCTTCACCGTCAAGTTTGATATTAGCTATAGACTTGTCACATATGGCGTTTACTATGTTAAGGTATGTTCCTTCTATACTCCATTTGTCAGATTTTTATTATGAATGGATGTTTTGTCAAATACTTTTTCTTCATCTATTGAGATGATCTTTTTATTTTTATCTTTCATTCTCTTAATGTGTTATGTAACAAGTACTGATGTGTATATGTTGAATCATCTTTGCATCTTAGGAATAAATCCCACTTCGTCATGATGTATGATCCTTTTAATGAGCTGTTGAATTTGGTTTGCTAATATTTTTTGCATCTATATTTATCAAGGATATTGGTCTGTAACTTTCTTTTCATATAGTATCCTTATCTGGTGTTGATATCAGGGAGATCTTTCTCATTCCTTAATGCATGCATTTATCACTATAAAATCCCCTATTGGGGCACCTGGGTGTCATGGTTGGTCGGATGTCTGACTTTTGGTTTTGGCTCGGGTCATAATCTCAGGGTCGTGGGATTGAGCCCCATGTTGGGCGCTGCCCTGGTCAGGGAGCCTTCTTGGGATTCTCTCTCTCCCTCAGTGCCCCCCCCTCCCACCCCTACAGCTCTCTCTCTCTCTCTCTTACTGTCTAAAAAATAACAAACAAAAATCCAAACACACACACACACACCCTCTTAAACTGCTTTTGTGGGTTCCCAAAGGTTTACATATGTTGTGCTTCTATATTCATTTGTTTCAAGATACTTTTTTTAAAAGATTTTATTTATTTATTTGACAGAGAGAGATCACAAGTAGGCAGAGAGGCAGGCAGAGAGAGAGAGGAGGAGGAAGCAGGCTCCCCACTGAGCAGAGAGCCTGATGTGGGGCTTGATCCCAGGACCCTGAGATATGACCCGAGCTAAAGGCAGTGGCCCAACCCACTGAGCCACCCAGGTGCCCCTCAAGATACTTTTTGATTTCCGTTTTGATTTCTTCTTTGACCCACTGGTTGTACAAGAGTGTGTTGTTTGATTTCCACATATTTGTGAATTTTTCAGTTTTCTTCTTGTTACTGATTTCTAGTTTCATACCATTGTGGTGCAAAAGCATAGTAGGTATGATTTCAATCTGCTAAGACTTGTTTTGTCACCTTTCATATAACCTATCCTGGAGAATGTTTGTATACTTTAGAAGAATGTGTATTTTGGGGGTGGTGGATAGTTTTTTTTTTTTATGTTTGTTTGGTCTAAAGTATGAGTGAAATCCAACCTTTTCTCATTCATTTCCTATCTGATTTAGTTCATCTGTTGAAATCCCTTACTATTATTGTCTTGTTGGCTATTTCTCCCTTCAGATCTATTAGTATCTGCTTTGACATGGGGTACATATATATTTATGATCATTATATCTTTTTCCCTCTGTTTGTTTGTTTTATTTTAATTACCACATAATTAACATACAGTTTTGTATTAGTTTTGGTGATGGTTATATCTTCTTGATTAATTGATCCCCTTACCATTACATAATGACCATCTGTGTTTCTTGTTAGCATTTTTGGTTTAAAGTCTATTTTGTTTGCTCTGAGTATAGTTACCCATGCTCTCTTTTGGTTTCTACTTGCATGGATTATCTTTTTCCATCCCTTCACTTTCAGTTTATGAGTGTGCTTCAAGCCAAAATGAGTCTCTTATAGTATGGGCAACATATAGTTGGATCTTGTGGGCTTTTAAAAAATCATCCAGCTTTTTGCCTTTGGATTAGAAAATTCAGTTCATTTATGTTTAGAGTAACTATTGATAGGTAAGGACTTATTAATGCCAGTAGAAGATGATTTATATTGAAGTTATGAGTACCGATAACTTCACAAACTTGAGTGGCCAAATCTCTACCCAGGTTTGAGAAGTTCTCAAACATTATTTCTTTAAATAAGCTTTCTACCTCTTTCTGTCTTCTCCTTCTAGAGAAGGATATAGTGATACATATGTGATTTTTCTTGTTGGTATCCCATAAGTCCCATAGGCTTTCTTCATTCCTTTTCACTCTTTTTTTTTCCTCTGATTTGTTAACTTCAAGTTATTTATCTTCTAGCTTACCCATTCTTTCTTCTGCTTGTTCAAATCTTCTTTTGAAGCTATAGTTGAATTCTTCAGTTCAGTCATGGTGTTCTTCAGCTCCAGAATTTCTGTTTGGCTCTTTTTAATGTTTTCTATATCTTTGTAGAATTTCTCACTTTGTTCCTTTGTTGTTTTCCTGATATCATTAAATTGCCCATCTCTGTTCTTTTGTAGGTCTCTGAGCATCTTTAGGAGAATTTTGAATTTTTTTCATTAGGCAATTCTTGGTTCTTCATTTCTTTGGGACCAGTTATTATAAGTGGTGGAATCATGTTTCCCTGGTTCTTCATGATCCCTGTATCTTGCATAGGTGTCTTCACATAAAGAAGCAGATACGTCTTCCAGACTTTATGGACTGACTTTGGTAAGGGATGACTTTCACCTGTAGGTGGAGGCATGCTGAAGCTTGCTGTGTTCCTGGGCCTAGTGGTGTAGGACTCCAAGTGCAGGGCTATATGGTACTGGGTTCATGTTTAGGGGGCATAATGTCTCTTTGGCCCAGGCCACTGGGGTTTACGGCACTGACAACTGTGTGGCCCTTGACAGGTGCTACAGGGGGTGTATAGTGGCTGCAAGGGCTGTTGGGGTCTTTGGCAACCTCCAGGTCCAGCACCTAGGGAGTAGGGCAAGCAGCAGGGTGACTGGAATAGGTAGGGGTACACATAATTGGCTGTAGGGTGCCAGCAATTGGTGCCTATGTATGGCAGGGGCCATTTGCAGACATACACGGGTGGGAAGCAGAGAAGGCAAAGGCCAGGGCCAACTATGAGCCCACTGGCAGGAGGCCCTGGTTTGGCTACACACTCTCCCCCCAGCATGCACACTTCAGTGGAGGCCTGTGATGAGGGTTGGGCCATGTGCAGATGCACAGCTGGAGGGGCTAGTTCCAAGTGCATGAACGGGGGAGGGGTCAACCAGAGGGTGTCTGTGCTGGCATCTTGAACTCCAGCAGCTGCAGAGGCCTGAGCTGGCTGCTGGTGTGGTTCCCAGGCTCTGGTGGGGATATGGGGAGGGGAGGAGGGGGAAGGGGCTCTGATGCCTGCAATCATGAATGCCTCTGGGATGAAAGCTAATGAAATCTGCAGAGGGTACCCAATGGCTGCAACTATCCTGGCCCTTGGCTTTGGGTCAGTGGTAAGATCTGCTGTGTTTATCTGCAGAGCAGGTGTCTACACACCATGATCGCTCCCACTGAGGGGCTGCTGCCAGTAGTCCCTACTTTTGCTTCCGTGTTCCTAGCTGGCCTTATACTCTTCAGCTTTGTTGATCTGGGTGGGAGGAAACTGAGTGGGATCTTCGTGGACTGCCCCAAAAGACTGGGGAAGCTGGTTGCTCTTCCATCCTGGCCAGGAGACCTCTTTCTGGCCAGGAAGTTCCCTCTTGACACTGAGCAATGCTGGCTTGGAGGATGAGAGATGCGGGCAAATGAAGTCTTCCTTCTCCTTGAGTAGTTATTCTCAGGTTTTTTGTTCCACTGTGTTCCTAAAAACTCCTAACTGGACTCCAAAGCTCTTCCAGAGCTGCTTTTGTCTATGGATAACCGTCTAATTGTTGATCTTTGTGGAGGGGTAGGGAGGCTGGGGTGTCGTGTGTTACCATTTTGGTCTCTCCTCTGCCTTCAAAAATATTTCCTTTACACTTCCTTCTTTTTTAATTTAATCTTTTGTTTTTTTCAATTGCCAAAAAAAGTTCATTATAAAAAAATCAACATAATTCAGAAAGAATACAGAGAACAGTATCCAAATCCAGTTTCTTTTTGTACATATGTTTACATGGTTCTAGTTATAGTATACATATAATTTAAAAATTTTTAAAAAGATTTTGTTTATTTATTTATTTGAGACAGAGAGAGAGTACAAGTAGGGAGGAGGATCAGAGGGAGAGGGAGAAGTAGACTCCCCACTGAGCAGGGAGACTGAGGTGAGGCTCATTCCCAGGACCATAAGATCATGACCTGAGCTGAAGGCAGTTGTTTAACCGGCTAAGCCACCAGGCACCCTATAGTATACATATAATTTTATATGCTGCTCTTTTTGGCTTGTTAAATCATAAACATTTTTCACAGATTGCCACGTGGTCTTTAAAACCTATATTTTAATGGCTGCATCATAGTTCATAAAGTGAGTTTTCCATTATTAACTCATATGTGTGTCTTTTATATTGTTTCCAGTGTTTTACTATTGTAATTAACATTATAATGATCAGCTTTAGGCACATTGTTCTTTCCCATAATTTGGATTATATTTTTAAAGTAAAGGATCAAGGGTAGAATTATTGAGTTCAAAACTTTAAATATATAATATTTGCTTTCCAAAGAGTTGTATGAATGTATCTGTGTTACTATAACAAGAAGGGCCTTTTATTTTGGGTAAAAATTCATTTCATAGAGTCAGATCTTCTAGGTTCCATGGTTTCTGAACAGTAGATAAGATTAAAAACACAGAAAATTAAATGAAAGATTAAGAGTACAGATAAGGCAATATTTTAGTTTCTAATGAAAAGTGAGCTGGTAATTAAATTGGGCATTCTGGAACATGGCTTTAAGTTTTATTTATTTATTTTAAAATTTTATTTATCTGACAGACAGAGATCACAAGTGGGCAGAGAGGCAGGCAGAGACACAGAGACGGGGGAAGCAGGCTCCCTCCTGAGCAAGGAGCCCAATGCAGGGCCCGATCCCAGGACCCTGGGATCATGACCTGAGCCGAAGGCAGAGGCTTTAACCCACTGAGCTACCCAGGCACCCCTTTAAGTTTTATTTTAAGCTCAGGCTGCTGCTTTTCTTCCTGTTCCTGACCAGGTGTTTAGCTTAAAATATAAGAAGCCTCTGGTATAGGTAAGCTTTTTGATACAAGGTTTGTGATGTTTATAAGGTATAAGTTACGATGTTTCTGAAAGTTAGCTCTTTTACCTAACACATATTCATAAAATATTATTAATGAAACACTTCTTTTGTTATTCAGAAAACAGCATTTCATAGAAGCCAGACGCTGGGCTTCAGGAATGGCTATGCAGTTGTTCGACGTCCAACAGTTGGGATAGGCGGGGAGCGGCTCCAGGTCAACCAGCTGTCCCAGGCTGAGCTGGATGAGTTGGCCAGCAAGGCACCAATTTTAACTTATGGCCAACCTAAGCAGGCCCCACCTGCACAATTTATTCCTGCACATGTGGCTTTTGACAAAAAGGTATCATCTGGGATTTCAGGGTACCCTTGAATTCAGATTTCTGAGAGCCAACTGTTTGCAGAAAAGTCAACAGCAAACCACAGGTTTTCCAGAGGGCTCTGAGGAGAAAATTGTTCAAATGCCTCAACCTTTAGTCATAGACAGCTGAACTCAGGATTGAAAGAGGCTTTCTTTAGTCAGGAAGCGTATTACAGAAAATAATTCCCTGTAGACTTCTCTGAAATATTTTCCAAATACAGTTAAAGAAAAGTTGGATGAAGTCTGAATTCTTGAGTTCGTATTGCTCCACGTTTACCTGCTCTGTGCTGTCTACTTTTTGGAAGTCTTATTGGTACTGATGGCACATTCTTAGTCTTTGTGAAATGCAAAATGTCATCATGGTAACAACTCCGTCTTTTTTCAGTTTTTGCCAGGCTGTCTCCATAAGTTTTTATTTTTCAGGGAATGTTTCAGGTTTGGCATAATATACCAAAGGGTACTGTAATTTTTCATTTCTGTCTCATTTACCCTTATACTTTTGTAATCTGAGCTATTTTTGTTTCCATCTGTTGACATTTCCATATCATCCCTGATTTTCCTTGTCTTTGAGCCTCCTCTTTAAACTAAGGTGAGGTAGTCCTAACCCTGTCCATACAGCAGAATCCCTAGTGGGACGTTTAAGAAACTGAGATGTCACCCTAACCCTCATTGATCTTAATTTCCAGATGATTTTTATGTATAACTGAGACTGAGAATGACTGACCAGTTTTTACAAGTTAAATCTCCTAATTTACTCCTAGCCTGTTTTCTTTCTGTCTTTTTTGGGTCTTTTTTTCATTTTATTCTTTTTGTTAAATGTCTATACAGTGTTCATCTAGCTAGTCAACTTTAATTGAGTACCTATTGAAACTAGAGGCTGGATGATAGAAAATATCCTGGTGATGGAATTATACCATTTGCATTCATAATCACTTAGTTTAAGAATTTTTTAAAATGTCTCAGCCAGAATCCATATCATCCCCCTCCCCACCAACTCAGTGAGCTCATCTGTTAGGAACACATTCATATATCCATTCAGAGGCTGAACCTGAACAGTATCAGATATATGGTTGGGTATTTCTTTACCTTTTTCTTATTTCTCTGTGAGTCTACAGATAGTTTCAGCCCCACTTGTGCCCCTAACCCTGAGTTTGACTTCAGGCAAGTCAGTCTACCACTCTGACTCTCGGTTTATAAAATGAGGGAGGTTCAATTAGCTGATCATTTCTGGCTCTCATGTTTTGTATATTTGTATATCTGTGGCTCAATTGCAGACCATTTCATGCATGAATTAGTGATCATGTCTCCATTTCAGTACTTTGCAGTCGATCTAAAAATGTTACCTGAAACTGATCTTTTGCCTTTTGCTTTTACTATATTAGCTCTCTCCTTTAAACATTCCATTCCCTTCATGCATTTCATCTTTTTATTAAGAGTTTTAAGGCTTTATTCCATTATATGCATATTTCCTCTATGCAGTTGCCTGATCTCTTTTGGTTTTTAATCTTGTTTTTCCACAGTAGACACTAACCCTTTTTAGCAACAGCACTCATGTATAAAATAATGCATCTTCCCATTCATATAAGCCATATTTGTGTTTTCACTAAACGGTCTTCTTGGTTGGTTCCTCTAGTTCCAGTGAAGGTTTAGGTTCACACTCTGTCTACCTACAACACCATTCTAATATCTTTCTCTTCGGGGGAGGAAATATTCAAAATAAAGTAAGGATAAAAGAAAGTTTTAAAATTAATCCCAAAGCTTGTCTCAATACAAGCTTTTGATATTTTTAAAATTTTTTAAAAAGTATGCAATAGAATGTGCCATTTTTACTCCCCACTGATGCTCCCCAGAGGACCTAGGGTTTGCTCCATCTGTCATGTATACTTCTGAGTGCAGTGAGGGTGTGCTTACATGCCACCCAAAGAGTCTATGCTGGATTGATGATTTGAGTCTCATTCATATGAATTCTCTAAGAATGAATATGTCATTCATATGCATTTACAGGGGACTCTCCTAAAGAAAATGGACTTGAGGTTTCGTTTTCATTTTGAAACCAAAGGTTATAGTTTTGTCCAAATTTTTGACTCTGCAGAAATTCTAAGAGAGATTTTTGACACAGAAGTGAAGCTAGTAGGGTTAAGATCTTTAAGCCATCTCATCAAAGACTATGTTACTAAGTAGTCTGTATATAGTTTGAGTATCTAGAGCAAACATCAGCAAACTTTTTCTGTGAAGGACCAAATAGTAAATATTTGAGGCTTTGTAGCTGTCTTAGTCAACTTGAGCTGCCATAATAAAATACCATATACTGGTGCCTTACGTAATAGAAATTAATTTTCTCATGCTGATTCAGTTTCTGGTGAGGGCTCTCTTCCTGGCTTTAGATAGCTGCCTTCTTGCTATGTCCTCACGTGGCCTTTCCTCGGGGTGGGTCTGCTGAGAGAGAGGTCTTCCTCACCTTACAAAGCCACCAATTCACTTGGTTCAGGGCCCCACTGTTGGGATCTCACTTAAGCTTAATTACTCCCTAAAGACTTTGTCTCCAAGTACAGTCATATTAAGGGTTAGGGCTTCCTCATACAAATATACAAATTTTGGGGGGAAGGGAGACGAAATTCAGTCCATAGTAGCAGCCCATTGTGGTCTCTATCACAACTACTCAAACCTGCCCTTGTAATGGGAAAGCAGCCATTGGCAAATACCTGCTAATTATTTACATAATTATTTGTGGGTTCTGAAATTCAAATTTTGTATCATTTCCATGTGTCATGAGTTTTATTCTTTTGATTTTTTTAACAATTTAAATATGTAAATAAAATATTCTTAGATTGGAGGTCATACAAAATCAGGTGGCAGGGATAGATGGGTCCCAAGGGCCATGGCTTAACCTTCAGTTTAGAAAATAGGAGTAATGAGTATTTATTCTCCCAGAGCGGTTCTCTTTAGAGGAGGGCACTGGATGTTTTTTGGATAAGAGAACAATACAATGCCATTTTCCCTTTCCTTGTGTGTTATAGGTGCTGAAATTTGATGCCTATTTCCAAGAAGATGTTCCTATGTCAACTGAGGAACATTATAGGATTCGTCAAGTGAACATTTACTACTATCTGGAAGATGACAGCATGTCTGTCATGGAGCCTGTTGTGGAAAACTCTGGGATCCTTCAAGGCAAGTTAATCAAACGCCAGCGGCTAACCAAGAATGACCAGGGAGACCATTACCATTGGAAAGACCTAAATCGAGGAATAAACATTACAATTTATGGCAAAACTTTCCGCATTGTTGACTGCGACCGCTTCACACAGGTATAGTATGTATTTCTGGAAATTGTTGTGTTTGGGGAATCATTCTAATTTATGGAAGGATATGTTACATTTATAAGGGTAAGAGGAGGGGCGCCTGGGTGGCACAGCCAGTTAAGCATCTGCCTTGGGCTTAGGTCATGATCTTGGGGTCCTGGGATCTGGCCCTGTGTGGGACTCCCTCTTGGCCGGCAGTCTGCTTGTCCCTATTCCTCCCAGCCCTGCTTGTGCTCTTTCCCTCTCAAATAAACAAATATAATCTTTAAAAAGGAGAAGAAAAATATAAGCTTAAGAGGAGGACACTGGCAATCTGTCCTTTATGGATTATTATGTAGGTTAATGAGGTGTTTGTGTCCGCATTGCTATGTGTCAGCACGGTGTAGTGACATCATTTTTATCACAATGATATGGATACTATCCATTCAAATAAAATTAAACTTACACCATAGCTGAATCATTTGATAAGAAACCAGTTTATAGGCCAGTTCACGTGGAGGATAAAGGAGGTAACGCCCTTGATGGGATAGAAATATGAAAGAGGAATTGGATGATTTATCTGAAGCTTGAGTTACAAAAGTTATATTACCTCTATTAGCATATATGAGCCTAACATTTTTTGTGCAATTCATATTTTTCCTGTAAATCATACTTGCTATATTTGGGAGAAACTTGCTATCTAAAGATTTCATGAAATAAAACAGTTTTTAAAGGAGAATGCTTGTTTATATCAAGAAGAATTCTTCATTTCCTCTATTTCATAAGTATAGATTTTTGACACGTTTTTAAAAAGTTATGTGTATATATATAGACTCAGAGAGAATCCTTTTTTTTTTTTAAAGATTTTATTTATTTATTTGACAGAGAGATCACAAGTAGTCAGAGAGGCAGACAGAGAGAGAGAGAGAGGAGGAAGCAGGCTCCCTGCCGAGCAGAGAGCCCGATACGGGACTCAATCCCAGGACCCTGAGATCATGACCTGAGCTGGAGGCAGAGGCTTAACCCACTGAGCCACCCAAGCACCCCGAGAATCCTTTCTTTAGCACAAAATGTAGGTATTAGAAAGTCAGTTCTGAATTTTCTGAATTTGTCTTAGTTTAAACAATTTCTAGAAGCAAATTGTTTAAACTAAGACAAATTCAGAAAATTCAGAACTGACATTCTAATACCTTTCTAATACAATATTTCTAATACAAAATTCAGAACTGACCTTCTAATACCTTTCTAATACAATAATAATAATGCCACATGTGATTAATCTTTACCAGGCACTGAGTTCCTGTGAATTCACTCATTTATGCTTTACATTTAATAATTTATTTAGCAAATACTTACTGGGTGCCTGCTCTGTACCAGGCATGGTTCTAGGCGCCAAATATATAAACTTGCCCTTATAAGGCTATTACATTCTGGCTGGAGGAGACAAAAATAAGCAGACAAGTATGTAACATGTCAGATGCTGCTTAGAGCTTCAGAAGAAACTAGAGCAGAGAAGAGGGAAGGGGAAGCAGAGGGGGCTTCTGTGTAAAGAGGCTGGTCAGGAAGGCCTCACTGATAAGATGACAGATGAACAGAGACCTCATGGAAGTGAAGAAAGGAGCCCTGGCATCCATGCCATCCCAAAGCAACAGTGAAAAACAGCGCAGAAGGTAGAGGTGCTCGACCATCTTTGGAAAAACAGGTTTTGCTCTCTCATTTTTAGGTTTTTGAGGTCCTTTTTTTCATAGGCAGTTTCAGAATTGTACCTATAATGAGGAATTATAAAATGTTATTTAAATTTCAGGCACTGTGGTAATTTTTACAGTTGTCTCTTTATGAACAATTGGAATATCAGCAGTTCATTGCTGAGCAGTGAGTCAACTCTCCTAAAGAGAGACGCTTAATCGACTGAGCCACCCAGGCGCCCCTGCTCTCGTTGATGATAGTTCTGCTCTAGGAAGTCACCATGAGCTCTTAATCATTAGCAACTACGGATCCCTCACTCCTAGGAGAAATACGGAGTTAGGTTTCTATAACCCTGTTTTATGCATGTGTCTGTTTAAAGAGGCCATGTTTAAAATATTCTGTTGATTCATGAACATTGAACTTATGGCCGGCAGCACTGGGGCTCACACCTGAAGGAAGCGTAGCTCACACATGGGCTTTCTTCTGAAGGCATGTCACGGCCACCTCTGTGTGTGTGTGTTGCTAAAAAGTGCCTAACATAAACGTGACCCCTTTAACCACTTTCGATGTGCAGTTTAGTGACCTTAAGTACTTATCTTGGCCTCCTTGCACTTAGAGCACGAGACAGCATTTTAGCACTAAGGTTGGGGGTCATTTTAAACAGCAAAATCAACAAAAGCACAAAAGTGTGAAAAAGTAGCACAAAACAGACCACTAAAAGGACACTTTTTCAGTATAGAAGCTGAAGTAAGAAGACAGAATGTCACCTTATTTGACCTTAGCTAGGAATGTATGTTTCAGATGACTGGAAATTTTTACCACTCTGTGTCTGCAAAGGACCACAGAAGCACCATGACTATTGACTTAGAGGTTACGAATAAATTGTAGGAAGTAGGCAAAAGTGCAAATATATGATCTGTGAACAATGAGGAGCAATTGTATTTTAACGATTTTAGGTACCGACAACTAGATTAAATTATGTTTTCAGTAATCGATCTCTTAGAAGTTGGCTCCTGTAATGGTTTACAATTTATACACATCTTATCTAATTTGATGGTTTTCATTAGGGCTGGACCTATGAGTGGATAAAGAAGATAGTTGTCTTTATGGTGTGGGTTTGAACAAGGAGCCACCTCTAATCAAATAGATCATACCACCATCCTTTCTCGCCCCCTCATCACTGTTCCAAATAAACGTTGGTCCTATAGACAGAATGAACACATTAAAAAAATAAACCCCAGAAATCAGAGATCTAGAATTTATTATCTTCATTGGAGTATTACCAGTAGTATAGCAGGTGTGAACCCTATCCCACATATGCAGGTGTATGGGAAATACTGTTTTGTGTTTTAAAAAATAACTTAAAAGCTACCTGGGCCGCCATCCAACTGGGCTGCTGTTTCTATTCACCCTCAGCTTTGCCAAAAATTCCAAGCCCTAAGAACAACAAAAAGGCACACCCAGGCCTACTGGGGTCATACAGGCAGGGTCCATAGGCTGTCTGTGACCAAGGGTACCTCCCGGATGCTTTGATGCTAGGTCAGATATTGAGACTCCGAATGCCTGAGACCAATGTGCCTGACTGGCTGCACGTGTGCTCTGAGCATCCCTAAGCACACGTGTGGAGTCTTGCTCTTCTGAGGCCCATCAACTTGTGTCTGTTTTCCAGTCTGGGAGAATTTCCCCCTTTTCCTCTTTTGCCTTCAAAGACATTCCCTTCTCTCCCAGCCTTTTGGGATATCTCAGAATAATCTCTTCAAAGAGTTTAGGCCTTTCCTAAGAGATAGGAAGAATAGTCAACTTCAGGAAGCTTCTGCATTCCTGCCCAAATCCCTAAGGTAAGGTTAACAGAGGGCCTGGTCTGTTGAAAGCAACAGAAAGGAGTAAAAATCCCATTAAATACCTCAATCAATAATCCTGCTACACTAATTCATCATTTCAAGGGAGAGGAGAATAGTGTTAGTAGCTCAGTAGTTTTAATAGACATTGAGTCACAGTGTTTTAATATTGAAGGATATTGGAGACTGTTCAGTGAAACTTTAAATACTAAGGTTACAAGCTAGTTAGCAGCGGAGCTAATATTAGAACCCAAATATTTTGGTTCTGGGTCCTGTATATTTTCTATTGAATTGTCCAAACACGCATGACACAATTCCCAAAAGAAACCCAAATTTCAGATTAATTTCTAATTCCCGAATGTAAACAGATCCCATGACATTGTTCTTTTCTGATTACTAAAAAATGTACAGCTTATTGTCCTGCTTTTATGAAGAAGAAATGCCAAGTAGTATTAAAACATATAGTTCCTGAAAATATTATATTTACTTACAATTAGCAAATTAAACAAGATCATGTCAAGTTCAGATGCTTTCCTTAACTTTATCTGGTAAGATTTGAGTACTTGGTTTGTCTCTTCTATTTTGCTACAGTATTTTCTGGTCTAAAATAACCAGTGATTCTTTTCCTTTTTGGAGGCGGGTGGAGATGAGGACTTAATCAGATACTTGGTTTTGGTGAGTTGAAAAGTTGGGAATTTGATTTCAGCTTAACTTTGCCATTGTGTAGCTTGCCCCCATATCTGATATGAATTACATATTGTTTGAAACTGTGGTTGGGTTTCAGGCGTGTGTATGTAAGCCCCAAGTCTTACTCTGTTTTGGGGCACCTAACTAAATTTCATTGATCTAAATTCATATTTGGAGCCAGTTACCTTACTATCATATCTTCCACTTAACTTAGCATATTGCCTAGAAGCTTTATAATACTTATCAGTAATTATCAGTTGTTATCTGCATCATAGTGTTGGGTCATTGGAGGCCTAGTGCAGCTAAGATGTGCCTCAAACTGCAAGCTAATGATTAATTTGGACAATGGCATAGAATGATTATTACACTTCTCTTTATACCATCAGTTAGCACTTATGGAAGCTTCAAGAAAGATGATCATTATTACTTTTGCATGATGTAGGTATTTTTGGAAAGTCAAGGAATTGAATTAAATCCACCGGAGAAGATGGCTCTTGATCCTTATACTGAACTCCGGAAACAGCCTCTTTGTAAGTATGTCACCCCATCGGATTTTGACCAACTGAAGCAGTTTCTCACCTTTGACAAACAAGTAAGTGACTAAGCATGTCAGTGGCTTTGCTCATCTCCAAATGTTATGCATGTTTATTGGCAAGCTGTTCTGGTAGATGTGTGTTTTAAAACGTTACATCTGTAATTTAGCCATTTGGAGACAATGCTATCTTTCTGGTTTCATCTAGAGTTAGAGGTACAGGAATGTCCAAGTTTTGTATTAGAGACTGAGACCCAAAGATGTTGTAGAGTTAAGTCCTAGGAGTTCCGTGAAACTTTTCAATCTTAAGGCAATTCCTGAGCTATGTCTGCTTCCCACTTTACATTTCCAACCGACTGCTTCTTTTCCCAAATAGGAGTTCATTTTATAGCCTTCTTTGGGAAACCCTAACTGATTTTTTGGGAAATTTCAAAGCTATTTCATAGAGGTAGGTTTCTAATGTTAAAATAGTAATTTCACAGAAATCCCATCGCAGATGTTTTCTTGTTAAATTTTATATGAATGTCTGAGTACAGAGTAGTCTAGGTATTTTTCAGCTCTGTTCCAACCATCCTATCCTCCCCACTGTGGGTTGGTGTGTGGGGGCAGATTTGGTCTTCTCCCTTCTGCACAAAAGACGGGGAGATCATCATCAGTGCTTCTTTGCTGTGGGTGTTCTCTCAGAAATGTAATTTCTTTTAGTTCAGAGAAATTTGCCTAACACTAGCATCTTCTTTTAAGGACATTCTATATATCAGTCATATATCTGTTATTCTTTTGTCTTTAAAGATTGTGTTGTTGATACTGTTACTAGAAGAGGTATGTTGATGGATAAAAAGGACTGATTAATAAATGAAAATTCTTTCAATACTAATTACATATAAACTGTTCACATATACCTTTATTAATAAATATGAGCCCCTGTATAAAACACGCTGCTCTTTTTACACTTGTTTTTTTTGTTTGTTTATTGAAGTATAATTGATGTATATTATATTAGCTTCAGGTATATAACATAGTGACTTGACAATTGAATACACTGTAGAATTATCACCACAATAAGTCTAGTTGCCATCTGTCATATTGCAAAGTTAATATAATATTATTGACTATATTCCCCATTCTGTACATTATGTTCCCATGACTTATTTATTTTATAACTGCAAGTTAGTACTTCTTAATCTTCACCTATTTCACCCATTCCCATTCCCCCACCACCTGCATCCCAAGCTCCCTACCCTCTGGCAACCACCAGTCTGTTCTCCATATCTATGAACTGGGTTTGGTTTTGTTGTTTTTTAGATTCCACATATAAGTGACATTATGCAATATTTGTCTTTCTCTGTCCGACTTGTTTCACTTAGCATAATACCCTCAAAGTTCATCCATGTTTTTGCAAAGGGCAAGACTTCATTCTTTCAAATGGCTGAAGAATATTCCATTGTATATATAAACCATATCTTCTTTCTCTATTAATCCTTTGGTGGACAGGTTATTCCCAAATCTTGGCTATTATAAATAATGCTGCAATGAACATGGGGTGCTTATATCTTTTTGTATTAGTGTTTCATTTTCTTTGGAGGCTACCTAGTAGTAGAATTGCTGGATCATATGGTATTTCTATTTTTAATTTTCTGAGGCACCTCATACTGTTTTCCTTAGTGGTCACACCAGTTTACATTCCTACAACAGTGTATGAGGGTTCCTTTTTCTCTAGCCAGCACTTGTTATTTCTTGTCTTTTGGATGGTAGCCATTCTGACAAGTGTAAGGTGATACTTCACTGGTGTTTTGGTTTGCATTTCTCTGATGATTAATAATGTTGAGCATCTTTTCATGTACCTGTTGGCCATTTGTATCTTCTTTGGAAGAATAATTATTCAGATCCTCTGCCAATATTTTTTTAAATCAGAATTTGTGGGGGTTTTTTATTATTGAGTTGTAGGAGTTCTTTATATATTTTGGATGTTAATCCTTTCTGTATCAGATATAACTTGCAAATACCTTCTCCCTTTCAGTAGACTACCTTTTCACTTTGTTGATAGTTTTCTTCATTGTATAGGAGCTTTTTAGTTTGATGTAGTCTCATTTGTTTATTTTTGTCTTTGTTTCCCTTGCCTTTGGAGTCACATCTAAGGAAACATGGCTCAGATCAATGTCAACAAGCTTACTGCCTATGTTTTCTTCTAGGAGTTTTATGGCCTCAGATCTTTAGTCTATTTGGAGTTTATTTTTGTGTATGGTGGTCTATGAGAAAGTGGTCTAGTTTCATTCTTTTGCAAGTAGCTGTCCACAGTTCTCCCTGCACCATTTATTGAAAAGACTATCTTTCCCCATTGTATATTCTTGCCTCATTTTTCATAAATTAATTGACCATAGAAGTGTGAGTTTGTTTCTGGGCTGTCATTTCTGTTCTGTTGATCTGTGTGTCTATTCTTACACCAGTACCATACTGTCTTGATTACCATAGTGTTGTAGTATAGTTTGATACCTCTGCCTTTGTTCTTTCTCAAGAGTTGGTTTTTTTTTTGTTTTTTTTTGTTTTTTTTGGCTATTCAGGGTCTTTTCTGGTTCTATACAAATTTTAGGATTCTTTGCTCTAGCTCTATGAAAAATACCATTGGAATTTTGAGAGGGATTGCATTAAATCTGTAGGTTGCTTTAGTTCATATGGACATCTTAACAGTATTAATTCTTTTAGTGTGAGCACAAAATATCTTTCCATTTATTTGTGTCTTCAGTTTCTTTCATCAGTGTCTTATAGTTTCCATTGGTTTTTTAATTTGGCTTCTCTTTCACTGACTAATATTTTGGATGAAAGTGAATTCTGCTTTTTCAGTACAAACTTATAAGCCTGTTATTTAATACTTTCCAGCTGTTGACATCTGGTATATAATTTCAGATGTTTTTGTATCTTTGGTGAATTTTTTTATGAGACTACTTCATAGTTTTTGTAGCTAATCTTTCCATCATTGTCTGATATATGAATGCCAAAGTACTTAAGTTAATCTTTCCACTTGTAGAATTCTTACTTAAGCCACTACTTTGGGTTCTTCAAAGGTTCTTCGATTCTATGCAATCTGGGATGATACAGACAGCATGTTTGGTGAATGTCGGACCTACATCATTCATTACTATCTTATGGATGACACAGTGGAAATTCGAGAAGTCCATGAACGAAATGATGGGCGAGATCCTTTCCCACTCCTGATGAACCGCCAGCGCATGCCGAAGGTTTTGGTGGAGAATGCAAGTATGTTTATTCACTTTATCCTCCATAATTGGGACATCTTCTGGATTTCAAAGGAGTTACTTAATCGGTATGGTCATTCCCTTTACTCTTGGGAGGTTCTTGCTGTGTTCTTGTAGGTACTCAAAAAATGACTTTCCCGTAATTCCCCTCATTGCTTGCCCCACAGTCTAGGCTTGCCTCCAAAATGGTCTAGTGGAGATGACTGATACCCAGATCAAGGAAACAACCAAAATAGCAGTGGGAAAGTCATTTAAAGTGCAAAAGAGCAAGGCTTCTGAAGTAAAGCAATTTAATATCAGATTTTTAATGCATTTTTAAAACAAGCTTGTTTTCACAAAACTTACCATTTCCTTATGTTCTTTCCTGACTTTGCTTCTCACCTCAATACTTCCTAAACAGGAAGTTTGTATGCGGGATAACTTAAGAATGGAAAAGGCGTGTCTGTGATTCATAGAGGTGGGGCCCCACTGTGTCAGCCCCTGCTCTCTTTGCTGGTGTAAAATAACTTAGTGACTAGAGAGGGAGAATTCAACAAAGTGCACTCAACACCCACTGCCCATCCGTCTTTCTCTGGGATAAGTACACTTACTTTGGTTATTGACTTAGTGGTTTAATAATTTTCTCTTGCAAAATGTCATCTTGGTTACATATGATGACATTCTCATGTTTGGATGGCTGACAGAACTCTGTAAATACTTTTTTTATTTCACAGACAGAGATCACAGGTAGGCAGAGAGGCAGACAAAGAGGGAGGGGGAAGCAGGCTTCCTGCTGAGCAGAGAGCCCGATGCGGGGCTCGATCCCAGGACCCTGGGACCATGACCTGAGCTGAAGGCAGAGGCTTTAACCCACTGAGCCACCCAGGCGCCCCTGTAAATACTTTTATTGGTTTTCTTTTTACTCTCTTTTTTTCGGAACTAGGAGATAAGAAATTTCAGGTATTGTGCAAGAGGTTTGTCCTAGAGGTTATAAACAAGTTGAGGTTAGAGGTTATAAACAAATTGGCAGTCTGAAGGCTAAAACAATCCGCCTACACATATTGATTTGCCTATATAGTATTTTTCTTAAAAAAAAAAAAAAGCAGTGTTACTTGAGGGCAAAGAGGTGGAGATTTCCATCATCAGGAGACTAGATAAACAAAATATGGTGAAGGTATATCTTGATAAATAGTAGTAGTTACAAGCAATAACTAAATATAAAGAAAGCAAATTGATGCACTTAAAAGTCTAGTGCTATGTAGGAAAAATTGAGATGTACAATGCAATAATAATTATGTAAAGTGGAATACAAACAAAATGATATACATAGTATACACATAAAAAGTTGCATGTTAGAATGGTTAAATGTGTGGTAGAGGAGAATGAGACTGGGGAAAATAAAAGGTAGTAAAAATAGTCCTCACTTTAAAACTAAGAGAATTAATGGTAAAAATCTCTTTGAGAGAAATGAGAATAATTGCTAACATAGACCTTATTCTCAGATAGCAGCAACTGAATCTGAGCCCTAGTTCAACATAATCCGGCTACTTCGACCATATTCTTATACTTGGCCTCCTGTAGAACCCCCTTAGAGTTCTAGGACACTGAGACTAATGCACTAATTTAGGCCTTCCTGAATGCTTACATGAGCCTGAAATTCCTGCCATCTAGTGCTAACAAAGTTAGATTTACAGTAGATTAAGAGAAAGAATGGGAATTTATTCAGGCATGAAAAAAGTATCACTGAAACTGAACCCCTTGAAATCTCAAGTTCTATGCTTTTCTCTACTGTATCAATGTGGCCTATGTTTAAATTTTTAAATATGTAATCATCCTCTTTTATAACTTCCCCAATTTTTTAAAAGTAATCTCTACACCCAACATGGGGCTCAAACTCACAGCCCAGAGATCAAGAGTCTCATGCTCTACCAACTGAGCAAGCCAGGCATCCCTATAACTTCTCAAATTTTAATGAAAATTTCATAAAGTTATGTCAAGAGGCAGCCTGGTGACATATATAGGGTCTTTTTAAGAGATAGGAAACATATCTTTTTGTGAAAGTTATTGTTAGTCATGCACTCACAGGACAGAAAAGGCTAAGCTTCCATCAGCTGAATAATTCCTTTAACTAGAACTGTGATGTTGAAGAAGTAGCATCTAACTGACTCTTAAAGTCATTTATTTATCCAATGGATGATTTTAATTACGTTCAATTAAACAAGAGTTAAATATTGCTAAAGGAACTATTTCTTATTCTAAGTGCTGTGGAGGGTAAAATGAATGTGTAACTTCCAGACCTAGAATCTCTGTCCTTCAGTCACTTCTGTGACTGGGGAAACGAGTCATATAAATACACAAAACTGTTCAACAATAACACAAGTGTACCAGATCATCTGATTATATAAGTAGTTATGTAGACAGAGCTCAGAAGAAGAGATGTGACCTAGAAAGACTAAGGAAGTCTTTGTGGGAGAACGGAGATTGGACCCAGATTTAGAGTGGCAGAGAACAAAGGGAAAGTGTATGTTAGAAAAGAACAAGAGCAAGGGTTGGGCATTAGGACCAAGTATGTTCTGTTTGGGGGCATCTGAGAGACAGTGGCTAGGCAGAGTTTGTGTTGGACAGTAATAGGCAGTTACGGAAGTATCTTTCAGAAGTTCTCTTTGCCAGGACTTCATTTAAGTAGTTAAGATGAATAAAAATTGTATTTTTATAATGGATGGAGCTGAAGTTTCAGGAACTATAAAACTCCTTTCTTTGTTAAACATAATTGCAGTTTACCAGTATGTGGTAAGTATTACCCCCAAAAGGTCACCAGGTGCCTTCTACTCAGCTGTTGAACCTAAGGTTCTAGGTTCTTAAAGTCTGTTAATTATCCTTCAGACTGGCTTTCCTCCTTTGACCTTGCCTTTCCCTTGCTAAATACAAATGTTAAACAACATCAAAATTGTACACTCTAAGTATATAAACTTATTGTAGTTGATTATACCTCAATAATGTTGTAAAGATATAAATCCATACTTAGATATGTTATAGTCAAACTTAAGAACACCAGATTCAAAAAGATTATAAAAGCAGCCCCGAAGAACAAGGTTATCCTTACAGAACGACAGGTACAATAACAACAATTACCAGAAGACAGGGTAATAATATCTTCAAAGTACTGAGAAGAATATAGAATTTAATACCTAGAGAAACTGTCTTTGAAGAAGAAAGTGAAATACATTTCCAGGCAAGCAAAACAGATTTTACTAACAAAAAGACCCTTACTAGGAAAATTCTAGAGTATACTTTTAGTAGAAAGAAAATTATTTCAGAAGTAAGGTCTGAGATATAAGAAGTGATAAAAAAAAAAGAAGGTAATGGCAAAGTGTGGGTACATCTAAATAAACATTGACTATACAAACTAAAAAAAATGTTGAATTTGTGGGAGTTAAAAAATATCAGGATAGAATTGAAATATATTACAACAATTACTTAGGAGGAGGTGATAGGATTAAAAAACAACAAATTTTGAAAAATATTTTTAAGAATATCATTAAGGTACAGAGACATAAAAAGGTTTAAAAAGATGTGCAAGCAAATAGCAAAAGAAACGGATAAGGCTATATTACTAAAATACCAATAGACATTATGGCAGAAAGCATTGCTAGAGATAAAGAAGATCATTATGTATTGTGAGAATTGTATTTACCAGGAAAATATACTAATTCCAAATGTGAATGCAGTTAGTAACATGGCTTCAAAACATGAAAGACAAAAATTTATGGTATTATCATGCAAAGAAAATAGACAAATTCATCAAAATAGTGGGAGTCATTAAAACATTTCTTCTTATAACTTATATCAAAAAGATAAGTCAATAAGCTCATATATATAGGATTTAAATAATAGAATTAACAGATTAATTAATTAAATTAATTGTTGTAATGATTTATTTTTAATTAATAAATATAATTTGTTAATTAATAAATTGATTAATTAAATCAAATAATAGAATTAAATAATAGAGTTGATAGAATGAATATGTATATGCATCAACACTGGGAGAATTCCCATTTCTTCAAGCCCAAATGGAACACTTATAAAGACTGGTCAGTCTTAGCAAATTTTTAAAGTCTGGATATCTTATACCATATTTTTCTAATTTCAACACAAGTTAGAATTCAATTTTAGAACTATAAAAACCCTCATGTATTTGGAAATTAATATCAGTTAGATGAAATGAACAATGAACATGAATGAATGAATGAATGAAATGAACAAATTTTAATTGAAATTAAATTAAATTTTTATTCCAGCATAGTTAACATATAGTGTTACATTAGTTTCAAGTGTATAATTTAGTGATTCAACATTTATCTTGTCCAAGAAGAAATAAAAACCAAATGTCTTTGGGGCGCCTGGGTGGCTCAGTGGGTTAAAGCCTCTGCCTTCGACTTGAGTCATGATCCCGGGGTCCTGGGATTGAGCCCTGCAGCGAGCTCTCTGCTCAGCAGGGAGCCTGCTTCCTCCTCTCTCTCTGCCTGCTTCTCTGCCTGCTTATGATCTCCGTCTGTCAAATAAATAAATAAAATCTTTAAAAAAAAAAACAACCAAATGCCTTTAACCATTAAGGAAATAGAATCACTTAAAAAATTATCCACAGGGACGCCTGGGTGGCTCAGTTGGTTAAGCAGCTGCCTTCGGCTCAGGTCATGATCCCAGGGTCCTGGGATCGAGTCCCGCATCGGGCTCCTTGCTTGGCAGGGAGCCTGCTTCTTCCTCTGCCTCTGCCTGCCACTCTGTCTGCCTGTGCTCTCTCTCTAACAAATAAATAAATAAAATCTTTTAAAAAAAAATTCTCCACAAAGAAACACCAGGTCTAATAATTTTTCAGTTTTGTCAAATAAAGAACAGTTAATTCTAAGCCTAATACAGATTCACAGAAAAGAACTAATTCATTTATTAAGAAAAGACCAATACAATCAAAGACACCCTGAGTAAGACTACAGTCATATATGCAAAAAAAACTTAAATAAAATATCAGTAAATGAAATCCAGCTGTGTATGAGAAAGGTAATTGTTAAGTGAGCAAAGGTGGATGGTTCTATAGTGTGTGTGTACACATGTGTGCATGCACAGATACCCCAGGTCTCCTGGAACATTGTTGACTATATCCCCCAATGGCCATCACTTCCTGGGGTAACTCAAAGGGGTCTAGTAGGATTAGGCATTGGGCACTGGGAGAAGGAACCCTTGCTCTGTAGGGCTTTTAAGATGCATGACTGGGAAAATCATGATCTTATGACATGATCAAGGGTGGAGCTCAAGCCTTTCTGTCTAATGTAACAAAATCTTACCCTTCTTCCCTATTTTTCCATCTTAGCAATTATCAGTTAGGAGAATAGTGGCCTATCTCTTAAGCCCCCCATGATTGGAGTTCTAGGGTCAGCTTTGTGGTTACAGCTATACAGTGTGGTACTTCAACAGAATTGACTATCTTATGGTTTCTATGGTAGTGGTGCTGCAGGGGATCAGTCTTAAATAAGTCAGTCCTTACTTCTCATAAGACAGTATTCTACCCCCACCCTCAAAATGCAAGGTTGAGGGGCGCCTGGGTGGCTCAGTTGGTTGAGCAGCTGCCTTCGGCTCAGGTCATGATCCCGGAGTCCCGGGATTGAGTCCCGCATCGGGCTCCCGGCTCCTCGGGGAGTCTGCTTCTCCCTCTGACCTTCTAGCCTCTCATGCTCTCTCTCACTGTCTCTCTCTCAAATAAATAAATAAATAAATCTTAAAAAAAAAAAATGCAAGGTTGATTTTACATTTGAAAATCTGTTGAGTGTCCAGATAAACAGTTAAGTATGATCATCTTACTGACCCTGCTTCCTGCCAGAGGACTAGGTCAGACTGTCTTTCTAGTAGTGATCACAATTGAAATGAAACTATAATTTTGTAATTGTTTAGTATCCATTGTCCCAAACAGACCGTTTTCTCCATCAAGGCATATAATCTCTGTATTTAGCAATGAACCTGGTATGTGATATATGTGATCATTGAGAATATGTTGGGTGAATGAATAAATGGGTGGAAGGTTTAACTGAATGACTTGGATCCCTCCATTGATCTCGTACTCTATAGAAGGACATTTATTCTTTCCTCCTGTAATGACTTCCACAAGCATGAAGTTTTGCTAAGATTAGTGATCTGTACTGGTAGTTCAGGCTGAATATGGGAGAGAGACTTCACAAAAACCATCTGAGTATTGTTTCTGTGTCCATTCAACCGATGGAAATACACAGCCTTATGTGCTAGAAGAGTAGAGGAGACACTTGACTAGAGCCAGAGACCATATGCCCTCAAATTCTCAAGAGTGCCTAGGAGCTGTATGTCAGTCTTCCTTCCCATCCTCATCCCTTTTCTTTCTTCTCTCCTTGTTACCTTCTGTCAGAGAACTTCCCTCAGTGTGTGTTGGAGATCTCTGATCAAGAGGTGTTGGAATGGTATACTGCCAAAGACTTCATCGTGGGGAAACCACTCACTATCCTTGGGAGAACCTTCTTCATCTATGATTGTGATCCTTTCACTCGACAATATTACAAAGAAAAGTTTGGAATCTCTGATTTACCACGTATTGATGTAAGCAAGAAGGAGCCTCCGCCCATGAAACCGGTAATGGAACACTAGTTTCGAGTGCAGTGTGAGAATTAATCTTTTGATACAGAGGTTTAAGGAAAAGAATGAAAATAGAGTCATGTGAATACCCAATAAAAAATGGACAAAGCATAGGATACAGATCACTTCACAAAAGAATACAGATGGCTAATGAACATATGAAAAGACCCTCCTCCATGCTCAGTGCAGAGTCTGGCTTCAGATTCTTTCTCCATCTCCTTCTGCCCCTCCCACTCATGCTCTCTCTTTCTCTCTCAAAAATGAATAAATAAATCTTTAAAAATAAGAAAAGACCCTCAACTGATAATCAAAGGAAATAGAAAATAATGAGGTCTTGGATCTATTTGATTTAAAAAGATTCATGATATCCAGTGTTTGCCCTAATGTGACAAAGTGGACATTTTCTTCCCTTTTCTCTCTCTCTTTTTTTAAAGATAGATTTATTTATTTATTTGTTTGTTTATTTATTTATTTATTTATGTGACAGAGAGAGACACAGTGAGAGAGGGAACACAAGCAGGGGGAGTGGGAGTGGGAGAAGCAGGCTTCCCGCCAAGCAGAGAGCCCAATTTGGGGCTCAGTGCCAGGACCCTGGGATCATGACACGAGCCGAAGGCAGACACTTAACAACTGAGCCACCCAGGTGGCCCTCTTTTTTTTTTTTAATTTTTAAAAGTAATCCCTACACCCACTGTCAGGCTCAAACCCACAACCTCGAGACCAAGAGCCACATGCTTTTTCTGACTGAGCCAGCCAGATACCCCGAACTGGTCATTTTCAGATTCTGTTAATAGGAGAGCCAATAGAAAAACTTTTCTGAAGGGCAATGTCATCATTTTAATTTTTTCAAAATAAGATATTACCTATCTCTTGATCTAGAAAATCTGGTTTGGGGACCATAAAACAATATGTGTAAGGATGTGTATTTTAGCATTACTTATAATAAAGTGTAAGGAGATTGGCAGAATAAACTCTAGTACAGTGAGAAGACTGTGAGACTATAAGGCTGGTTAAAGAGAAAAAGAGGAAGTCAGTCTGCAACGTGGGAAACTGTCCATCACATTTGTAAGTGAAAGCATTTATGTGCTATGGCCCTGTTTGCGTAAATTGTTGAATGCGGTATCTGCCTACACTCGCCAAAGGGAGGACCTTGAGAACTATCCCCCCCCCCACGCTGTTCACAGTGGGGAGTTCCACATGTGAGAATGGGGAGGTAGGGGGGGAGTGTGAGACGGCAAGGGACCTTTCTTTTTATATTTTGTGTGCTTTTAATTTCTCTTCTTATACCAAACCTTGTATTACTTTTATAATTTTTAAAATTTTGATTAAAAAACATCTCTTAAAATTCCAGACTGCTAGGGCATTTCACTGTTCCCTGCCTGTTTATTAGACCCTTTTACTTAAAAACTAATGGGGAGCGAACAGAAGCTGATTAATGAAGATGTTGAAAATGGCTTTCTTTCATTGCCACATAGCTTTCCTTAGAATTATATTGAACCTGGAAATCTGGTTCTGTGTACCACAGAGTCCACTCTGATCTAAGAGTAAGGTTGTGGTGCTTCTCAGTGCATCCACACAGTAATTGGATAGACTTGACCCTTCGGAGGGATTTGGCCACGTATTTTAGAAATTCAAATAAGAATTGCATGTGGTGGGACACCTTGGTGGCTCACTCAGTTGAGCGACCGACTCTTGATTTCAGCTCAAGTCATGATTTCAGGGTCATGGGATGGAGCCCCACGCGGGACTCTGCACTGGGCATGAGTCTGCTTGAGATTCTCTCTCTCCCCTACACTCCCCCTCGCACTTGCATGTTCTTTCTCTCTCTCTCTCTCTCAAAAAATAAAACAAAATAAAAAAAAGAATCGCATGTGTTAAAAATGACCCATTGTCTAGCAAATTCAAGAAGTATGTGATGTAATGACAGCACTGAATCATAGCCCACAAGTGCCAGTGCCTGTCCCGCACCTTTGGGTCCAGAGCAATGCATCCAGCCTCTTTGGCCTGTGGCCTGTGTATGAAATTGAGTATTAATACCTGTGGCCCATCTTTATATATACTGCCCCTCTGTGTGTAAAATAAGATCATGGCCCTTTCTTCTCAAAAGAGAGATGTGAACGGAAGGATGGAATTACTGAATTCCTCCAGCACAGAAAGAATTTGAGGGGAAGGTGCTCAGAGGCTTCCCTCCCTATTTCAAAATTCTTCAGCCTCTACTGCCGAGCCCCAGCCAGGCTTGTAGTGTGTTGGTACAGAAGCAGAGGAAGTTTGGATCCCACCACTGTGTACTCCTGCCTGACCTCTAGAGTAACTCAGACGCTCAGGGTGTGGCGTCTCACTCAGGATCGCCCTGTCCATGGCAACTTGTATGAGCGTAGAGTCGTGGTTTCATGTTCTAGAGCAAGAGTTAGGTCGCTGTGCATCTGCTGGAGGCACCAGTCATCTTTCTGCCGTGATGGTCACATTACGGCCCCAGAAGGTGGGCGAAGAGGCAGTGTTCCAGGCACTACGCCTTGGATGAGTGGAGTAGTCACAGGCTTTTGAGAGAGTACCAGTCACAAATGGACCATATAGACTAATTTGTCAATGTGCTTCAATACAACATATGAAAAGATTTGGGGAAGGTTTCTATATGTGAAAAGTGTGGAATAAGCCGACTTTGCTGAGAACGCCTAGCAAAAAGGAGTCAAAGGGAAAGAACTCTTCTGCAGTCCACATCAAGGAGAGGAGAACGGCCCCTGAACTCGTTTTTAGACCAAGAAATCCTACCAGATTAGAGTGATGCTTTCGGCTCTTCCTGAGGCCTGAATGAAAAATAAAAGTTCATCTTGTACTTTCACACTAACTCACCAAATAACTGTCATGGCAGAAGTTTGGTTTCTTAAGTTTACTCCTTTGCTAGGAGAGTCCTAAGTGGGCAAGAAGTGTGAGTTCTCAGTAAAGAATGGCTGTCGGGGGCGCCTGGGTGGCTCAGTGGGTTAGGGCCGCTGCCTTTGACTCAGGTCATGATCCCAGGGTTGTGGGATCAAGCCCCGCATTGGGCTCTCTGCTCTGTGGACAGCCTGCTTCCTCCTCTCTCTCTGCCTGCCTCTCTGCCTACTTGTGATCTCTGTCTATCAAATAAATAAATAAAATCTTAAAAAAAAAAAGAATGGCTGTCGTCCCTGTTTTGTGCAGCTAATGTTAAGAAATAAAAATACTAGAAATATGGAGATAAATAGGGAAATAGTAGCACGAACCAAGTCTTGACCTCCTCCAATGCCAACATGCACACACCTTAGAGCAAAGAAGTCACAGACACTTGGGCTTGTGCACAGTAGGATGACCACAAGGGTCAGGATTGGGACCAGGAGTAGGGCCAGGTCCTGCTTTGGCGGTAAGGGGTCAGTG
>ML105598.1:15249-53097 GCA_003697995.1 Taxidea taxus jeffersonii | reverse complement strand
AACAAAAAACAGGGGGTACCTGGCTCAGTCGGTTAAGTGTCTGCCTTCCACTCAGGTCATGATCCCAGGGTCCTGGGATCAAGTCCCACATCAAGCTCCCTGCTCAGTGGGGAGCCTGCTTCTCCCTCTACCTGCCGCTCCCCTGCTTGTGGGCACTCTCTCTCTTTCTCTCTCTCGGACAAAAATAAATAAAATATTAAAAACAAAGAAAGAGAAAAAATATTTTACAGTTGCGGTATAATGTTGGAACTATGTCCTATTCTATTTACTTCAACTACATTAAGTGATAGATACATGCCCCATATGTCTCATTCCAGAAAATGATCAAATATTAGGAATAAAAGGCAAGTTTCATAGAAAGTATCCTGTCAGTACTTGTCCTCTGTGGTGAGACGGGAATCCCAGCAATTAAACACAATGGAGTCCTTGTTCCTCTGTGCCAATATTTTTAATAGATCCACCATTGTAGTACACTTCAACTTTCCCCGGGAGAAATTACAGGCATCCTTTGAAAGATGCTGAGAATTACCCGATGGCTATGTTCAAATTGTCAGACTTCATTTTGAACCATTCTGAATAGCTCTCCACGTTCCAGGGAATCAACATGGAGGGCACAGTGCTGAAAACTGCATTCTGGTGTCTGTTAGAGAACAGTGGGAAAATGATCTTGCCAGAGTCCCTTCTCCCCACTCCCACCGCAACAAAAGAAGAAGGATGAGTGCTTTCCAAATATGCTGTGCCCAACTCCTGCTAACTTAGTTTAAATTCATCAGCAGCTGCAGCAAACTTGCAGATGGTGCCAGACCCCCCGAAGGGGAACACCTACGGGGAGACGGAGCTTCTTGAAAAGCTGTGCTCTCTCCTGTCCAATAGCCTAACATCAAACTATTCTCAAGGTCCAGAAGTTCTGGCAGAAGAAGAGAGTTAAAGAGCCTCAGAAAGGGATTTTTTTTTTTCCACTTTGGAAACATAGAGAATATTTACTAAGACCCAGCTCACCCATTGCTAATGTCATTATACTCGTTGATTATGGCTGTATCTCCTGGGCCAGTTTCTCTTCTCTCTCACCCCCCCGCAATTTCCTCTTGACAAGTTTGCTCACCAGTCCCCTCAGTCTTACCAATTTTCACAAAGGACAGCACAAAATAGACGCCAGCAAGACCAAAGGCAGATGCCAGGAGGCTGTCACTTCTTTGCCCCTGGCTTGAGCGGAATGCCAGCAGTTCCCATTGATTCCGCTCTCTTCCAGCCAGCCCCCAGTGAAAGCATGCTCTGGCCAGTGCCCCCACAGAGACAGTCACCGCTGCCAAGTGTTCTTTCTGCTTTAGGTGGTCTAGAAGCATCCCACTGCAGCTAGACGCCAGAGCTCAGGGCCCAGGCAGGACAACCTGCTGGAGACCACCCTTGCCAGGGCAAAGCTCATCACGAGGCGAGAATGGACCAGAGCCAGAAAGAGCCTCAAGGGTTCAGTTGCTAACTGGGTTGGAGGATCTGGCACCAGAGTCATGGCCCCAGGCACACCGCTCAGATTCGCTGCAATAACCAGCTGCTTGTCTGGCTGCTTGTTGCCAAATAGCAATCCTGGCGTCTAGCCATCGAGATGGCACCATGACGGAAATGCTACAGTTCAACAGTTCTCACCAGGCTGTGCCAACCTAGAGACACAGAGCACTTCCCTGCCTAAAAATCATTCCAATGGTGTTTACTTCCTGTGGAAGACTTCCGTCGGAGTTTTCCTTGCCTGAGAGGAGTAATAGCATTCCAGAGAAAATGGCTGAAAAACAAAAGCTACCTACTAAAATTTCTCTCCCAAATGGGTTCACAGCAAAACATTTGTGATTAGGTAAATGTGGTGTTCCCGAAACGGCTGCCGTTATCCCAAAGGCTTCTGTCTTAGCAAGCAAAAGCAGCAGTAGGGATTCAAAGAGCTTTCAGAGTAAACTCCATGAAAACGTAGATTTTCTCCCATTTATAAACATATTAATAGCAGAATTATAGTCTTGAGTTGCTGTACATCCAGGAATCCTTTCAAATGTATACGGGCATATCCTGGAGATATTGCAGGTTTGGTCCCAGACCACTGCAATAAAGTGAATATCACAATAAAGTGAGTCAAATGGAGTTTTCGGTTTCCCAGTGCATATAAAAATTATGTTGAGACCATCTGTAGTGCCTCAAGTGTGCAAGAGCGTTATGCCTAAAAAACAATGTACATACTTTAAGTAAAAAATACTTGATTGCTAAAAAATGCAACCCAACAATTGAGCTTTTAGCAGGTCATAATCATTTTGCTGGTGGAGGGTCTTGCCTTGATGTGGATGGCTGCAGACTGATCAAGGTGGCGGTTGCTGAAGGCTGGGGTGTCCGTGGCTATTTCTTAAAATAAGGCAACAATGAAGTTTGCTGCAACAGTTGACTCTTCCTTTCATGAACAATGCCATCAAAAAATGGTGCTGTTTGATAGCATTTCACCCACACATTATAATTCCTTTCAAAATTGGAGTCATTGGTCGCAAACTATGCTGCTGTTTTTCAACTGAATTTATGTACTATCCTAAATCCCTTGCTGTCATTTCAACAATCTTCACAGCAACTTCATCAGCAGATTCCATCTCAAGAAAACACTTTCTTTGTTCATTTATAGGAAGCAACCCCTCATCCACTCAAGTTTTATCATGAGAATTGCAGCCACTCGTCCCATCTTCACGCTCCATTTCTAATTCTAGTTCTCTTGCTATTTCCACCACATCTGCAGGTACCTCCTCCACTGAAGTCTTGAACCCTCAAAGTCATCCATGAGGATTGGAATCAATTTCTTCCAAATTCTTTTTAATACTGATGTCTTTATCTCTTCCCATGATTCACAAATGTTCTTAATGACATTGAGGATGGTGAATCCTGTCCAGAAGGTTTTCCATTTACTTTTTCCAGATCTATCAGAGGAATCACTTTCTATGGCACCTATTGTCTAACAAAACATATTTCTTAAATGATAAGACGTGAACATCAAAATTACTCCTTGATCCATGAGCTGCAGAATAGATGTCACATTAGCAGACATTTTTTTTAAAGATTTATTTATTTATTTTAGAGGGAGAAAGAGAGAGCAGGGAGAGGGGCAAAAGGAGGGGAAGAGAGAAACTCCATGCTGAGTATGGAGTGCAACGCAGGGCTTAATCCCATGACCCCAAAATCATGCCTGGAGTTATAACCATCAGTCAGTTGCCCAATCCAATTGTATCACCTAGGCATCTGATGGAATTTAAGCAACATTATCTCACTCTACATCTCCATTAGAGCTCTTTGGTGACAAGAAATTGCAGTATTCTTTTGAAAGAAATCTTTTTTTCTGAGCAATAGTTCTTAACAGTGGGCTTAAAATATTCAGCAAACCATGTTGTAAACAGATGTGCTGTCATCCAGGCTTTGTTGATCCATTTATAGGCAGAGTAGGCTTAGCATCATTCTTAAAAGCACTAGGATTTTCACAGTGGTCAATGAGCACTGGTTTTAACTTAGTCACCCATTAGCCCCTAAGAGACTCAGTCTGTCCTTTCAAACTTTGAAGCTAGTCATTGATGTCTCTCCAGCTACAAAAGGCCTAGATGGCATCTTCTTCTAAAAGAAAGCTATGTTACCTACACTAAAAATATATTTCCTAATGGCACATGGGTGGTTCAGTCATTGGGCATCTGCCTTTGGCTCAGGTCATGAACCCAGGGTCCTGGGATTGAGCCCCACATTGGGCTCCCTGCTCAGCAGGAAGCCTATTTCTCCCTCTCCCATTCCCCTTATTTGTGTTCCCTCTCTCGTTGTATGTCTCTCTCTCTGTCAAATAAATAAATAAATTATTTTTTTAAAAAAATCTATTGTCTAAGGTAGCCACCTTCACCAATTACCTTAACTAGATCTTCTGGATAACTTGCTGTGGCTTCTATATCAGCACATGATGCTTCCCCTTGCAATGGAGATGGCTTCTTCCCTTACACCTCATGACCCAAGCTCGGCTAGCCTGAAATGTTTCTTCTGCAGCTTCCTCACCTCTCTCAGCTTTTCACAGAATTGAAGAGTGAGGGCCTTGCTCTAGATGAGATTTTGGATTAAGGGAAGTCTTGTGGCTGGTTTAATCTGTCTGGACCACCAAGATTTTCCCCAAGTCGACAATAAGGCTATTTTGCTTTCTTATCATTTTTGTGTTCCCTGAAGTAGCACTTTTCATTTTCTTCAACAACCTCTCTTTGCACTCACAACCGGGCTAATGGTTTGGTGCAGGAGGCCTACCTCAGCTTTCAACCTGCTTTCCTCACAAAGCTGAAACTGAATCACAGCTAGCTTTGGTTTAAAGTGAGAGACAAGTGATTCGTCTTCTCACTTCAACACCTGCAGCCCATTGTAGGGTAACTAATCATACTAATTTCAATATTGTTTTGTCTTAGAGATTAGAGAGGCTCAAGGAAAGGGAAAGAAACAGGGGAATGACCAGTGGGTGGAGCAGTCAGAACACATACAAAATTTATTCACTAAATTCGCCACCTCATATCGGTGTTTGTGGCAAACACATATATGGTTTGTGGCACCCCAAAAGAATTACAAAAGTAACATCAAAGATTACTAACCACAGATCACCAGGGGCACCTGGGTGGCTCAGTCGGCATCTGCCTTGGGCTCAGGTCATGATCCCAGGGTCCTGGGATCAAGTCCCGTATTGGGCTCCCTCCTCAGCGGGGAACCTGCTTCTCCCTCTTCCTCTGCCTGCTCCCCCCACCCCTGCCTGCTTATGCTCTCTCACCCTTGCTCTCTCAAATAAAGAAAGAAAGAAAAACTTTTAAAAAAATAATCACAGATCACCAAACAAATACAATAATGAAAGAGTTTGAAATATCTCAAGAACTACCAAAACGTGACACAGATACACAAAGTGAGCAAAGGCTGTTAGAAAAATGATGCTGATAGACTTGCTTGATGCCGGGTTGTCACAAACCTGCAATTTGCAAAAAACACAATATCTGCAAAGCACAATAAAGTGAAGCACAATAAAACGAGGTGAGCCTGTACCAAGGTTTAGAAACGTTTTCACGCCATGTAAACTTCATCCAGAAAAAAAAAAAAAGTGCATTCAAGCATACTTTCAAAATTTTGCATACATTTTGGCAGCAACTCAGAACCTTATAAGAACCCAGCTTTAACTTTAGCTTTCTTCTCTTTAATATAAAATACTTGATTTGAGCTATTCACTCAAGAAGGGCCAATACATTTTTCTCTCCACTTCACTGCATGTTTACTATCTGTTCTTATAAACTATAATCCAGATCCTCATTGAAAAATCAAGCAAACAAAGGTCAAGTAATTTGGTGAGACATAAATGATGACTAATTCTTTTGGCTTAATAGCTGAAACTGTTTCTTCTCTCCAGGTCTCCTGGACTGATTTCAATTTTTGCACAAAATGTATGCCACAGCACTGGAAGTTTACTGATCCATCATGTTACTAATACTGGCTGATGGGCACTCTCAATGTCAGAAAACTTAATTGTTCATCATGTTGACATCTGGAATCACAAGAGCTCCCTTTTTCCAGTTGTTTTCAGAAATCTGATCTTTGGTATAGATTTTATAGAAATTGTTGATTCTAGAGAACAGAATAAACCGTATAAGGATGTCCATAATTACAGCCATGTCAAGGGCTCTAAAAATAGAAGGCAGCTAATAAGCCATTGGTCTATCTAATGTTATTTTCCTTCCATTGTACCAGATTGCAGGAAAGCATAGATTGCAAATCTATGCTTTGTCTGTTTAAGACTGACCCACTTATCCCCAAAGGTTGCTGCCCATGAGATACATGGCAGAGAGGTAAATAAGTTGAGATTCAACTAGGAGGGGCACTTCCCATTAGGGAGATAAATATTATGCACAGTCAACAGCTATTAGCTCCTTACAGAGGAAAATCCATGTGTCTGTCTGATGTCATGTGCAAATGTATAATTTCACATCCTGTAAACATAAACACACCTGGAGACGGAAAACATCTCCTCTGAAAAGCTCATGATCCGACTGGTCTTTGTTGTCCCAAAATATCTTTCATAACACTCACTATGCAGTTAATGATTTTATTTTTACTTTTTTCCTTTCTCAGGGTAAACCAAGGGGATCAAGCAAATTGTACTATTGTACCTGTGAGTTACACCATGATTTGGTAACACCATTCACGGAGGATGTGCTGCAATGTGATTAGTCTGTTGTCTGTTCACTCTTTACTAATGTCCTTTACTGATTGTGGTTTTTGGTTTTTGGTTGTTGTTTTTGTTTGTTTGTTTGTTTGTTTTATTTTTTGTTGTTGTTTTTTCTTTAAGTGCAAAGACCTGGAACTGATTTTTGAAAGCACCTAAGACAATGTACTGTGAGAATTTCTTTCTTGTTTCACCGTCTTCACCATCTACACCTCTCCAGCTGTCTGGCTCAGCACCTTGCAGTTACGAAAAGGTGAGTCTTACAGCTTTAATATTCAAAGGGATAGAGACGCCTGGGTGACTCAGTTGGTTAAGCGGCTGCCTTCGACTCAGGTCATGATCCCGGCGTCCTGGGATCGAGTCCCACATCGGGCTCTTTGCTCGGCAGGGAGCCTGCTTCTCCCTCTGCCTCTGTCTGCCTGTGCTCGCTCTCTCTCTCTAACAAATAAATAAATAAATAAAATCTTAAAAAAAATAATCAAAGGGATATTAATACAAACTAGTCATTCTGAAGTTTGACTTCTATATGATGCAGTTTCCTCCCATTCTGTCTTAAGGGGTGAAAATTATAAGAGTTTAAGATGGAAGAAGTATCCAGAGCGCTCTTTGTTCAAGCACTTAATAATTCATGCTACACATTCTTACTGGGTACCTGACATGTGTCAAGCATCGAGCTAATGTTGGGGAAACTACAATGAAGAAGACACCATTGGTGCTCTCCAGGAAATTACAGTCTCCTAATACAAAAGTGTTAATAAGCATATAGACACTGTGTGGGGGGAGGGTGGTATGTGGTGGTGGTTCTACTGGCCATAGAACTTGCTTTGGAAAACTCGCCACATTTCCAATTTGCCCCACTATTTTTGGTATATTTTGTATACAATATATATACAATATACAATATTTTGGTATATTAAGTATATGTTTTCCTTATTCCTTCTTAATTTGATTTTTTTGTGTGTGTTTGTTTTCTATTTATCACCATGGTTTAGGCATAGGGCATCTGTATTTCATCAGGTTCTAAAATACCTCTATGAACGAAGCATCAGGAACAAAAGATGAGTAATACCTTTACAGCAATTTCACTGTTTTAACAATTATTATTAACACCAAGCGGTTCTTTGCACAAAGGCAACATAGGATTCCGAATTTGGGTGAAACCAGTCACTAAAATCCAGGTAAAATTGAATGTCATACTTGAAAAGACAAATCTACTTACTCAGTAAAGACCGATTAATGCTTTGGTACATAGTGCTCATTAGCAGAAAGCAGGGCTCTCAGAAAAATGGAAATCAAACAGTTGTATGTTTTGTAACAGAAGAATCTGGAAGGTCATAAAGCCAGAGGGGCAACCGAGGCTCAGGCAGATTAAGGGACCTGTCACGTCATGGAGCTCTTTGGTGACAGAGCTAAGAAGAGATTTCAGGTCTCCCAATTTCCAGCCACTGCACTAAGGGCCAATTCTAAGCAATGTTTACCTGGACCAAGTGTATGCCTTTCAAATGCATTCCCCCATTCCTTACTGGCCAGCTGGGAGCTCTGAGTAGAGGGTAAGCACCCGTAAGCTGAGAATCTCCTGCCTTGGGCATTCTAGGCAGATGCAAAGCTTGCTACGGCTGGTTTCCTTCTTGGTCCTCCCTTGTGGGCTGGAGTTCCCCTCAGCTTCTCTCACTTTGCCCAGAAAACTCTCGAATGAGTGAAATAACATGAACTATGCTGTTAGCATTTCTGTCAACACAGGGATGTGAAATTGAAATTCTACAATGACTGTGGTAAAGAACGAAATGCGGCAAGTCGGAAACCTGAGTCCTGGAGTCCTGTGTGGTGTTTCACTGACCGTGGCATCTCAGACTGACACACTGATACCAACAAACAAGATAGTGTGATACAAGAGTATAGTGAAAAAAAGTTTTTGCCATAAAACACCTATTTTTGACCTATGTTGAGATAAAATTTAACTGTCTTTTTTTTTTTTAAAGATTTTATTGATTTGAGAGACAGAGAGAGAGAGAGGAGGAGCAGGGAGAGCAACAGAGGGAGAGGGAGAATCAGGCTCCTTGCTGAGCAGAGAGCCCGACGTGGGGCTTGATCCCAGACCCTAGGATCATGACCTGAGCTGAAGGCCGACACTAACTGACTGGACCACCCAGGTGCCCCAAAGCTTAAATTTCTTGCCTTACAAGAAAGTGATGGCCCTTTTATCTTTTGGGGGAAAAAAATGTGCTAATGATAGTAAATGTATGCTATTAGATAAATGTGCTAATAATAGGAAGAAGACATTTTGTTTAGAATCACTCATTTCTTAATAAAGTTAAAAGTTGGTAACACCTTGTTGACCATTCTCCTTTATTGTTATGTGACTGCTTTTCTAATTCACTGACTCTGGGAATTATATGATTCTACTTGGTACATTTGGCATTTCCACAGATAGTGACTGATGGGAGGGATCAAACTATATCAAGGGGCACTTATGTCACACTGATAATCAGGAAATAGTGACTCCCGTTTATTAATTAATTAATTTATTTATTTATTTATTTTTAAGATTTTATCCATCCACTTGACAGACAGAGATCACAAGTAGGCAAAGAGGCAGGCAGAGAGAGAGGGAGAAGCGGGCTCCCCACTGAGCAGAGAGCCCGATGCGGGGCTCGATCCCAGGGCCCCAGGATCATGACCTGAGCCGAAGGCACAGGCTCAACCCACTG
The DNA here is from genome assembly GCA_003697995.1 of Taxidea taxus jeffersonii. Taxonomy (NCBI): domain Eukaryota; kingdom Metazoa; phylum Chordata; class Mammalia; order Carnivora; family Mustelidae; genus Taxidea; species Taxidea taxus. Next base: position 44,163 of record ML105598.1, on the reverse strand, counting down.
AGCTACCCAGGCGCCCCAGTGACTTCCATTTAAAACCCAATTATATACTTTCAGGCATTTTATCGTAATTTGTCTGTAGAGTTTTTCATGCTTTCTTTAAAAAGGGAGAAAGGTCATTAACACAAACAAAACACATGTTGCCGAGGCATTTCCGTCCAAAACAGACACTCAACACCATTGAAGCAGCTATGAGGCAAAGTGCTACACCCGCTCAGCATTATAGATTATGTGGTTTTGGTAGAACTTTCCAAGTCATTAATTGATTTTTGTGTAGTGCCTCAGGAAGTCATTCCTTCATGCCCACAGACAGGCATGAGACTGGAGTCTGTAATCTGGTTTGGTGTCACCAAGGAATGGCATGGCAGTACATTTCTCCCTGCTCTCTACATCCATAAGGATGGATGTACCCAAGTTCTAGGCCAAGTTTTGATTAAAAAGAAAAAGTGGGGTCTGGTTCTACAACACGTGTGTTTATTCCAATAGTGAACCAAGTAAAGAGGGTGAGGCTAGGCTCTACTGCCTGAATCCGAGTTCCCTTTCAGCCATTTGTAGGATATGTCAGTAGCTACACAGAGCTCCAAATGATCTTGCCTCTCTGTGCTTTGGGGGCAGAAGAAAATAATAGTAGCTCATTGGAAAGGGAAGGACCCCTTCCATTTAGTTCCACTAAATGAAATACCTATACGGAGCATTTTGCTTGGCTTGGAACTGAGGGTTCCCAGGATGTGGGACTTCTGTGTTGAAACTGGGAAAGTCCTGGACAAGCCAAAAACAGCTGCTCACTCTACCTGACAAGTGCCTGTAACGGTATCTGGTATACAGCACTCAGGAAAATGTCCACTCTCACTGCCATTGTTGCTCTTTTCACCGGTATCCAAATATGCCATGAATGTGAATGCATTCATCTTCCAAGGAATTAGCGTGAAGTTGTACCCTAATAAATATGACCCTTTTCCTTTAGAGTTAGAGAAAACAGAGTCACGTGCAGACGCAGAGAACCAAGAACTGAATGTTTATGTGAAGGCCCACAGCAAATCACTTTCTACTAGGACAAAACGATCCTGACATGAAAGCATTCCCAGGAAATATGCCTCCTTTCCCTCTTTCGGAGGTGTCATTCATTATTAGTACAAGATGACTCTCCTTTTAAATTTTGAAATTGGGGAAGCCTTTTACCATTCTCTGATAACCTCATTTCTAGTTCTTACTTGAACTGCTTACAGACTCTGTCTGGCTTGTGGTCATGAGAGCATCATAAGGACACTTTATCCAGTAAAGCACGCAGGTAATTGTAGAGATCACAGAGTTCACTGTGTGACTGTGGCACAGTTCTGTGTTGAGACATGCAGACCATCGACAGATTACGCCTCTGGCTCGCTCTGTAATGCCGAAGCATGAATCAGTGAAACAGGTCAGCTCTTTATCTTAAACTTGGTCGCTTTCCCAAGATTCCTGTGCAAGAATCAACAAGGCTCAATTTTCTAGGTACCGAATCAATGTCAGGCTCCGTGCCTTTGAAAACTCTTGTGTAGAGGGCAGCAATTACCAACAGCCAAGGTCCAGGTCCCGGGTGATGGAGACAATTGTGTTTACATAGATCAAGTCTAGAAGTAAGGAATCACAAGAACACCAGAACTAGGGGGAAACAACAACAACAACAATACCACTTGGTTTAGATACACAAAATTTCAGTACAGAGCCAGAAATCGATAGAACAAAATGACCACTAGCTTCACAAAGACTGCCTACATTGGGAGCAAGTTAATTTCATTTTATATCGGGAAAAGTTCTCACATGCATAGTACTCACTGGGTGCTTATATCCATACCAGGCTTTATTTTAATGCTTTCTGGGTATTAGCTCACTCAGTTTTCTTAGTAACCTAAAGGGAGGTTATGATTGTTACATCTATTTTACAGAAAGAGAAACGGAGGAACAGAGGAATAGTGTAACTTGTCCAAAGACACATACCTAATAAATGACAGATTCAAGGGACACCTTGGTGGCTCAATCAGTTAAGCATCTGTCTTTGGCTCAGTTCATGATCCCTGTGTCCTGGGATCAAGCCCTGCATCGGAATCTTTGCTCAGTGGAGAGCCTGCTTCTCTCCCTGCCTGCAGCTCCCCACTGCTTCAGCTCTCCCTCTCAAATAAAGAAAGAAAGAAAGAAGATCCTTTTTAAAAAATGACAGATTTGAGAGTTGAATCCTGAGTGGTCCTCATGATATAATGAGAACAAGACTACTTATACAGAGAAACAAAATAACAAATTTTGCTATATTTTCCTAATTGATATTATTGAAGCATCTATCTCCCTGATTCAAAATTTAGTGTAGCTATTTAAATAAACAGAGGTTGCTGGTAAACAAAAAGGAACATCTAAAATTCATTTAATGGAAGCACTGAGGAAATACTTTTTAAATATATACTTTATAAGAAGATTTAGTTGATAAGAACTGATTTAACCTAAACCAAATTCAACTTGTTGATTCACAATAAAGTCTAAGTGATATCAGAATGCCATCAAAATAAACACATTGATCGAGACGGTCATATATGTTTAAAATAACTTTATTATATTCAAGAATTAAAATGCTTGGCATCAATTTGATTTGAAAACTTCCATTTTATTTTTTTAAAGCATATCATTAGGCCATATTTATATACTAAAACCTGTAAGTGTTTTAAAATTTGTTTTGCACTATATTTTACTTTTCCTCTTTTAGATAGAGCCTAAATGGTTATATTTATCCTGATGTTGTGAATTTTTATAGGATAAATGCATCATTAAACAACGAATAGCAATGATAATACAAAATATTATAAGATAATGCACGGACTCACTGCTACATAGAGACAAATAAGAGAGGAATAATATAAAAACTAAAATATGTGTTTTGTTTGCATATATACTCCTTAAAATTATGGGTGAGCTCCACTTAATTTAGTCCTTATACAAATTCGGTCCTTATACATGTAAATGTGAATGTGAATTGCAATAAGGATTTTTTCCCATTGTATAAGTGAATAATTATAAGTAGCATTTATTAGGGGTTCAATATGTATCAGTCACTCATAGACTCAGGTGGGCTAAGTGACTTGATCACAATTTCACAACCAGTAAGAGATTAACTAGAATCCACAAATGACTCAAAATTCTCTGTTACTCACATGGTACAATGCTGTCTCCTTTCCTTCTTAAGTAAGGTGATTTCAAATTATGAATTCCATAGCATATGATTGTATTTTTAAAAAGTTTTGGGATGATGAAAATATTTTACATCTCGGTTGTCGTGGTTAGTACATAGGTACATATATTTGTCAAAACTCATCAAATTCCACACTTAAAAGTAATGTATTTTGTGTTACTTCTCAAAAATGTTTATTGAAAACCTAAAACAATTTTAGGGGCATGTTTATTGTGTAAGATATTCTCTCATCAAGAGACACCACAGTGTTAGAGATATGATGACTATAACAGATAAAAAGCAGAGCTAAAAGGTTTTTTCTAATTTTCTTTCTAAGAATAAACTGTAACGATTACTTGTTTGCAATCATGTGATTAAATTATTATTTTAAATTACATATAAAGATCATACTCTTGCCAATTTTCAGATAGCAAGCTGTTGTTTTTAAAATGTGACAAATACACAGATATACTTTGTGTCTTTTTTCAAGAGTCTCCAATTTTGTGTCCCCAAAAGTCATTGGTTGCAAAGAGAAACCTGAAGAAAGACTCCAGAGCTAAAAAAAAATTTCCAGAGGCACCTGGGTGGCTCAGGTCATGATCAGGTCATGATCCCTAGGGTTCTGGGATCGAGCCCCACATCAGGCTTCCTGCTCAATGGGGAGTCTGCTTCTCCCTCTCCTGCTCTCCCTGCTTGTGTTCCCCCTCTCGCTTTCTCTCTGTCAAATAAATAAAAATTAAAAAAAAAAAATTTCCACATTCAGTGAGCCCAGATTACTTTGCATTAGGTATGGAATTAGCAGTTAGTGGCACACTGTTTGAAGCTGAAACCTGGTGGCTGAGGCAAGAATAAATGGTTATTTCCTGCCTCAGCAGCACTACTGAGTGAGTAAGCAAAATATTGATCCTTATTTGGTTCCTGAAATGCATGGGACTCAAGTTATCTGGAAGTATCCCTCCAAAACTCTCTTTGGGATCCAGGCAATAAAAGAGCTTTTAATTCAAAACCTTTCTTCTTTCACTCTGGTGGAACAATTTGGTATGCAGGGTCTGAGGGAAACCCTGCTTCCTATGTCTCCCACCATGAACTTAATGTCTACCCTGGAACAAGTTTCATGATGTAAATCCAATGTAGTCATTTTTATATTACCGATGGATTCAGGATTTCTTCTGTTACTAGATATTTATCATTTCCACTTAAATACCTGGAACTGTGCTAGAACTAGGGATGCAAAAATGAACAAGATGAATGTGCTGTCCTCAAAAGCTTCTAGTTAAGGAAAATGGGAAGGAGAAGAGAGAAAGAGAGAGACAAAGAGACAGAGAAAATAAACCAGAAGATCAGTGAAAGGCAGTGTTAGGAAAGATAGGCTATTTAGGTATGGTTTGGGCACAAAGGAGAGACAGGTATTTTCACTTGGAATGATGTCAGATAATGACCCTGAAGAGAGGCTCACCAAACAGACTTCAGCTTTCATTCCCCCACAAAGACCACCCTGGTCAAGCTTGCCAATGACCTTGATATTGCCAAACCCAATGTCACTTGTCTGTTGATACATTTTTGGTTTTTTTTTTTTTTAATTTTTTTAATTTATTTATTTGTTAGAGAGAGAGAGAGTGAGCACAGGCAGAGTGGCAGGCAGAGGCAGAGGGAGAAGCAGGCTCCCCGCCGAGCAAGGAGCCCGATGTGGGACTCGATCCCAGGACACTGGGATCATGACCTGAGCCGAAGGCAGCTGCTCAACCAACTGAGCCACCCAGGCGATCGTATGTCATCGAGATCCTTGATCATTCTGCCTTCTTGAGACACTTTCTTCCCTCCACACTCACCTGCTTTCCTATTTTTCCTCAGTCTCATTGCTTGTTCCTTTATAAACTCTTTTGTTGGCTTCTGTCCTTCTCAGAATCTCAGAACGTTGCGTTGTGAGATCACTTCTCTTGCTGTGTACATACCTAGTGTGTGAATCATGTTTAAGAGAGGAACTATTAAACCAAACTCCTTAATTTAAACCCTTGACTTGCCAACTACCAGCTGTGTAACACTGGGAACGTCACTAACTTCTTCGTGTCATTGGTTTTTCACCTGTAAAACGGGGATTGCCCATGAAGTATAACTGAATTAACACATGTAATATGAAGTATTTACATGTAACTTACTTAGAATAACATTCAGCACATATTAGGCACTATATTGTTGACATTGGTATCTGTTTTAATGCCACTTATAATGCTTATGACCACCAGTCTATATTTTTTTACTCTAACCTCTGCTTTGGAAACTAGTCATATATCAAACTGCCAACTGGTATCTCATTTTTGGTGTCTAATGTATCTCAAAAATAACAAGACTGAAGAGAACTCTTTTTTTTTTTTTTAAAGATTTTATTTATTTATTTGTTAGAGAGAGAGAGAGAGCGAGCACAGGCAGACAGAGAGGCAGAGGGAGAAGCAGGCTCCCTGCCGAGCAAGGAGCCCGATGTGGGACTCGATCCCAGGATGCTGGGATCATGACCTGAGCCGAAGGCAGCTGTTTAACCAACTGAGCCACCCAGGCGTCCCTGAAAAGAACTCTTGATATCTATCCACCCAAAATTGTTCTTCCCACAATCTTCCCCACTTGATGAAATGACCTTATACTTATTTTAGATGCTAAAGCCAAAAATTGAGGAATTCCTAGGAATTATTCCTAATTTCTCTTTCCTCAACCATCCTGCCATATTAGTGACTTCTATCATCAGTAACTTCCATCAAAACTATCTCCAAAATATATCCCAAATCCATCACATCTTATCTCCTCCACCACTATCATCTTACTACAAGCCATCACCGTCTCCTGCTTGGACCTCCACAATGACCTCCTTGATCATTTGCTCCCCTCTTCCCTCATATGTCCCTAAAATCTGTTCTTTATAGACTAATCAGAATAACTTTTCTAAATAAAATGAATAGATTGGGATAAAATGCAATCTCTCTACTCTGGCTCATAAAACCTTACTTATTTGGCCTGTTGCACTTTTTATTTTTGCTTCATCTCTAACTACCCCTACCTCCCCTTACTCACTGTTCTTTGCTATTCTGACCTTTATGTTCCTTGAATACACCAAGCTCATTTCCACCTTTGGACATTGGTACAAGCTTACATCTGCCTGTAATGCCCTTCCTTCTGAATATCATATCCCTGTCTCCTTCTTGAAATTGAGAGCTCATCTCAAAGAGGTCACCCAATCTATAATAACTTGCCAGTCATTACTTACAACCCCCTTTTCATGGTATTTCAACCTCCTTTTCATGGCATATTCTGGCGTTTTCTCTAACTATTTATTGATACATTATGTCTCTCCATGAGAATGTAATCTCTATGCCAAGACTTAACCAATCCTTAAGGTATCTGCAGTGCTTGGCACATAGATGACATTCAATAAATACCTTTGAATAAATGAGTAAATAAACAATGGCAGTAGTGAAGCACAAGAGGTGTTGGATATCATAAATACCAAGCAATTGGAATCTATGTACTTTGGCAACTATTTCTTGGTAAGGGAAAGGAATGACTCTAAGGTTTTTTTTTTCTGTTGTTGTTTTTTGTTTTTTTATTTAATCTGGATGATTGGGTGGATGGATGGTGCCATTCACAGAGAAAGAGAACACAGAAGAAGGAACAATTCTAAGAATAATCCTTTTTTGGACAATGAGTTTGAAAACTTTTGGGTTACAAATTTGGAACCTTTCAGGAATAATAAGATAGGATCTAGGACTAAGAGAAGACTCCATGAGCTGGAGATGTAGATTTAATAATCATCAGAGTAGCTGAGGTTATTAAGTAGGCTTTGTGAAGCAGGAAGAGAGGAGGTACAAACTCTGGAAAACAGCAAAATATTCAAGAGGAAGACAGATAAAGAGAAGTTGGAAAGAAGAATCTCCAAAAGGTAAGAGGAAACCCAAGAAAGAATAGTATGAGAGCCCAGGAAGAACACTTCAAGAATAAAAGAGAGGTAAGCAGGGTTAAGTAACACAGAGATCAAATAAGATAAGGACTAAAAAAGTCAGCCACATTTGACAATTAGAATATCACTGGGCAAACTGAAAACCAAGATACTGTCTGAGCTTGCAAAGAGTTCTGCCCTTGAACCTCAAGTCCCTCATAATTTCAGGAACTCAGCAAGATACCTGCCTGGAATTCTACTTCTCCTGGAGCTCCAGGCCATTAGCTGGCACATCCACAGAGAGTTAATCACATCCTTCCCCATCCCCAGCTTTTTTGTGTGACTACCAACACAGTAACCTATGTTAACTTGTGCTCTCAATGGTTTCATTTTGATTTTTCCCTACTCTGTTTCTAGGAAGAAGTATTAGATATCAGCAATTTAAATAAATAGATTTCTTTGTCCAAAGTAATAAAAACAATAATGAAAGAATGGTCAATGAATCAGTAGGACAATAATTTCCAGGATGCCTCCCAAATGTTGGAGGATTATCTTTTTTTATGATTTCCTACATATGTTCACTAGACTATAGCCAGCAAGAAAAAGGTAAACATATAGAAGCCTCTTATTACATGAGTCAAAATAGGAGGACTTCCTTTCTCAATCATTAATTAAATGCAATTGTTTTTTAAAAATGGAATGTTAAGGAAATGTTTGACTTAATGAAAATTTTGTGATGAAGGAAAGCAAGATCCTTCCAAGGACATTCTTTAAAGTGCTTTTAGAGCCCTGTTTCAGGCCTTGATTTTTCATGCATAAATCTAAAAATCCCATTTTTTAACTGGAAAATCCAATACATCCCAAAATTATCTTAATAAAATTTATTTTTAAGTCTTCTGGTTAACTGAAAAAATATTGGTAGCTCCTAAGAAGTTTCTAGATTCTCTGTAAGTTAGAGTAAGGAAGTTAAAACATATGATTAAAATATATTTTTCTATTGGGGCACCTGGGTGTCTCAGTAAGTGCCTTCGGCCCAGGTCATGATCTCAGGGTCCTGGGATCGAGCCCCGCATCAGGTTCTCTGCTCAGCACAAGCCTGCTTCCCCCTGTCTCTGCCTGAGTCTGCCTACTTGTGATCCTTTCTCTATCAAATAAGTACATAAAATCTTTAAAATATATATATATTTTTTTTTTCTATTAGCATGATCATGATTCACTCCAGGGGTTCCCAAACTTTGTTACATATTAGAATTACCTGAGCCGACTTTTAGAAGTCTTAATATCTAAGCTGACCTACATGTATTAAATCAGAATTCCTGGGGGTGAGATCCAGATATTAATATTTTTTAAATTTCTTCGGGGCACCTGGGTGGCTCAGTGGGTTGAGGCCTCTGCCTTCAGCTTGTGTCATGATCTCAGGGTCCTGGGATTGAGCCCCACGTCGGGCTCTAAGCGCAACACGGAGCCTGCTTCCCCCTCTCTCTCTGCCTGCCTCTGCCTACTTGTGATCTCTCTCTCTGTCAAATGCAAAAATAAAATCTTAAAAAAAAAATTTAAATTTCCTCAAGGGATTCTCATGGGCATCCACGGACGTGAGAACTTGTGTGACTGATGCCATCCTCATTCTCATTAAATGAATGTTTTAGTGGTTACAATAAGAGCTTTGAAGTCAGAGCTAAGTTTGAATGCTGGTGTCTGTGTAAGCTTGGACAACAAGGCCCCCAACCTTTCTAAGCCTCTAAGTTTATTCAACTATTAAACTCAGCAATTATTGTTCCCACTTCATAAGGCTATTTTTAAAATTATTTATTTATTTATTTGAGAGAGAAAGAGAGAGTACAAGCCCATGAGCGTGAGGTTGGGGGAGGGAGAAAGAGAAAATCTCAAGCAAGTGCCATGGCAGACGTGGGGCTCAGTCTCATGACCCACGAGGTCATCACCTGAGCCAAAACCAAGAGTTAGATGCTTAACCAACTGAGTCACCCCCATGTTCCCATACGGCCATTTTGAGCATTAAATGAGGTAATATAAAAACTCAGAATACATGTTATGTAATCCACAATAAATGTGGTTTATATATATAAACATAATGATTCCTTATTAATGATAATTATCAACTAATTACAAACCAAATACTGTGTCTGGTTTATAATTCAAAGTTGGCAAATATAATTGTACACAAATTGGAATTAATACATGTAATCAAGTGTCAGGTCTATGCTGACTCAATGAATTCAGACATCTAGTTTAGACCATAAAGGCACTCTCCCATTTAAATTACACAAAGGAGTGTTCAAAGATCCTCAGATTCACTTCCTATTCACACCTGCCTCCATACAGATTTATGATACCTCAAAAGCAGCCCTGTAATTTGAGTCCAACTTTCAGGAGCAAGCTACTAATAAATTTCCTTGGGTCTTATTAGAGGGAACTCTTAAATCTACATTGACACAGTAGAAAAGAACTCAAAAAAATTTCCAGTCACATTTTTCTTATTTACTCCGTTACTCCGGAGTGCATGATGACTTGTTTTCCTTTAGTTGTATCTGAACAGTTTGACAGATTACTGTGACAAGGTTACTTTTAAATTGATAAAAGGTTTGATTGTGTCGGTGCATTTGTCAAAACTGTCTGACACCATGTATAATGGACTCTGCACTCGGAGCACGGATGACACTTGAGTCTCTCCTAACTATTCAGTGTTCCGAACACAGCGTCGGGAGACATCCAACAGGGCTGGGTGAAAGTCGGGGAGATTAGCTTGGGCAGACCCTCAGCTCGGGAGCTCAAACATCCCTACTTTGTTCTGGCTTTCCATTCGGGGCATTTCTCCTCTCTTGTTAAATGCTGAAGTGACATTTACAGCTTCATTTTAAAGGGAGCAAAGCTAGGGTGTCATAGCTTAGCAGAGAGAACATTTACAGAGAAAAACGGAGGGCAGGATAGCAGACTTCCTGGTCTTCCGGTGATGATCGGAAATATGTGTGCACCTAGCCAAGAGTTTCCTTCCTTTCCCTTCATTCTGCTTCAGGTGGCCTTAGCGGGAACCACATGCTCATTTTCTGACAGAAGAACAATTCACTCTGTACCTGTACACGGTTGTCATCAATGCCAGATTAGTTAATCATGTGGAAGTGGGGCAATTTACGACCGGAGCTTTCTCAGAGCAATGTACTAGTTAAAATTAGTTGAAAGTCTTGAGGTTGGTTAGATAAAAGAGATTGTAGATGTAGAAAATATAAATACATTATGATTTTCGTTTTCCATTTTAAATTCTATTATGTTAAATAGGTGGGGGTTTTTTAAGAGCAATTTCAATGTGTTTTAAGGGCATGTTTATAATCAGATCAGAGAAGTTACCAATTTTTTTTGAGAGAGGAAATACAGTTTTACATGTAAAAAATGATTACACCATCCAAATTTTATTTGGACCATAAATTGCAAGGCACCCCCCCTCCTCAAGTCAAATCTATCTTTCCCCACTTCTATCTCCTCCTCTTGAGATAAGCTGAAGAGTATATAATTCAAGCATTCCACCCATGATCTCCAAGAGAAAACCCATCCCATGAATAGAACTGTACAATTAATAGGAGTTTTTAATTTTCTTTACATTTGCCTTTAGTGCTCTAATATTTCAGTCTTTAAATATTTAATAGTATACTGATGACCCATTCATGAGTAGGTTAAAAAAAAAAGAGAGAGATTATTAAAAATCACCAATTTGGGTCTTCTGTACTACTTCACAGTTTCTTTCGGAGTTCATTTGATTAATTGTCTCTCAAGTCTTTGTTTTTTAATGGAAAAATAAATGCATGTATAAAAAAAGATATATTTCACCACACATAACTATTCTACCACCACAATTATTAATCCTCACACCTTCTTCTCTGACTAAATTATTCTTCTTCCCGCTTGCTTTTCAACTATTCCCACCCTGATTGTCCCCTGATCTCACAGGATGCCTTTTTTCCACTCTGCAGTTGGAATTTTTAGAAACAAAAATCTGACTAGTTCACCTTCCTGTTTATGACAAGCCAGTGTTTTCCTCCATTGCTCTTAATATAAAACACATTTCCCAACATGATCCACAAAGAAATTGCCTTATCCCATATTTCCAGCTCATTTTGCCCCATAGTCTATCTCTCCATCTCTGCTATAACCACACTGGCTTTCTTCCAGCCCCTTGTTCTTGCCATGCTCCCTCCAGCCTTTGGTTCTGCACACATGAGGCTCTTTCTGCCTGGAATGCTCTTACCTTCCTTCTCCATTTAGTAAAACCTATTCTTTCTTTGAACCTTACCTCAGTTGTCACTTTCTCAGAGATTCCTTTGCTCACTGCCCTAACTAGGACAGATCCCATGTGATAAACACTCTTGGTTCCAAGCTCCTCTTTTTTTTTTTTTTTTTAATTTATAGTTGTATTGTTTTTGGTTTTGTTTTGTTTTATTTTGTTTAGAGAGGGGGAGGGGCCAAGGGAGAGGAAGACAGGGAGGGAGAAAAGCAGACTCCCCGCTGAACATGGAACCCAATGCTGGGCTCTACCCCACAAACCTGAGCCAAAATCAAGAGTCAGATGTTTAACTGATGGAGCCAGCCAGGCACCACTAGTTGCAATTTTATATCAAATTATAAGATTATTTCATTGATGCCTATTTTTCCTAGTAAAATATAAGATCTGTTAAGGCAAGGGCTTTGTCCAAATTTACTCACCAATGAATCATCAGCACTGTATTTGGCATGCAGCAAAGGTGTTCTGTAAATATTTCTTGATTGATAACAGAATAAAGTTCTTTGAGCTTTCTCAAGATAAAGACGATTACAAAGCATTTAACCAAAGTATCTCCTAAAGACACCCAATGTGATGTACCCATTCAAAACCATAACTAGAGAGGTTTCCTGTAGAGTGAAATAATTTTTTAGTCTTGTCTTCTTTTCTTTGATTTTACTTGTGATCTGAACATAGAAGCTTTTTTTTTTTAAGATTTTATTTATTTATTTGACAGAGAGAGATCACAAGTAGGCAGAGAGGCAGAAAGAGGGAGAGGGGGAAGCAGGCTCCCTGCTAAGCAGAGAGCCCAATGTAGGGCTCGATCCTGGGACCCTGAGACCATGACCTGAGCTGAAGGCAGTGGCTTAACCCACTGAGCCACCCAGGCACCCCTGAACATAGAAGCTTTGATGATAAATGTGAATGGAATCCCTTAATAAGAATTTGCTCTCAAGTTATACATCAAGAAGTAATGTAATTTCTTTATTTTAATATCATTTTCTTGTTGTTCATTAGTATTAATGTGGATTACTGCACTCTAATACCAGATAATTCGATATATCTATGCTTATTTTTAGTATATTTCTGTTTTTTCTACTATTGTATTACTATGGATATTAGCAAATACTGCATTTCCTATAATATAAGGAAATACTAACTCTAAAATACTTATAATTTCATTGAAATAAACATGAAAAATCAATCATGGTGGCAAGTTCATTTAAATCTACAAATATTATGTTTGTAGGTAAGATGATTCTATAGTGTTGGATGAGTAATAGGAACATAAAATGATCTGAATCTTTAGAAAACTACTAATGTAAAATACTAATGACCAATGCAAGAGACCAACTCTACAAGAGAGGAACGTGATTTTACAAGTGACGTGCATTGGTCTCTTACCACAGGTATCCCCATACATCAGGTCTTACCGATATAGCTGAACCAACTCGGTCTGTGGCCCTGCCAACACTGGAAAAGGGGGTGGGAAAAGATAAAAAAGCATTCAAGAGCAGGTTTCACCATGAAATGATGAAGGCCTCAATGAAATATTAGAATTTTGGGGTAAAAGAAGCTTAAAGGATTATCGAGTTTAAACCCATTTATTTCATACAAGGGGGAAACCAAAGGTAGGGTGAAAACAAGACATTGGTCTAAGGCCACACACCCAGTTGATGGCAGAGCCAGGACCCCAAACCAGATCTCTTAGGACACAGCTATCCCCAGTGTATTATGTGGCTTGATCACATCAGTTCTCCAAAATTCTCTAGGAAACATAATCTGAGCAATAAACCCCAGATCCAGACCACTTCAGTAACTGGAGAACCCACAAACATCTTTATAATAACAATACCATGGGACTGATCTTATTAGCCAGAAAAAACTAATATGAACAAATAACCACTATCCTCTGCACTCTTAGCATTCTCTAAATTTCTCAGGTGCACATAAGGAACATTAACAGAAAGTCTTTCCTCAAAATAATGTCTCTGTGTCACTAAATCTCTTTCATGAGTTAAAAACACCAATACAGGTTTTTAGGTGACAGTTTCCATCTATACACTTCTGGCAACATTCTATCAAAAGTGGACACAGACACAGAAATCTGAAGTATAATGCTACATCCGTGGTGTGTTCAGAAACCAGCTCTCCAAAAACATAAGATAAAATTTAAAATGCCCTTATTTCTAGAGCTTGCTGGCTCCTGTGATAGAAATACTCCCACCACGGCTAATGTCAAGCTGGAACACATCACACAGGGAATTCCTAGTATTGAACAATTGATCTTAATGCACCAGTCAAAGGCAGCTCTGAGCACCATTGGTAGTACAAGGACACCTAGAAATAATCAAGGTCAACACACTCTTTCAGAAGAGGAAACTCAGGCTCAAAGAGAGTAAATTAAATGATTTGCCTCAAATTCACACAGTGGCTGAGTGGGTTTTAAAACATAGGATTCTACCTCAACTACCTCCATAAACTAACTTCATAAGTGTTATGTATTAGAAATACATATTATTGAAGAGAGAAGTATTCCTTCTCAAAAACCAGCAGCAATGATACGAGGGACCCTGTTAGAAATGCACATCCTTGGTCTCCACCCCAGGCCTGCTGAATCAGTATCTACTGGGCCCAGAAATCTGTGCTTCAAAAAGCTCTCTGAGTGGTATAGAGCAAAGAGAAAATATCTTCCTTAAGCCCATCAATATTTTTTATAAATGAGATTCCAGCACAAGTCAGAGATCATAGCTACCCTTTTTCCCATCAGCATCCATGAATAGATACATCTTCGGAAGCTTTTAACATAAAGTCCACAAACTTTCACATTTTCAAAAGTCCTTACTTTTCACCCAAAATAGTTTAGGGTTTTCTAACAAGAACAGGAAAAAGTTGAGTTATTTATCTTCAAGTCCAACTCCAACCTTTCACAGACCAAAACCTAACATATGTTTATATGTCTTAGTCCTGGCATATTCCTTTTGTTTAAATAACTACTTTTGAGTAAATATTTATTTTTCCAAGTTTTGCCTTACCTCCTTCACAAATCAAGGTAGGCAGTGGCAACAGCACCCCTCCCCTGCCCACCGTAATCCACATTTATTACTTTGTCAATTGATTACAGAGTTAGGTATTTGTGTTTCGGTTTTTCAGGCACTTCCTGGTGTTTTGATATTTGTTCCCAATCTTAAAATCCAGAACAAAGACAAATAAATACTGTCCACTTTGTTTTCCTCTTTCAGTATTTTAGAGGTTGGAAAATTTACAAAATAAATATCCTCTCAACCTTCTTGTGAAAGCATTGCAAAAGAGAAGAAGAAAAATTGAGTAATAGTTTCCCCAAATTTAAAAATACCCAGCTAAGGCATATTCAAGTGACAAATAGCAACACTGATATTACTTTAAAAATAATCAGATAGCAATCTAAAAATACCAGTCCATGAGTCTTAATTCTTTATCCATTATTAATTTCATTTGCAGGGCAAACCTAAATATGTTTATTCTATTTGCACAGAAATAAGAGCGTTAATAACCTAAGTGTTGGTAGATAAGAGATTAAGAAAAACATTTCCGAAGGGGGTTTAATCACTACCACATTCCCCAGCAAATCCAAAACAACTTGCTGAGTATGGTTCTTGGCCTTGGTGGGAAAGAGCTTCACTGGAGGTGGAAGGAGATGTTTTCAAGGAAAGCAGAGTATTAGTTTTATGATTCCCCAATTACCTGGTCCTGGCTGAACTTATATTTACCAAGAACTGGCCAGAAAAACTCTGCAACACGGGAGGTCATCATCCTGAAATCTACCACTTCAAAATTTTTGAGAGTCCCTTGGCTAACCCTTCTCCAAAAAAGCAGCTTCCTTTATGAGATTGACCACTGATTCCGCCAGCCACGACGGGCCTGAAGGCCCAACTAATGTTTGCTCACGGTCTCTCCGGTCAATATCTACCTATCTGCCCCGCTGTCCCAGGTTTGCCTGCTCAGGAACCTCCCCTCCCCTGTACTCCCCCATACAAAAAGTATGCAAATCCCGAGCTCAAACTGAAGTCCCATTTAGCAGAGTCTTCCTCACTGAGGCACCAATACAGGGGTATACGGAATGCAAACCCGAGTCCTGTGTGGCCGGAGCGCACAGGAGCGGGCGTGGGGTGGGAAACGGCACGGGGAGCCGAGGGGCACTTACGGTTGGCACAGCTTGATTAGGTCCTGGTCAGTGGTGCCTGGTGGAAGGCCTCGAATGTACAGGTTGGTTTTACTCAACTGTTCCCCGCTGCTGTTGCTGCTGCTGTTGTTGCTGCTGCTGTTTGTGCTGGGGCTGGGAGGAGCCATGGGGTGGGGAGCTGGTGCATAGGACTGCTGGAAACAGAAAAGGCTGTTACTGGAAAAACAGAGCCAGCACGGATTCACAGGCCAGCAGCGCACCTCGAAAGCAAGACAAGTTTCTCGGCCTCTCTGACCCACACATGCACACACATCTTTATATCCCCGCCCTATGTACGTCTGAGAACATCACTTGCTCCCCCGCCCCCACCCTGGACCTGCATTTGGATCCGTGTGTTAGCCATAAACGGGACAAAAAGAAGCTCCCAGGTGCTCCTGCCAGTGGCATATGGCCTCTGAGCTAGTCTGCTGTGATTCTCCCTAGACCTGTAAAGTAGCGTGGTTAGAAGAACATAGTTCCTTCACTCTTGGCATCAAAGCCCTGCTCCTAGTTCACTTCAACAGCCCACATCTTTGCTTTGTCTCTACTCCCTGTTCCCTCCTTCGCTCCAATAAAACAAAACACAGAAAGACACCCTTCCTCCTATTATTGTCTTCACTATCATTCTCCAACAGAATTCCTGATACACAGACAGAACTCACTCTATAGTGAATCTATCAATGAACGAACGGATGGATGAATCTATCTTACCTCTTTCTCCCACTCCCAAATCTGCTTCTTCATGGTGAACACCCTTTGTTTGCAATACTGAGCCACCAACCTCTCACAACAGTCAAGATTCCCTTTAAATCTCAATCTAGGCATCCTTGCCAATTTGGAGGGCATATTCTTTGCTGTGGGACCCTTTGTGTTCATTACATTGTACAACCTCCATTGTTCACTGCAGGATAGTAACAGCATGCTTGTCCTTTACCCACCAGATTCTAGTAGCACCCATCCTCCAGTTGTGACAACCAAAAATGTCTCTGCACCCTGCCAGGTGTCCCCTGACAGGGGGAGTGGGGAATCTCTCCCAGTAGAGAACTACTATTCTAACCTGTCAAACTAGTTTATAACAAAATAAAAAGATAAAATGATCCCAGCAACTTAGAATATACAGTGTGAGGGTTTTATAACTCTACATGCTAGAATTAGTAGATATATTACTCAATATGCATTATTTCTTTGTCCCATAGGCAAATATTCAGAAGTTCTAAAATTACAGTATCTGGGTTTGCATCCTGCTGTGTCTCTTACCGACTGTGTGATCTTTGGATGGTGCCTTAGCCTCTCTGAGACTCAACATTCTCATTAATGTGAAGAGGATAAAAATAGTACTCTCAACAGTATGTCACAAGGTGTCTATGAAAACTTAATGAGCTAATGTAAACAAAATGATTCCTGGAAATTAGTGATGCACAAAAAAATGTTAGCAATAATAAAAATGCAAGAATAATAATAATGGCAATATTTGTAGTTCTTATTTGTCTTGCCAGTGGTATTAGTCTATATAATTATCCCAGATATTCTCCAATGTAACCTACAATGTTACCTAAAGGCACAGTGAACACATTTGTCAAGATTCTAGTGGGGAAATGTTTAGCCAAGTTTTAACTTGAAGACACATTAGCTGTTTTATCAGGGTTTGGAAGATGCATATTTATCAAACAGCAAGTAGGTGCTTAATAAATACTTAGGCTATATTGTATACAATAAATAAGTGAGTGAACACTTAGCCCACAGTGACAAGAGGCCAAGTTTTAGCTGTAGCCAGCCTTGTTTCTTGCTATAATAGTTTGTTTTACACCTTCCGGAATTATCAGAGTTGTCCCAGTCCATATTTTCAACCAGCTGTGACAAAGCCTCTTAGACACAGTATGTCAAATGAAACATTATCTCTGCTTTCTCATCTCCCAATTCCCCACCCCACCCAGCACAACGACCCCATTTCTTTTGGTCTTGCTGACTTTCATCAATCCCCATGCTAGAACCCTCAGCATTAGCTTCATCTGTTCCTTAATTTTAAATCTCAAAATAAAGTCAGCTACCAAAATCTCTGAGAGGTAGTTGGAAGCTTCCTTGTCTCTGAATTCCCACCGCTTCCTAGGCCAGGCTCTGGTCCACGTTGCAGACCCACCAGATCTATCCTCTGAACCCTTTTTCCTCTTGCTCTCCTCTTAGGGAGGAAAGTGAAGGAGAGCAGAAGACAGAATGCTCATGTGCAAACGCAAACTGGTTAAGAGTGTCCTGGGCAGTTTCTTTAAGGAATGGGGAAGGGGGACAGTAGACATGAGAGGAGCAAAGCCTAGAGCCTCCTTCTTTAAAATAAACACTCCTCAACCATTTCTTAGGTATTACCTCTTTTGTTACCAACATTCTTAATGTAGAATTTTACAACAAATCACACAGGAGAATTTTCTGTCCCCACTGTTTGAATAAAATGAAATAATTTATTGCCTTTAGGAATTTAATATCTGCAGAAAACTGCATGAAGTGTCTTGGCTGGCATGAAAAACTATCCCTCCTTGATCTAAGAATTCTGTTTTGGGGCGCCTAGGTGGCTCAGCTGATTAAGCATCCGACCTCTTGATTCCTGCTCAGGTCATGATCTCAGGGTCCTGGGGTAGAGCCCGGGGTGGGACTCTGCGCTCAGCACTGGTCTACTTATCCTTCCCATCCGCTTCCCCCACCAGCCCCCCACCAGCCCCCCACCACCCGCATTTGTGCACACACTCTCTCTCTCTCTCTCACAAATAAATAAATAAACTGTTAAAAAAAATTCCATTTCACTCCTTGGACGCCCCATGACACTTAAGCTCTCGCTCTTAATAAGCCCTGCACTTAGTAGGTCTTCAACAAATCCTTGCTAAAGCAGCTTCTTGTCTCGTATCTCCCAGAGGGACAGATGGGATTTATTTTTTATTTCCATCATGTGCTTTATTCTCTTAAATTTCCCAGGACTTTTTAAAAGCTGTTCGTTACTACTTTCACCTCCCCTCTCCCTAAATTCTTTGAATTCCATTCTGTACTCAGGCTTCTTTTAAAATGAGGCTTTGTTTAAAGCAGCTTTTCCCACTGTACAGCTTTTAAAACTACTAGAGAGCCAAAAAAAAAAAAAAAAAAAAAAAAGGTCTTCAGCTCTATGTATCATAGATCTGGGGGACCAGCACAGACTTTGAGTCCCTGACTGATCGAATAAGAAAGCATCCTTTACAGGCTGTTCAATGTGTGTTTACTTACTTCTCCCCTCCCCACCCTCCCGGGGTCTTTGTAAGCATTTCCACAGCCAGGAATACCACTCAGTAAATTGCATGGTGCCTAAAACAATAAATATGCCCTCCAAAGTGCCCCACGTATTCACCAGGATAAAATTAATAAATTAACAAAACAGTCAAAAGCAAATCAAAGTTCTGATGACCATAGGGAACTTGTATGCCTGGGAATGAGGTATGTGATTCATAAATAGAGATAGTACCACCAGGCTGTTGCAGAGAAATGATGTATTCCAAAAACCCTTTGAAAAAAATACACAAACGTGGTTTTCTATGTCATATCCCTGTTTGTGAGTTCTAGAAGTTCTGCAGAAAGAGGTAGACTTTTCCAGCGTTACTGAACCAATCAACCCACAGATTTTAACACCTAGTGCCCATCTCTCCCTAATCCTTAACATTTCATTTATCCGTTGATGATATACTGAATGATTCAGGTAGCAGTCTGCATTGTAAATCATTCTTTGGTGTTAAGAATTATAAATCCCCTCCTCTCCACCCACTTTCCAAACACACATCCTTTAATCAACAAAACATTGGCAGAAGGTTCCTGGAATGTCTGACAAATGCAAAGGCCTAAATGAATTAATTTGTGAAAAGCAAAAGGCAATGTTGTATGCTCTGGTGCCAAAGACAAATGACTAAACTACAGCATCTCAAAAAAAAAAAGGCAATAATCTTTAGAGGTGAATGGGTCACAGCAACCACTTTCCTAATTAAAAGCTGCTCTGATACCTTTCTCAATTCTTTTGTCTTCAGATGGAGTTGGGATTTTATCATTGATTAGCTTTTAAATCATTTTGAGGCACTAAAGAAGAAATTCGAAAATGTCAGTAACCAAAAGAATTTATTTTCCCTCAGATAAAACCGACTTTGCTATATTGCTCAGAGTCACACTTTATAAATCCTATTTAGGAGCAGTGAGGACTTACAGTGGGGGTTACCCAGCACCGTAATGCTGCGTTGTAGCAGGGCCCGGAGCTGTTACGAATTTGCAGTGTCAGCTTGAATACCACCGGTCCAAACGGCACATTTTCAGAAGAGGGCCTTCAGATGACTCTCGATTGAAGGAGGGAGATCGGATTTCTCTCTCGAACCTGCACATGCTTGGCAAGTATGCAGATTTCCCTCAGATGTTTATTCACAGGAGCATGGCTGGGAGGGTCTGTTAGGTGTCAGGGGCTGGGGCTGAAAGCCCTCTGAACCACACCTTGGAGCTGCCACATCAGTGGATCAGGGCCAGTGTCCTCTCTGGGAAATTAAATAAAATGTCTTGGCATCCATTTTGGAAGATAACGATTCTAGTAATTACAGGTAGCATTTGTGGTGTGCTTCCTAAGCATTTTATGTAACAGCCCAATGAGGCAAATAAAACGCTTCTCATTCACAAATGGGAAAATGCAAGTGCAAAATGGGCAGGTGACCTTCTCAAGGTCACGCAGCTGGAGCCCCACTTTGAACCTAGGAAGTCTGACTCCAGAAGCCACACAGTTCCCACCTCCACACTCTAGAACTTCACGTATTAATAACATGGGTACCAATAAACCCAGCGGCTTTCTGACCATGAACTTGGGAGATGACACTGACAGAGGCTCTGGTGCATCCAAGTACAAGGCGGAGACAAAGAAGGAGGAGGGAGGATAAACAGCACACAATTAAAATGGAGGTTAATAAGCCTTTTCCTCTATTGGAATTTAAATAAAGTCCATTTTAAAATTTAATTTCGAAAGGGAAGTGACCATCACAAGCAAGAGTGTTATGAGTTTTTTAAATAATGTCAAGCAAGTCGGTTCATTTGTCAAGAATCATGGTGTGTTATTTGATAACAGGAAAATGAACTGGCTTGTAGATCATCCTAAACAGCTGATTCATTTAGTGTGCTTTGTTAATATGCCTCATTTTTCAAGTTTGAAAAGTGAATCAACCGGGTCCTCCTACATTCTTACAAAATGTGTGATTTGTATGTGTGGGTCTGGAGGGAGGTTTGTTGTGTTAAAGTTTTAACCCCTATGTATTTTGGAGATGAATTGGACATGAAGAATATGAGTTATAGTTTTGTTTGTTTTCCCTTTTTTGTGTTTTACCAGAAAACATTTGATATATCCCATAAATGCTGCTCACATATCAATACAGTAAAACAAATCATTAAAAATCATCTTTCATAAAGTGTCAAACATATTAGATGAAAAAAGGCAGGGCTGTAATACACACACACTGTCTAGTTCATTTGAAACCGGAGTTCTCAAACTTGTCACTATTGACATTTTGGACAAGATAATTCCTTGTTGGGGGGGGGCTGCCCTGTGCATTATAGGATATTTAACAGCACCCCTGTCCTTTACTACTAGATGACAGGTGCACTACCCTCCCCACAAGTTGTGGTCACCAAAAATGTTTTCAGATATTGTCAAATGCCCCATCAGGGGGTAAAAGTGCAAAGTGGCCTACAACCCACTTCATTGAAAAACCCCTTCACCCACCGAAGTTCAACTTCTTACCCCCAAGTATATATGGTGTTCGCCTCCCCATGTGTCTACCCTCCGGAACTAAGATGCAGGTACATGCCAGATATCATCTGCAGCAGACTAGGTCTGAAACATACTTCTTCCTCTTATTGAAAACATAACTCTTTCCCAAAGAGAATTTTAAATATTTTTCGCATGCAATTCCCCTTGGCTGGGAATCACAGGGCCTCGATGCCAAACTGCAGTCAATTCTATTCCCAGCATCTGGTTGCTGGCAGGATCCTGAAGCAGTTGGTCTGGTGGTTTTTCGGAGTAGCCTTGGACTCCATCACACAGCAGTCTGTTTTGCTGATGGTCTCCCCAATTTGTTTTTATTCATCTCCAGTGCAATAGAATTTGTACTCTTTTATCCACTCAAGGGTAAAGCCCTGGATAAAGTCTCCCATGGGACTGACATGCCAAGTCTTTTACTATCCAAAAATGAATACAAACCACATTCCTGTCTTAAATCATACACTATTTAGCCTGTATGTACACATGTAATTCATTGCTAGGAGGATCACACTGCTGCAAGCTATTGAATTCCTCTCCCAAACAGTGTAATTCCCACATAGCCTTGCTTCTGCAGACCTCTCCTCTAGTGTGAACACAACACGAGCAAGTAGACATGGCAGGAACTGTCACAGTCACTGGAGTGCCTGTGATAATCTCAAATGAGGGTGTGTACGAACTTTGTCCACGTGCGCAAGAATAAATGCAGCGAAATGAATATCTGAGGCAAGACGTGCAGTTTGAGCCATGGTTGTATGAACCACATATATGATAGCTTTGAAATTTTATGCTAGGCAATTGCCCATCCATTGCATAGAATATGACTATAGAAAACAACTGTTTCAAGTACACGTTTTAGAACAGAGTTTGGTGAAAACCTGCCCCACTTCTCTTTTCCTACCCACAGATCAGATACGGAAATGAGCAATAAAGGACATGACTCCTCACAAAAGGCAATCACTTGCACATTCTCCGTCAAGGAGTCTTAGTAATAGCCACTGTGAACAGTGGTAACCTGGTGTTTAAGAGCTCCACATTGCCCTCCGGGAATCCTGCTCTACCACTAACTAGGCACTTAAACTTCTAGCCATGAGTAAAATAGGAATTGCGATGATCTCACCTCGTAAGACTGTCATGAGGCTTTAATATATAAATTACATATAAAGTATTTAGCACAGTGCCTGGCACAGAGTCAATACTCAATAAATACTTGTTGATCTTATTATTTTCATCAGCCGCATCATGACACAGATCCTTAAAAGAAACACAACTCTCCCAATACCAGTTGGAGTGATGTATCTTGAAGGAGTTGCTATAAGAGTCAACGATTTTTTTTTTTTTAAGGAAAGAGCCACTATTCTTGAGATGCAACTACGTGACTAGAACTGTGGTTTGCCATTTTCATCAAGAATCAAAAAGTAGTAACTGAGCACTGATGAAACAATCACTGTGGATTGAATGACTAATTAGTTTCAAGGTATTTACAAATCACTACTGAGGTTTTATTAAAATTCTGTTAGAATGAGATTCACTTTTGCAGTAAATATTAGTTTTTAAAAACCTCAGCAGATTGCATAATCACACATTGCTCTGTGCTATTTACAAATAGGATTAATCTAAAGTCATTGAATTCCATTCAGACGTTTGGATATTAAATGACATTTTAAAATTCATGGTACTTGGAAACACAAGTAAACTAGTTATTGTTCATTTCAAGCACCTATAAACCAATTTCATTAACAAATTTACAAGCTAGAGAAGAGTGGCTGCTATAATTGATGCCAAAAGGCCTTTTATAAAGATTGCTCAGTCCTCCAAATGCCGATGACATCTGGCCTTTGCTCCCGTCCATCTTGTAATTCGGCCAACTCAATTTTTTTAAGGAAAAAATAAGCAAAATTAAAATACATTTCAAAATTTGAGGAACTTAAGGCATTCATTTAAAGTTCAAGTCTACACTTAGAAAATAATCCCGACAGCTCATGATTCCAATATTAATAAGGATTGATTCCTCATCCAAAGGAAAAGAAAAAAAAAAAGACCCGTGACTGGCACCCAAAATAGAGATTACAATGTCACCTATGTTATGAACAGTAATTGTTAGAATTCCCCAGAAATGTCAAAAGTGACCATAATCCCGGGATGGGACCTCTGTTCTCTTTCTCCCAGGTATGTCTCAGAGGTCAATTCAAATACTTGCTTTTGTAGTGGGCTAGAATCACTGGGAAAAGACTGAAAACCCAGAACCGGTCATCATAACTGTTTGTGGAGACCTCTGGGAGAGCCAATGGTCAGCATCTCAATTCCAAATGCGGTCAGAGATAAAGAGGAGATCTTACAAAGAGCCAAAGAATTACACTCGAGTCACATTCTTATACCTTATAAGATATGTTTATTTAATTATTTTAGTTTAGTTTTCTCCCCATAATCTCATTTTGAGCTGTTTCCTGTTTTTTTGTAATATTCTATGTTTCCTAATCCAATAATCTGTTTCCCAAAAACTACAATCAGTAATATTGTCAACAGTTAGTTGCCCTAGCTCTTAATGTATGCTACCCTAAACAGAATGAAGACCAGCAGATGCAGCTTACAGGACACCACTATAAGATGTGTTGTTGCCCTAGTACTTTATTGAGACTAAATGAACACTTGGAAAGTTTTCTTCTTCAGCCATGAAAACAGATATAATGAGCCATTTCCACTTAATTGACTAATTTCCATATTAACCAAAAGTTTTACTGACTTGGTTACTAGTAACTAATTGGTGATAAAAATGAAGCATTTTTTTTCAAACCATGTGTAACACAAATTACAACCAATAATGGCAGGTCAATCAGACCACCAAACGGTATTACAACTTTTTTGGTTACTCTGTCCAATTAGACCAGAATTTGCTTTTTCTGAAAGTAAATCTATGTTGACTTAGGAGCAATGTGTTAATAGCATAAAGAGCAAGTGCAGTAAAAGCTGATTCCTTTTTTTTTTTTAAGATTTTATTTATTTGACAGAGAGAGATTACAAGTAGGCTGAGAGGCAGGTAGAGAGAGAGGAGGAAGCAGGTTCCCTGCTGAGCAGAGAGCCCGATGCAGGGCTGGATCCCAGGACCCTGGGATCATGACCTAAGCCGAAGGCAGAGAGGCCTAACCCACTGAGCCACCCAGGCACCCCAAAATCTGATTTCTTTACTGAGGCTTTCATTCCAGGTCCATAATGTCTCTCCAACCCCTATCTAACCCTGTTTTGCTCTACTTCCAATGCTCGTGCAGATCTCGTGCCACACCACAGTGACATCTGCATTTATACCTTATTTTGTCTTCCTCCCTTCACTTGGAATGCCTGGGCTGCATTCTTCTGCCTTTTTCCAAGGTGCCTCTAAAGTGTGTCTTACAAACTGGGTACTTTTGAGAAAAAGAGAAAGACACTGATAATTATATCAGGACACAAGGTATAAATAGAGACTGTCCAAAGAAATTTGGAACATATGACCATCCTATGATTATTTTCTATTTACCTGAATCTTGCACATTCCTCTAGAGTCACCTCCTCAAGTTTCACCCCATATCATAGCATTATCCTTTTATTACTTTAAACCTATTCCATTTATGCCTCTTTTTTAGTTTCTAGTAATTAAATATCCACAAAAGGTTATAAAATAATTAACAACAATAGCATGACTAATGTTCATTGAACATACACTAAAAAAAAAAAAAAAGAACATACACTAAATGCCAGGCATTGTTCTAAGAATTTTATATTGATTTATTTGGATGATCTCAGAACTTTTGGAAGTAGCTATTATTACCACCCCAATAACAAAGATGAGAATACAGAGATTTGAGAAATTTAAATGACTCTTCAAGGTTGTTCAGCTACTCTGTGACAAATTCAGAACCCAAAGTGAGGCAGTCTTCACTCCAGTTAATTCCAGATTGAACTCTAAATATGTGTAGTCCACGATGGCACCCACTAGTTACATGTAGCTATTTAAATTTAAATATAAATGATGTAAATTAATTAAAATTAAAAAGTTCAGTTCCTCAGTCACACTAGCCATGTTTCAAATGTTCAGAAACACATGGCTACTAACCTCTATATTGGACAGGAAGACACAGAACATCTACACCATCACATAGAGTTCTACCAAACAGAACTGATGTAGACCATTCCTACAGATACAAGACATCGTCTCCCCAGACTATACCACACAACTGCAGGGCTTAAATGTGCTGAGCTAAATAATAGTCATGATCTCTATGCATCTATTTTGCATGTATTAATTGCAATTAATTGCATAGGGTTTTGTTAAGTGCAACTAATCTCCTTTCAGTACAGACTATATTTGAGCTTTTTCTCCTTCAGGAGTGGGTCTAGATTTTGGCATATAAAATCTCTCTTTCAACTGATACCTCACTCAGCCAAAAGTGGAAATTATTAAAAGCAACCTCTATAAAGTAAAATATAATCTGTGAGAAGCACAGGATGTATTTTACTTGTTTTTAAGCAAAACCAAAGTTTCATCTGTATTTTTAAAATTTTTTAATACCAAGAAAGAAGACCAACAGAGACAAACAGAATAGATATCTCTGCTTTGCCAGGCAAGCTTCTGGCCCAGGAGGAAGCTCTGCATTTTTGTACATCATCTTCTTTACCCAAAAGAAGAGCACCCTTACTTCCCACATATAGGCTATTCTACCAATCTTATTTCACTCTAAACTAAACCAAGGCAAAAAAGGAGAATGTTTTCTTACAGTGAACTACAGAGGCAATTTAGCAAATTCATAAACAATAACCTATATTCCATGACATAAAATAGTTATGTTGTTTTATTAGCCAATTCATTCATATTTTATTGATGTATCAAAATTAAATGCAAACAGAACCTATGCTTCAAAAGTTCTAAATCTAAGAAATTTGGACTATAAAACACAATAATTTCCTCAAGAAGACAATGTTGGAACACAGATCAAAAATGGAACAGCAATTAATACATGCAAAATAATCACTTCATTATAAAAACTGGAAGGAGCACTTGCACAGATAATTTTCTGTGAATATATTTTCAACATTCATTGTATTTTGGGCCATGAGATGATAATTATGAGAATAAATTAATGCTCAAGTTCAACAAAAAGTGATCTGGTAATAAAATGAATATTAGGCATTTTATATTATTAACTTATTAAAATTTTTAAATCAGAAACATATTAATACATTCAAACTTTTATTTCTCCTATTTGTAAACCTGTATGAAGTCTCCTGTTCTCAGTATATTTTAAGTCAGTCTTCCTTGTATCTTAAAGAATGTCCAAAATAGTATGGACACATCCAATTTCTAGTGCATCTTCTTTATTGTAGGATTACTGGAGGTACTTTTTGCCCAGTGATATTCTCCATAGTCAAGACAACAAACTATCTCTAATAAGACAATACTGCTTTTCTTTCTCCAAATTACTTTGGTTCTTTTTAGATAAATGATGCTTCAGAGACTGGCAAATTGGTAGACCCTCCAAAGCCTTGAGAAGAAGGAAATATTATTATTATTATTGCGTAGTGACTAAAGGCATAAATGCCGAAGCTACAAATCCTGCTTTACCACTTACTGTCTGTATGGCCTTTGGCAAATTACCTAAATTCTTCTGCCTCAGTCTCCTCATCTGTGAAACTGGGCATAATAACAACCTCCAAAGATTGTTAGACATTTCAAATGAATAATTATGTGTAGAGCACTAAAAATGAATCCGGGAAAACAATAGGCCCTCTATGAGTGCTTGCTATTATTATTATTACATAAATCCTAAAGCATTTTACAATACCCATTATTATCATGAACAATAGTGTTCTTTTGAGTAAGAGGAATATTGGTTGGTCTATTGAATGATCTAGCAAACTCTGGTTTGTTGAGTGTAAAACCTTACAATCCAAAGTTCACTGATGCTTGTCAAACTGAAATTCTCTAGATTAGAATCAAGAAATGTCACTCTTTGATTATATTTTAGGCTCAGTTAGTACTATTTTAGTTAGTGATACTGATTACCTTCAGATAAACTGAGAAGACTGTTAGAAAAAAATTTTTAAGATAAATAAAAACTTTTACTAGGGAAACCACAAGTTCTTAGAATACACAAGTTCTAGGAAAATATCTACAAATTGTGAAAGTACTCATCAAAATAAGATATATCTTATTGCCAGTGGAAAAGTTTAGATCAGTTAAATAACACACTAGCTACTAAATACCCATGCACTTAACTGAAAGGACTTTTATATACAGAAAATAAGCTATACTAATTTCATAGCTTCTAACTCCACAAATAATTACATTTTTAAAAACTGTTGCCCTGCAAGGATATTTTATAAGTAAACAATTATTTAAACTGTTTATTTCAGTTTAATTATCTCTCTGATTTCTAGTACATTGTATGATATGTGCCCTAGGGTAACTGTAACAAATAGTCTCTAGTATAAAATTGGGATAGCCATACATTTATACATTCCAAAGCACTTACAACACATCTCCAGTATCCCAGAAAATTATTTTATTTCATTTTGTTTCAGTTTGGAGAATTCTATGTGTACTTCAGCAAACAGAAATAACAGCTTTTTCAAAGGTGTAATTACTTAAAGAGTTTTCCAAGAGTGACCATCCCTTTGCCTTCTCAAGAGAAGCCTCAGAGTTTGCTCTATTCCACAGAAGGCAAATTGGCTGGATTGGGGGATCAAAACAGAAAACCAGCTCAGAATTACTGCTACTATTCCAGTTCTGTGGGGAAAAAACAAAAACAAAAGTTCCAATATATAACACTGCTGATTTCTCAAATGTAAATATTCTTACAGGGTGGGTTTTAACCTACCTAGAGTTGAACACCTGGCTTATAGAATTTCTGAGAATTTAGTGACCAGCTCTCACGTGCAGTACCAGCCACCTCCAGCATCCCATTACATTGAAAAATGGGTGTGACCATAGTTGAAATGCTATTTAATGAACCAGCATCTTAGGAGACATAAACAAAGGAAATAGTTTATATGCCCAAGTAGGAAGGAAGGTAGGAATACCCTAAGAAACCAGAAAACAGAATATGAATTTCTTGGTGTCTCTGTCTCAGTTGCTATGTCCGGAGGACACCATGAGAGAATGTGGAATGTGCAGACTGATTTAGGAAATCTTCATGATCTCATGGAGGAACAGTACAGGAAACAGAAGTTCCTGAAGAAAGATGGAACTCAAAGAGAACCATTGTATTCATTAGCCAACAGAGAACTTCTTAAAAAGAAAGTACTAGAGCGTATTATGCTTAGCGAAATAAGTCAACTGGAGAAAGACAACTATCACATGATCTCCCTGATATGAGGAAGTGGAGATGCACTGGGGGTGGGGGTTAAGGTGGTAGGAAAAGAAAAAATGAAACAAGATGGGATCGGGAGGGAGACAAACCAAAAGAGACTCTTAATGTCATAAAACAAACTGAGGGGGGTGGGGGGGAAGAAGGGTTGGGAGAGGGTGGTGGGGTTACATTATATGTTTAAATAAAAAAGCTTAAATTAAAAAGAAAGTAAC
>ML105598.1:0-14849 GCA_003697995.1 Taxidea taxus jeffersonii | reverse complement strand
TTTTCATAATAAGTAAAGAACAACATATTTTACTACTCAGAGTGATTATTTTTAGGTATAGGAATAAAGAGAGCTGAGAAATGGTCAAATTTTATAACCACTGTTCTCAAGGTAATAAATGGAATTAATTTCATTGCTTTTTCTTATGGTTTCCAGAAATCAGTAATAATAGAGACAAAAACAAAATGAAAAAAGAGACTAATAACATAGAACTTTCTCTACCAGGGTAGGGACTTTTACTCAAATGGATTATGGTCTATCAATAAACTCATATTTAAGACATTTTTTTGCATGGGATATTATTTATCCAGTGAAAACAGGCATCCACTGGTGTTATGTTCTGATTGAGCAGAGGAAGGTATAGAGTCCCAAAACATAGACTATATACCATAGTAGCGGAACTCCTTCTTAATATCCAATACCCCAATGTAGGCATAATGAAGCATGGGATTCTTCCAGCACAGCTACCTCTGGCTAGAAGCACTGTTTGGAGGGCTTTAATATTATAATATTCTAAAATGTTGACTGTCCACACACTCTGAGGTTGGCTAAACTATGTGAAAAGGCATGTTTCCTTTTACTTATGGTATTCCACTAGTCATTAATTTCAATCAGCACCAAGGCTTCTGGCAAAGCCAAGTAATGTTGGATGTTAGCAATCTGAGACAGACAGACAGATACATCTCTAATCTTGGTCACTGTTTCTATTGTGGACACAACTTTCAATCCTATGTGAAGACAGAGATAATGACCCACTCCTACCAAACAAACAAACAAAAACCCCACATGTTTTGCACTTGCTTTTTCTTGATTAAAAGGATGAAAATGGCATGAGTCGATGTGTTCCATTTACTTTGAGCTACTTATCTCACACTGGCAGGTCAAATAAAGATACAACTTGTTTATGAACTGAATGAAAATAAAGATTATGTTTGTAGCTGATATGCCAATTCCTGTAACCAATCAATATCTCTATATCTTTTCCCTACCTGATCTTACAGATTATTTGTTATTGAAGACAGAGAGAAATTAGTAAAATTAGGAAATTATCACTGACATTCCAACTTAAATTTTAGTGGGTGGTCTTCCTGTGAACGAGAACTCATCTTATTATATGTTCCCTTATAAAACTGAATAAAATAATTATTTAACATTTGTTTTCCTGGCAATGGAGTATTGATAGCTGACAGTCAATTCCTCTCCATTGGCAGTAATTCAAGATCCCTTCTGCACTTCTGAAAATACTTTTCTGAATGAAACTAGTTATAATTGTTGAGACTCTCCAAATAAAGCAATCTTATATATCGACATCTTCCTGACTTTGGTATATAGTCTACTGTGACTTGGATTTGAACCATACACCTCTGATTTAAACCAGTTTCCAAGTTCTACTTAAATATATTACTCAAATTCTATGCTATACAGAAAATGTAGAATTCTTTTTATTTTTTCATTTATTAATTGATTTTTAGAATGGGAAAGGGGTAGAGGGAGAGAGAGAATCTTAAGCAGGCTCCATGCCCAGCACAGAGCCTAACTCGGGGCTCAATCTCACAACCTTAAGATCATGACCTGAGCCGAAATGAAGAGTCAGACGCTTAACCGACTGAGCCATCCAGGGGCGACATATTTTTCAATTGAAGTATAGTTGATATACCATGTTACATTAGTTTCAGGTATAAGAATCATTCTTTTTGGCTGAAATTTGTGTGTAGGATTTTAGGGAATATGAATGTATTCCACTAATACATAAGCCACTAATATATATTCTCTGATTATAATAATTA
The DNA here is from genome assembly GCA_003697995.1 of Taxidea taxus jeffersonii. Classification (NCBI taxonomy): domain Eukaryota; kingdom Metazoa; phylum Chordata; class Mammalia; order Carnivora; family Mustelidae; genus Taxidea; species Taxidea taxus. Next base: position 13,062 of record ML105598.1, on the reverse strand, counting down.
GAGAATTAGAATATTATAAAGTAGAGACAAATGATTAAAGATAAATAGTCTGAACACATGAAAGTTGAAAGCAACAGATGCTTTCTTAGTCTATTGGGGCTGCTGTAAGAAAGTATACCACAGAATGGATGGCTTATAAACAACAGAATTTTATTTCACACAGTTTTGAAGGCTGGAAGTCTGAGGCTAGGGGGCCAGCATGGTCGGGTAAAGGTACTATCTTTCAGCTCCCAGATTTCTCATTGTATCGTCACATGATGGAAGGACAAGGAGGCTCTGTGTGGGGTCTCTTATTTTTTTTTTTTAAAGATTTCATTCATTTATCTGTCAGAGAGAGAGAGAGAGAGAGCACAGGCAGACAGAGAGGCAGGCAGAGGCAGAGGGAGAAGCAGGCTCCCTGCCAAGCAAGGAGCCCGATGTGGGACTCGATCCCAGGACGCTGGGACCATGACCCGAGCCGAAGGCAGCCGCTCAACCAACTGAGCCACCCAGGCATCCCTGGGGTCTCTTTTATAAAAATTCTGATCTCCTTCATAAGGGCTCCGCCTTCATATCTGAGGATCTCGAAAAGTGTTGTCACATTGGGCATTAGGATTTCAACACATGCTCAGGGAACACAAATATTCAGACTGCATCAGATGCTGAAGTTCAAAATGATCAGCGTGGGGCCATACATGGCTAAAGGTTAAGGTTATGTACTATGTGAAAATGAACATCTGCCCACCAACGTGGGGACAGATCCAAGTTTTGCAGTGCCTAAAACTTACACACAGTTTGAGAGAGACTTCTTAAAAAAAAAAAAAAAAAAAGAATAAAATTTATAAATTTCAAATTGGTTACAAAAGCAAATATTTATTTAGAATCAAAAAAGAAGTTGTGAGAAGTCACCAATTTTCAAAGCTGATAACACAAACATTCAAGAAATGCAAGAAATAATATTAACTCCCTGACACACTTCAAAATAATTTTCCCTCTTTTTTTTCTGCATACTCTTTGATTGCCTCATCATATGGCAGTAGCTTCATAATATTTTCTATAAAGAGAATAAAAAGATAATTCTCTGTGCCTTCTAGTGCTTGATAGAATTTTTTTTTTTTATTGGTAGTTTAGAACAGTTTTCTTTACAGCTTTACAACTCATTAATGATAATCGTTTCTAAATTGTTAGAATGGTAAATGTGGGGACTAAAAATTGGGAATAATTTTGCATAGACCTGTCTTTTGGCTTCAGATCTTACAAATCTTTTTTTTTTTTCTTCTACTTCCCATATACTTGCAGTGTTGGGCGCCAAAGGCCACACACTTATCACAATAGGACCTAGTGGCAGCATGTCCCTGCCACAATGCCCAGGACATCAGTACAGTGGGCAGTCTGGAAACCATTCTTACCACGGAACAGCTAGTGGTGACACAATGTGTATCCCCTTAAATCCAGACTAAATGCATCTCCCATCACCACCTGACAAAAGGGAAAGTGCAATGGGGAAGCTGGAGTGGAGAAAGACAAGAGTCTTAAAACATCTTTCTTTTGGGGCGCCTGGGTGGCTTAGTGGGTTAAAGCCTCTGCCTTCAGCTCAGGTCATGATCTCAGGGTCCTGGGATTGAGCCTTGCATCGGGCTCTCTGCTCAGCGGGGAGCCTGCTTCCTCCTCTCTCTCTGCCTGCCTCCCTGCCTGCTTGTGATCTCTGTCTGTCAAATAAGTAATACAATCTTTAAAAAAAATCTTTCTTTTGCAAAACTTCCAAACCCATATCATCATGTGAACACATTGCTAGGCAATGGAGATGGCTTTGGTCAGGGTAACGTTATACAATTTAGGTGGTGTATCATTGACCATTTTTAAGGAGAAGGATACAAAATTAAGACACAAGGTTAGATAGGGAATCACTGAAAGGCTGGGGAAAACAAGGGGCCCTAAAGCTTCAGTTTCATCGGCTTCTAAGGAACCCTGTTGCCACTGACTCCTCAGCCCACCTTTATAGCCACCCCTCCATCTCTACAAATAGGTGATCTCCCGTATTCACAGGTAAGTACCTTGTGTGATCATGTCCACATATGCCTTGCCACTTGCTCTTCTTTCTGCCTCCTTTGAGCCCATGTCCTCCAGTGTCCTCTTCTGGGCACTTTTCCTGATGGCTCACTGTGCTGAAGAGCACCATGAAGTGTTGCCCCAGGTCATGGCATGGATATGTCACAATACATTATGCCTTGAATGTTCAACTTGAATTTAGCAGTCATCATTCACAAATCAACTGTGTATTGGTGATTTAACATATGGATACATCTGTTTTTTATTTTCATAGCTCTGTCTCATTCAGGTACCAAGTCCTACTTATGCTTCCTTCTTAGTATCTCACACATCTGTCTTTTCCATTCATTTCACTGTTTCTATTCCTGTCTGGGAGCACTCCACTTCACATATGGATTAATGTAACTGTCTCCAAATTGTGTTTCCTGTTCCCAAGCTCTGAATACTCTAATCTATCCTGCATGCGGCCTTAGTTTTATCTTCCTAAAATAAGAATTAATTTTCACACTTCTTAAAAAAAAAAAAGGGAAACCCTAAAATGCTCTTCATAGTCTAAAGATCACCTTCCTCTAGACTGACATTCAAGGACTCAAAAGAATTTTCACAACATCTCCTTGACCATTGAGCTTCAGAAATGTAAATTCTTATTTCCAAATGTTCATAACTTTTACAATTTTATGTTTTCAAGCCACTCCAATTTATTTTTGCAAATCTAAAATAATGTGATGCTTTTTGCTGAAAAGGAAAACTATTGCTCTGTGCATATCTGAGTACCTATTACTCAGTAAAGAATTTCATTTCCAAATTGCCAGTTTCTACAGTTTGCTTGATTTTCACCAAAAATTCCAGCACAACCGGGTACTTATGAGGGCCCTGTTGAGTAATATCATCTCAAAGGGCAAAAATATATTTGCATAATTTACATTTACAAAGGATGCGAGTTATGCACATCTTCATTAAGCAAGAGAATTCTTTGGTGTGACCACTTACATCTAAATAGCCTGGGAATTGTCCTTCTCAGCATTCATCAGCCATCCCCTCATTTTATTCTATTAGGAGGGAAGGAAGAGCAATGCAGACTGATCAATGTGCCAGTGAGTTTTATGGCTGTATTTTAGAATGACCTATATTAAAGGAATTAGGCAAAGGTAAGAGAAATTTACTACTCTCAGGATAATGGCTCTCTATAGCGGAAGGGTGTCCCAAACATGGCATATTCTTGCTTTATTTACACCCAATGCTTGACTGATCATCTTTCTCATATTTTGCCTTACTTTTGAAAGCACTGATTCTCTTGCCTTATTGATCTCTTTATATCCTTATCATTTTTCCCCTGAGTTATTTGGCATGATGACAGTGGTGCGTCGCCAAGGCTGATTTAACATCATCTCCCAAGTATGCAGCACTGAACTCAGAGCCGAATATTTTAAAGCTGAAACATGTAACACATCTGTCAGGCAATGGTACAAATACAGTCACTTGTCAGAACTAAAGAATGAGGTAATCCAGAGTATGGATAAATAGCAGGAAGATGGAAGATGCTAGAAACGATGTTTTGCCAAAAAGCATTTCTGAGTAATTAAATTATCTGGGGAAGAATGATGTTTCTTTGTTTTTAGTTCTAACTCATTTTTTTCCCCCCACAAAAAGACCTTGGTGGTAATACCTAGAGAACAAAAAGTGCAGTGAGAAACAGATTCAGCTATTCACATGTCAATGGAGAGTGGGTGCTCCTTTGACTGTGGTCTATCTCTCACAGGAAGAGTATATTTTTCTCTGATATTTTATAAAAACTTGCTTAACCAGGTAGTTCTTCTTTACTTGATTACAGTCCAATCTTTGTTTATTTTTGCAAAAACCTCATTATTGAATGTGACCAGTCACAGGATAAACCCAGAAAGTGCAGAGATGGTTCAATGAGAGGAATGGCCACAAGTTGCCAGCCCAAAGTACCTCATCTTAAAATTTTTAAAGAATGTTCTCCAAAGAGAAAATAATATCCCAAAGTTGCTTCTTTACACAGAGTGTAAACAAGTACATTCCCAAAGGGAGAAAGGTGGTACAGATGTGTCAAGGTGTGCGTAATTACAGAAGAGGGGACATAACAAAAGCCTAGAAAGAGAAAAATTACGTGAAGGGAAGGAAAGAAGGACCATGTCCCTGCCACACACTGAATATAGTATTGGAAAGGAAATGCCTGACTTTACACAGGATCTCCTCAGTTATTTATAACTTGGGATGCAGCATTTTAAACAGTGATTAAGTTCTGTGAATGGTCCTTACACACTCATTTCCCTTCATCTGGAAGTAAAGATGAAAATCTAACACTGAGGATCCAAGATAAAGATAATCTGGAAGTCCTACCAAGTACCATCTCAATAAAAGTTATCACTAATGCCACTGAACTCTGCTTTTATCTAGAATCCCATTGTACTGCTATTCCTACTTTCACCACCTTTGATATCTCAAGTGACATTAGTCTGACTACACACAACTAAAACTCTACTCATAAATATTTGAGTTTGTAAATCTTTATTAAGATATGAACATAGGAGTGGCCCCTGGGTAGCTCAGTTGGTTAAGCATCTGCCTTCAGATCAGGTCACGATCTCAGGGTCCTGGGATCGTGCCCTATGTGGGGCTCTGCACTCAGCAGGGAGTCTGTTTCTCCCTCTGCTCCTCCTCCTGTTTGTGCTCTCTCTCTCTCTCTCTCTCAAGTAAATAAAATCTTTTAAAAAATAGATATGAACATACTTCATTGTCTGCTACTCTTTTCAAGACTACTGGATTTCTCCTGATTTTTCACCTACATCTTGTTCTCCAACAAGAAGAGAGAAATTTTGTCAATGTTGCAGCAGGACCACTGATCCCTTTTCATGCAATATAACCTAACAGTGGTATTTGAGAATGTTCTGAAAAAGGCATTTGGCAAAAGAGGACTCTACTATATCCTGATGCATGCTGCTGCACTATACGGTATGCCCTCCTCCTGGTTCCCCAGTATCAAAACCTATTTATTCTGAGTCAAATTTCACCTCCTCTGAGAAACCTTTATCACAGGCAGATTTATCTCCTCCCTGCTCAAGGCTCTAGGGGACATTTTCCTCATGCCTCTGCTGATGATAAAAACTTTGTGCAATATTTCATCCTTCAGTAACTATTTCCACCCCTGGCATGCTGGAGAGCTGAGGACAGGGTGCAAAGAGGCATCCCTCTGAACCTCAGCACTTACATATATACTTAGGGTAAATCTTTCATCTGGTACTTAATCACTTGGTGGATGTTGAGTTTTGCCATAAACATCTTGTCAACAATGATTATTCTTGGGAGATCCAGGGATAATCCAGAAATCTAACCTCTAATTATATTCTTAGTTTTATTAGGTAAATGTATGTTGCATGATGTGGTTGTGAAAACATGGCCAACTTGAGGAGAGGTTATACTTGCCTTTCTACTCATGGGATCCTGTAGTAAGAATAGAGAAAGGGAGCTATGGTAAATACATCTTCTCCTTTCTTCTTCTTCTGTAGCTCTCTGCCAAATACCTGGTAGCCTGCCACTTGTAGACACAACCATAGCAACTGGGCTACCCCAAAAGAAGTAAGCAGAATGGCTTATGGAAATATATTTGATAATCACTGGTTAAGGGGTATACACTCAATTTTTTCAAACATAGGACAGTCATAGATGTCTATCAAAACTAAGGCAAAGTAAACTTCATATTTTTTTAAATATTTTATTTATTTATTTGACAGAGAGAGAGATCATAAGTAGGCAGAGAGGCAGGCAGAGAGAGGGGGAAAGCAGGCTCCCTGCTGAGCAGAGAGCCCGATGTGGGGCTCGATCCCAGGACCCTGAGACCATGACCTGAGCTGAAGGCAGAGGCTTAACCCACTGAGCCACCCAGGTGCCCCTAAACTTCATATTTTATGTCTCGGATATATGCATAAAGGGAATTTTGCCTGTTACAGAAATACAGAAGTAAGAGTGATCAGAAGATTTTTGCAAATGCATGCAAATAAAGGTCTCTTCTATTGTAAACTAAATTTATATATATATATTTGAATTAAAGTTTTAGTGGCCTATCAACTTTAAGACTTAAATTTTTTTAATCTTGATGTTGATAAGGGTACTGAATAATTGTTAAAATGGAGTTTTCCAACTACTCTGGAACATAATTTATTTCTTAGTATCACTTTCTTTGATGGATATAGAGCATGCAGATGTATTTCTTTTTGTTTCAGATCAGATCTCTGTGTGTGTTTGAAACAATAAAAATTCCAATCAATTCAGTTGCTATTTGCAAATGGTGGTGGAAAAGATCCATTCTTTGCTGGAGAAGAAATATATCTGTAGCAAATAGCCACCAACTTTAGTAGAGAAAATTATTTGCACACTGAACAGGGAAACTGCCAAAGCGAAGAACAGAGCATCTGCTGTGGACAAGGGTATAATTATCTTGCTCATCCAAACACCGTTGGGCATAAAAGTTTTACTCTCTCTCTCTCTCTGGCAAGATGCTCTGCTCAGACTTTTAACGAAACACTATTAGCAAATAACAACCAGTTTTGAAGTCCTGTCAAAAACAACACTACGTCTTCTGGACCTTTTCCTGAAAATGGAAAACAGGTTCTAATCTGATAAAATGATGAACCATTTATATGCCAAAATGATCAAAAGCATCAGTCTTGTCTTATTGTAAACCTTTCACATACCTGCATACATTGTTTGCCAGAGACTTGAGAATTTTTCAAAAGAAGAAATGCTCTACCCTTCTGGTTCTAGATTGTAATTTACTGTACATTTCTATGAACTACTTTCTAATCCTTAGTGTTTTCTTTCTACGTATGTTGAGGTAATCACTACTTTCATGCCCCCTTACCTTCATTTAGAAAGAACTTTGAGAGCATCTTTCTGGTAGACAAGATGGATGAAAGAAGTCTGTTTTTAATGAACAGATATCATTATCAAAGTACAGCTGCTCTTCAGATGCTGTTGTTGCCACTTCCAACTGTCCCCAGCGGATTTCAACCTGAGATAGGCAAGACACTCGAATCTACTCCTACAACCATCAAAGAATGGACTTTCATTTCCAATTGCTTACATGCACTTGTTGTGTTGTTTTCTTTTAAAAAGAAGGAGGAGATAGGAATCAAGAAGCTAATTCCAATAAATGCCCTAAATAGGCAGGCCTGCTAAAACAACACCATGCCACTGTCTTTTCCAAAACCTTCTAGCAGCTATCAGCAACAGCTGACAAGCTCCAGCTAATTTGAAATCATGTGTTCTCTCCTGAGAAGACCAGACCACACACGCAGTATGGAAAAACACCCAGTGAATTCCACAATTTCCCAAATGGTGGGCTCGTCATGTTCTGTTTTCTGTGCCTAAAAAATAATGTATCCTTTTATTGAGAATAAAAGTTTTACCATCTATTTGATTTTTAGTCTTTACATTTTATTCTTTTGGAGTAGAGGGGAATAGAGATCAAATATTAAAGTCAAGAGAAGAAGCAGAAGTGACAACTTCCTCCAAGGTTGGTGGTACCAGACACTGGCACAAATTCATCCATCTGGGTGTCTCAAGGACATATTCCCACATGAGACTCCAAGAGGGAAAGCGTCACGGAACTGACAGATGGGCTTCCCTTGCCTAGATCAGCCTAATGGAGCTTTGAGGCAATTTGCATACTAGCTGTCAGCGACACAGGTGTGTGTCAAGGACTTAAGAGAGGCCAAGAGAAATATTGTAGAGGATACATCTTCATGACCAATCCATGCTTCCATTTGTTTGTTCATACTGATAGGTGATATTTGTCAGGAAGCCTGCAGTTTAATGGCAGCACTGTTTTTGTTGTTTGCCTTTGGAATTATAATCTGCAGCAGTTCAGTGTAGGTTCAAGCTAGAACAATTTTCATCCCAATAATAGATTAACACTAAAGTCTTGTTCTTCCTGTTGGTGAATCACACCCAAAACAGTTCTCACATGTATTCAATTTGCACTACATATGCATTTAAAATATTGGCTTGTTTCTGGTCTTATGGCTAAAGTTTTAAATATTAAAATGTCAAGAGCTGACTGACTCTATCATGATATTACTGTCTGAAATAAGGAAACAGGGGCTACCAAAGTCAATGAAACATTTCTGTTGCTCATGATATTCTGGAAAGTTTCACCTATCCCCTAATCCTACAACCCACCTACGGCTGTACAGTGAATACTGAAGCTAATTAATTAGTTGAAGTAGCATTACATTATGTGTCAAATATACTATGTTCTTGCAACTTGCTCTTTTGATCTTAACCACATAAATCATCTGCCACTTTGGGAGGCAGGCACATTGGTAGCTCCAAATGAACCACAGTTTCTATAATCTATGCTCTATGGCAGTGTCTTCCCACACTGGCCCAAAGATGTGCTTTGACTGACAGATATACACAAGTAAGCAACAAGCACTTGCACATGGGGGCTTATTCTCTTGAGATAATCCTTTTTGGAACCCAGACATCATGCTGTAAGAAAATAATCCCAACAGCATAATATCTTGAAGTTGATTTATCCAGAGAAGCTTTAGGACACTCATTTGTACCCAATGTGACTAAGATTGTGCTAAGGGTTAGTGCTGAAACATGTGCTACTTTGGTCACAGAAATATCCTGTAGGACAGAAAGGCTACATGGATAGACTCTAGCATATGAGACCCCAGAGAGAGAAAGAGGCCATGAGGAGAATTGAGCTGCCCCACAGAGCTCTCAGATAAATGGAACTGGACAAGTGACCCTGGCCAGTACCACGAGGAGCAGAAGGTCTGTGAAATCAATGCAGAGAACCATGACATTATTCAATAAGCCAATAGTTTAATAAATAAACAATAAATAATGATTATTTTAACCATTATTTTACTTATTGTTACTTGTTATGCAGAAATAGATAAGTGAAATAGTCACTTTAAAAAATCCAACTATTTGGAGCATGTGGGTGGCTCAGTCAATTAAGCATCTGACTCTTGATTTCAGCTCAGGTCATGATTTCAGGGTTGTGAGATTGAGCCTGTGTCAAACTCTGTGCTGGGAGTGGAGCCTGCTTGAGAGTCTCTCTCCCTTTTCCTCTGCTCCTCCCCCACCCCTGCATGCTCTCTGTCTCTCTTTCTAAAACTAACTAACTAAATAAATAAATGCAACCATTTTTTGAGATACTGATGGACAGCTAACTCATTTGCTATGTGACATTTAATCTGCCAAAGGCTGTTCTCTCACTTATACTATGAGCAAGTTGAACCAGATGACCTGGAGGTTCCTTCCAATTCTAAGACTCTATTTCATTCTGCACTGGGATTAGAATAAAGGTTGGTAGTGACCTGACTCAACAATAAACTACGTGACATGATGACCTTAAAAGAAAGGGATTTTAGTTGGCAGCCATGGACTAATATAAACCTACTGGATTAAAAAAAAAAAAAAAAACAGAACAACAACAACAAAATACTTTCTTCGTAGAGAAGGCTTCTAGCTCAGCCTCCTCATAGCTGAGCATTTTGATGGAGACTTTTCAATTCTGTAATGTGTATATTCCAACGAAGAATAAGAAAAAACCCACAATTGTTTAGTATAGTGATTACATAATCTAACGAGAAGGATGGATCTGCTGTGTAAGTTCATTCCATGATTCGGAAAGAAAAGAAATAAAAATATAATGTATTATGATGACATCAGAGAGCCAGAGATCTCTACCTGTTTATGCACATAAGATGGTTAAGGTTACAGGGTAATTTAAATACCATTGCCAAATGTTGATTCTGTAAATGAAGTACCAATAATAAGGTTATGCTTGCTTCTTAAGCCTCAGAGGTTTTTTTTTTTATTCCCTAAACCATCACTTTTATAGTACTTACAGTATGGCACACACTGTCCCAAACATTTTATAGATGATAAAACAGAGGTATAGAGAGATTAAATGCAAAATTGGTGTGTAGCAGAGCTGGTATTACAGTATAAGCAAGCTGGCTCCAGACTCTGTATTCTTAATCATAAACACACTATTTTGAACTGATAAGGGAAATAAACCAAGGATCTTCTTGTTATTTGAACCAAATTCTGACCGTGAGCTAATTACTATGATAGTTATATTTATTTTTTCAAAGATTTTTATTTCTTTACTTGACAGGGAAAGAGATCACAAGTAGGCAGAGAGGCAGGCAGAAACAGAGAGAGATGCAGGCTCGCCACTGAGCAAGGAGCCCAGTGCGGGACTCGATCTCAAGACGCTGAGATCATGACCTGAGCTGAAAGCAGAGGCTTAACCCACTGAGCCACCCAGGAGCCCCAATAGTTGTATTTTAAAAAGCTAAGGAGCATCTGAGTGGCTCCGTCAGTTAAAGCATCCAACTCTTGGTTTTGGCTCGGGTCATGATCTCGGGGTTGTAGGATCAAGCCTCGTCGGACCCCGCACTCAGCTTGGAGTCTGCTTGTCTCTCTCCCTCTGCTCCTCACCCCACCCATCACTTTCTCTCGCTCTCAAATAAATAAATAAATAAAATCTTAAAAAAAAAAGTTGAAAAATGGTATCAGAAACTCTGTAAGGATAGGAAGGTTATCACTGAGAAAAAACTCAAAAACCAACTTAAGTCAAAACAAATAATAATTGCAGTACTCACTAGACAGAAATATTTCATTTACTCGGCTTTCAAAAAGTCACCTCGAAGGACTGTTTTACTCTAAGTCCTGCAGCATCTCTTCTTTCCATTAATAATGTGAATTATCCTATTATTACCCAAGTCAGAATATTTACACACACACACACACACACACACACACACACACACACTCCCCCAACAACCTAACTTCATGATGTTGATTTGTCCAGATTGACTTTGGGGGACACTAATCCATATTCAGTGTAAGGAAGGCTATGCTGAGAGTTGGGACCGACATGAGTCATTTCAACCACAGAAGCCAGTGAGATGCTCAAGTCTAACTCAAGTGTTTCTTGGGGTGAAGAGGGAGAAGTTGTAGGAATGTTTACATGCCTGGCTAAAAAGCATGTGCTTAAGATTCTTTGACTCTCCATAACTTAATCATATTCAGATGAGTACATTGTATCCACCTACATTAAGATTCTTCAACTCTGTGTATTTCAATCAAATTACGATAAGTATATTGTAGCTGCCTGTCCTAAGATTCTTTGACCGTGTATATTTTAATCAAATTAGGGTGAGTATATTGATGAGCAAAATTGCCCCTATCGTTCAACCACAGAATACAGTGACAAAGATCCTGGAAACCGCTGAGGTTTGCATACATGCTTCCTCAAGGTCACGTATGGAACTTGGGCAGAAATTATTTAACCTCTCTGAGCCTCGGTTTCTAAGCCTGAAAACTGAGGGTAACTGCTCTTCCAACCTTCCTAGGGCTGTTGCGATGATTGAGTGAACTGAATGAATGCAAACCGCTTAAAAACATTCCTAGTTCAAGCAAGCAGACAGTAATCACCATTGTTGGCATTTGTATTGTGCTTGTTTATAAATTTATTACTGAACTTCATTAAAATCTACATTAGTTCTATGAAGTGTACCAGACAGCTTCTGCATGTGAGTGCTTCAAGACCCTGTGCAGAAGATCAGCACATGTTTGTGTTTCATCAATATGATTTTTAAATGGTGATCAAACTCAGAACATTAATTAAGTCCATTCTTCCTTGGCAACAGAAACCTGGCTACAGATAAAAGACTATAATAAGGACAGCAAATCTGATTTTTATATTAAAAAATTCTGCCCATTTTAGCTATAGCTCCCCTACTTAAATGAAAAGAAGTGGAGTCTCAAAGGACTAGAATGGCATTTTGCTATTTCTAACTGAAGTATACAGTCAACAAAAAGTTATAATGTTGTTGACTAAAAATTATTATTAAATGCTGAAAGTGTGTGTGGATGTGTGTGTACACACAGATAGGATTTTCTCAACGCAGTTAAGGATCCAGTTAAGTGGGAAAAACAATAGTTTCTAATGCCAAGCCCAGTTTTGGCTCATGATATGTGTACTATAAATATTTGCCGAAATATTGAATGACAAGGCAAAGGGGTAGAATTTAGCAAATCATGTGCACAGAATGTTTGGCTTGACTACTCTGGGGGAGTTGTGATATGACTTAATGAGCCAGATCACCTTTCACTAGGGCACAGCTTGGATCGTCATTTAAGGAATCTAGGTGTTCAAAAAGAATACATTGCTCTGTGCCAGTTGTAAAGACTGCAATCACGGCTTTTAGTGCAGATTTCATTTTTAATAATCTCCTTAAAAATCACTAAAAATATCACTGCATCATGTAATTTGTTTCTTTCACACTGATGGCACTCCTACTGTTTAAAACTAATTGCTTTTTTACATTATCTGAAGGTCAGGCTCAACAGAATGAATTTGAAGAGAGCATAACGGTGAGCCACAACTATTTCACACACCAAGAGCAGATCACAATGCTGAACGAATGTCTCCTTCAGAAAGGCACCAAAGATATCTGCTTTATTTGCCTCCAGGCAAACATCAGAATGACTGACAGTGTAACTTGAAGGTTTGTTAAACATAGTCTGGGTGTTTATTTGCATCTCTCTGGAAGATAGTCTAGAAATTTTTTTTTTAATTTTTTTCTTAACAACTAGGATATACAGCGGGGGGGAAAATTTGTGTGTGTTCAGTTGGAGTTTTTATGGTGATATTCAAGGACTGTTTTAATCTATCTAATACAACTCTTTCAAGATGGCCAGTAAGTTCAAAAGTTCATTGGGCAATGTCTTCACCTTTTCCCAACAGGGGCAAGTCAGAAAGTCAAAACAACAGTCTGTCACCCAAATAAATCCCTAGATCACACCAGGTATACCTTGAGTAATTCCAAATACAGCCAAAATGGCTGAATTTTCTCCACTATTTTAGGTGACAAATGAAGCAAACACTTGAACAAAAGCCATACAGCTTACAGGTGGAGTTAAGCAAGATGTGCTTCAGCAAGTGTGTGTGTGTGTGTGTGTGTGTGTGTGTGTGTG
>RCUC01145879.1:0-71345 GCA_003697995.1 Taxidea taxus jeffersonii | reverse complement strand
GGGTGACATGAAAGTCCTGGAGGCCAGCTCAGGACACAAAGGTGGGGGTGCTGGGGGTCTGGTGGACTCCTAACCTTGGTGGGGCCTGGAACTGGAGATGGATGGACCCCTCCCCCTCTCCCTGACCCCAGCTGCCCCTGGGGGAACTGGCAGAGAGACACTAAGACCACACTGTTCCTGGTTCAAAGGATTCAGGCAGGGACTGGTGGGCCTTTGGGGGAGAGGAGAGGTGGTATGTGTGGCAGGCTGGTGGGATGGGGCCACGTGTGGCCTTGTTCAGCATGGGATGGCAGCTGAGAACAGGTGAAATGACCAGGAGGAGCAGCACAACACGGGCGGGATATGATGGCCCGGCGGCCCGAGAGCACGGCCCGCCCTTGGACAGCACTACTGACCTGCTTGTGCACCGCACGAGGCTTCAGCTCCGGGCTGTCACCCTTGGACGAGGATGAGGGCTGCCGAAGCCGGGCTCCGGGGCCAGCCCAATCAGGTGAGGCCGATGCCAGGGTTCCACTCGAGGGCCGCGGGTACTGCAGGGTACTCAGCAGGGTGGGTGGCGTCCGGCCACGGGGAGCAGGAGGTGGCGGCGGGGGCGGGGGCGGCGGCTGGTCGATCCTCCGCTGGGGGCCAGCACTGTTCTGCCGAGGCACCGTGGGCTGCCCGCCCTTCTCAGTCAGTGACATCTGCCGCCGCGCTAGCTCCCCGGGCCGCCGTGCCAGGTCCTCAGCAGCGCTGCTGAAACTTCCCAGCTTGGCAGCAGCTGCCAACTCCTCGCTGTTGCTGTGGGAGCTCAAGGAGCTGTGCCCCTCAGAGCCCGAGTCGCCCAGGCCACGAGGCGAAAGTGGCAGGCCGGCCGCCATCTGGTACACGGGGTTCTGGAAGGAGAGTGGCGCCAGTAGCTGGGGCCGGCCTGGGGCGCCCTCGGAGGTACCCGGCGTAGTCGGCGTCTGGCCTGCCCGCCGCACCGTGGCCAGTCCTGCCAGGCTCGCTGGGGCTGCCCGAGCCGGCCATCCGGCCACCAGCTGTGATGCCGGTGCCTGCCCATCGGCGGTGAGGGTGTCGGGGCCCGCCGGGGAGCCCGCCTCCCCGTCCAGCGTGCGGGCATCTTGGAGGTCCACCATAGACAGGCTCTTGCCACCATTGGCCATCTGAAGATCAGGCTCGTTGGCTTCCGAGTAACTCGAGCTGCGGGCAGGTGAGGGCTGGACCCCGGAGGACCTTGTGACAAAAAACAAGTCCTTGTTTTCGGGGGTTGGAGACGGTAACCGGGTGAAATCTATGAGACTGCAGGGAGACAAGCACACACAGGGAAAGAAGGGGGAAGAGAAGAGCTGTGAGTGCGGCCAAGGCGGCTCTAAACCGAGAGCCCCGCCAACCTGCCGGGGCCTGGCAGCCTGAGCATGAGCCCGGGGCTGCGGGGGAAGGGGGAGGGCAGGGCAGGGGAGAGGAGAGGAGGTATGCGGGCTGCAGAAGTGGGCTGGTCTTGCGACCAGTGGCCTGGCTGCAGCACCAAACCACAGCCCCGGCAGCAGCCCCTGGTGGAGGCCACCGCGGGGACCGGGCGGCCAGGACAGCAGCTCCTGCACAGCACCTCCCTTCTAGGGGCTGGTGCTGCTAGTTCCAGGCCAGGCAGCCCGGCACATCCGTTCCTGGTTCAGCTACACCTTGGGACATTGGGTGCCGCGGCCTGGAGTGTTCTAGAAAATTCCCCCTAGCTAAACCCAAACCCACAACGCAGTGGCTCTCTGCTATCCAAGGGCCTGACTTCAAAGCCACAGGGGCTCCCGCAGCCTCTTCTCTCTTGCTCCTCACCAGACTGACAACCAGAGTGGGGACCTAGTGAAGCCTTCCCCCCCCACCCCCACCCCTACCCCGCCCAGCCTCCTGCTGCCACCTTTGTCTGACTGGCAGGCGGGGGCTGCTGTTCCTGGCAAAAACAAGGGATCAGAGGAGGATCCGAGGGTGTGACTCAGGCAGGGAAGGTCTGCACCTGCAGAGGCAGGCGGTACCCTCTGGAGCCCAGTCCCCCAGCCTCTCCCTGGCCCCTCCCAGGAAGCCGGCTCCTTGGAAAGCACAATGTGGAAGGTCAGGTGGGCTCTGGAGGGAGGTTGTGGGTGGGGTAAAGAGAGTGCTGAACAGACTGGAGCTCAACTACGGGGGTGCTGGAGCTGGCCCAGCCTGGGATGGAGAGGATGCTTGGCTCCCTCTCAGCCAAGGTGTGTCTTCTACCTGAACTGCTTTGTCTCACTCGGCAGCTTGTATGAATGGACCCCCAAGACTCACAGGGAGCTGGGAAGTGGCGTCCAGGCCTCTGCATCGCTGGCCTCCTCCCGGGCCTCCAGTCCTGCACACCACACCCCCAAGGTTCCTGATCTCAGTGCCCCTGCCTGTTTACGGGCCTGCAGCAGCTGCTGCCTCAGGACAGGACCTGACTCCCAGCTCTGCTGTCCAGCCTCGTCCTTATGAGTCGGCCCAAAACGGCTGCTGCAGGGGAGGCCGAGTGGGGCAGAAATAGCTCCCCATAAACCCAAGGCTTTCAAAGGAACATCCTCATTTTCATATTAACATTCAAGAACGTTCTACCTCCCTGTCCACCAAGTGCTTTATTTACAGGTCACTGTACCTTTGGGCCGAGAGCTCAGACTGTGGTCTGGACCTCAACACCTCCCCTAATTTCTGGAGCTCCCAGACTCAGAGCCTTACAGTCAGTCACCCAAGCGCTTGCTGAAAACACACATGCCTGAGTGCTACTTCTGGAGATTCTGATTCAGACCCAGGAAATACCACCAGAGTATTCTGAACACACAACTGGGTATTTGGGACCAAATGGTTCTTCAACAGAGCATATTTCTCCAAGTCTTTGTGCTAGTTCCTCTATGTAGAAGGCCTTTTCCACCAATGGAAATGTTCCTTTTCCTAACAAGCCCCAAACTATGGCACCACCTTCTCCAAGAAGCCTTCCCTGATTTTTCCTGAATGAAAGTTCATTGCCTATAGTCTGCATAACACATTTCAAGTCTCATCTAGCTTATTTTATAAACATTTGTGTAAACATCCTCCGCCCTACAACTAGAGCTGTAGACTGCCGCACCTTGCCTTCATGCGTACCCCACAACACCTGGTATGCCTAGCAGGTCTTACCCAGAGAGGTCGTTCTCTATCACCATCTTCTGCAGTCCGGCTGAGATGCTGCTACTGCCAGAGCCAGGAGTGGAGGCCAAGTCATTGGTCCCTGGGAGCTGCCCACTGCCTGGAGTGCTCAGTGCTGTGTGGACATCCCTCAGGATTCGAGGCAGGGGCCCCAGTTTGGATATGATGCTCTGCGAACACACAGTAAGAAGCATGTGTGATCTGTGGGGGTCACTTGGGAAGGCCAAGTGCTTTGCAGCTGCTGTGGTTCAAAACTGCCGAGGAGCCCCTTGGAAAGGCAGGCCCTGCCCTCCCCAACCTGTCAGATCCAGCAGGTCTGGAAAGCGGCTGGGAAGGCCAGGAATCTGCAAATGAACATTTTTCCCAGGCCTCTCAGTGATTTCTGGGAGTGAGGGTGGGGTGCAAAGCCCAAAGGGAGAAATGGTTACCTAGCCCAAGCCTTCAACCCCCATTTGTCCTATCCCTGCACCCCAGAGAGGGGAACCCAAGGGGAACCCCAGAATCTGCCACAGTGACACCTCCTTCTCTGAGAGGCTTCTGGGATGCCCTCTACTTATGCACTGGCTTCCATGACTTTGTGGAGAAGGAAAGTGTGAAACTCATGTTGTCAACACAGCACAGACTTGAGAAGCAGACAGCTCAATTTCAAATCCTGGCTGCACCGGCATCAGCCGTGACGGCAGCGGCCACCATCCATGCTTCCACCTGCTGGAGCGGATGGAGCGGTCGGAGGCCGGCTCAGGGACTCGGCAGGCAGTGGCCGTTAGGGCGTGACCCCTCCGGTGCCTCTTGCAGCCAAAGGGCAGTAGACTCCCGCAAACAGAAGGGAGTGCAGCAGCAGAGCACTGGGATGAACCCGAGTGTCCAGCGACAGTGTGGTGGCCTGTGTGCTCCTGTGCCAGATAGCGTGTGGCCAACAGGTCACAGTGGTGATGTGGCAGGACTGACAACAGTGAGACAGAAATGCATACTGTGGGCCCACCAAAATTCCCGCTTGACCACGAACATGAGGAAAAGAACTCTGCCTGCATGTGTACTTCCCCCCCGAGCAGAGGAATCTGGAGAGCTGCACATCAGAGGACTCTGAGTGAGACTGCGACAGCAGCAGGGAGACCCGGCCCTGTCTAGGCACTACTTTAGTCAGGTGGTCTCGTAAGGTCCCAGAAAGCAGGAGATATTCTGGAAGCGGATCCTGCAGGCCTGGCCCTTGCCACCAGGAACCTGTCCACTGTGTGGGCTGGGGCTGCAGGGCCAACGGGGGAACCCCAGGTCACAGAGGGTACCTGCCAGGTAGCTACAGCAGGGTCAGAGGTGGCTAGGGAGTAAGATTTTCAACTGGTGGTCAAGAGCAATTCTGGAAAGGTCTGCGCCTTCCTGCCTGACACAGGGACGTACTGCATCTTCAGTCTACATTTTTCATGTCAGTGGCCTTAAGCCCTGAAGCAAGGACATTTCTGAAGAAGCAGCGAAAGATGATCACATTTCTCACAGACAGGGAGCACACCATCATGCACAAACCGGTCCACTCACTG
This sequence comes from Taxidea taxus jeffersonii, assembly GCA_003697995.1. Classification (NCBI taxonomy): domain Eukaryota; kingdom Metazoa; phylum Chordata; class Mammalia; order Carnivora; family Mustelidae; genus Taxidea; species Taxidea taxus. The sequence goes on along the minus strand of RCUC01145879.1, from coordinate 66,663 downwards.
CTGAGTGTGCACAGACAGAGCCAGAGCCCCAGTGCACAGAGTGGGCTCCTATAGCAGGTGCCGGCCAAGTGAATGGGACACTCCCCTCCCAGGAAATGGGGCCCAGAGCCCCCCAACGCATGCTAACAGGGCCTGGGATGGCACCTGCGGCTCCAGCACCTGGGTGGGCAAACACCTTTGGCCCCCAAGTTAGTCTGGAGGAGGACCCTCCAGCACTGCGGCAGCCTCCGGCCCAGCCCGACCCCCTGCAGCCCCATGGGGCCAGGCACCTGCTCCAGCTGGCTGATGGCCTCCCAGAGCAGCGAGTGCAGACTAGAGAGCTCCCGGCCCAGGTCGATGTAGCCCTCAAAGCCAGCTGTGTTGGAGACGGTCTCAGGGTTGGAGATCTCTAACAGGAAGCGCTGCATGTTGGTCCACTCATGCTCCAGGAACTGGTTCATGAACGACATGTACTCCTCCTTACTGCCAAACCTGGACAGAAAGCAGGCAGGGTAAGTGCTCCAGGGCCCCACCCAGGAGCCTCCCTTCTCTGAGGCACCCTGCCTCCTCAACTCCCATCCCTCCTAGCCCACTGCAGCTGCCTCCCATGCCACTCACTCCCCTAGCCGACCTGTCTGTTCTGACTCAGGGCCCTTGTTCCTGGCTAAGCGCTGAGACCCCTTTCGGGACCTCTTCTTACGTGACCTCTTCTCACAGGACCTAGAACACTCTGTGGCCCTCACTCCCCATTCACTGCCAGTCAGTTTCCTTCTTCTTTTCCACTAGGTTCCAAAGGCTTGGTGTCTAGATGCCTCTCAGTGTGTGTCTAGCAGGCCTCTTTGCTGAGCTTTCGGACGTACACATCCACACGCCCCTCCCCTGTCCCTGGCCTAGCCAAGTGGCGTCCGCTCTGTCGCCCCAGACCCATGTCTTGCCACCAAGCTGCCTATCCTCAGGGAGGACACCAGCATCCCCCAGATAGCTGAGCCAGAAGCCTGGTGGTGTCTGGCTTCTCGCTCTCTCAGCAGTGAGACCTGCTGACTTTATCTTCCAGTAACCCCAGACCCCACAGCCACTGCCTCCTGTACCGCCACCCCTTGCCCCCAACACTTCTGCCACAGTTTGTGGGTGGGAACCACGGCTACCCTCTTGGCCCTGGCTCCCAGCTGCCTACTGTGCTCCCTCCACGTGCCCCTGACTTTCAGGCTAACCGGTTTAGGACCCCGAACAGAGGACAGCCGACCTCCTTCTTGCTTCAGGCTGTCCAGTGGCTCCCCCTGCCCCACCTGCACCTGAAGTCCCTGCGACCTCTCGCATCTCGCCTCCCATTCCTCCTGGCCTGGCGCGTGACGAGTTGGTCCTCATCCTGCCAGCACAGAGCCCTCCTGGAGCCTGCCGCACCTCTGCTCCTGCTCACCTCGTCCTGACACGTGGCAGGGGCATGTCTCCCAGGACCACCAGCCCGGGCCCCTCCTAAGAGGCCTGTGTGTCCCTCTCCCTGGAGAAGCATGGGTCCGGGAGGCTGGGGCCAGATGTGACTCAGAGCCCCGCACAGAGATGCCTACATAGGGCCCCATCCACACTGCAAACGAGCCCTTCCATTTCCACCCACTAGCTCCAAGGAACAGCTAAGAACACTGAAGTGCTTTCTGAGCAAAGACATCCTTCATGGCATGAAACAAGGACAGTCTGAAACAACCTGAGAGCCCAATCACGCCAGGCGTGTTACAGAAACATGGGCCGTTCTCCCTGGAAGGCATATGAGTCATTCATTGCAAAATGAGGCTTATGAATGTTGAGTACACGGGATAATCCTTATGATAAAATGTTAATTCAAAAAAGCAGAAGGAAAAAATATCTCTTCTTCTCACCTTTGAAAATGAAGGAAACGTACCCAAATGCCATGTACTTTCTGTAGGGGAGGATGAGGGGTGGAGATTTTGTTTTGAACAACGGGGACGGGAAGAACTGAGGACAGTGGGGCCATCCATGGGGTCTGTGCGCCACCCAACTCTGGGGCAGAAAGACCCCGGCTTATCCCCGCGGCTCCAGCCAGCACCCAGACCTCGTCCCGAGGGGCGGCCGGCACTCACTTGGCGAAGTTGGCCAGGTTCTGGGTGACCTTGGCGATGAGGGTGAGGGTGCGGGCGGTGCGGTCGTCAGGGTACTCCTGCAGCAGGTTGAAGAGTGAGGGCGACATGATGGCGGGGCAGAGGAAGCGCAGGAACAGGGAGGCACTGATGAGCCGCTCGCTGATGTCGGGCCGGCCGCGGCTGCTGCACTCCTGCCGCCACGAGGCAAACACCTCTTTCAGCTCCCGTGGGAAGACACTGAGGGGACAGAGGACGGGGGGCCAGTCATCAGGCAGGGTCCCGGGGCAGGAGGGTGCACAGCAGGGACCCAGTTCTGGGCCTGAGAGTGGGGGAGGTGGGCTGAGAGGGAGCTAGCCAGCACAGGGGAGCATGGCGCAGCGAGGGCCAAGGGAAGGCTTGGTGGGAGGAGCAGGGACCATTGAGCTCCAGGCAGGGCGGTGGGCTCTCCACAAAGGGGCCGAGGGGGGGGGGGGGGCACGGGCACAGCAAGGCCAGGTCTCTGTCCCAACAAGAGCCAGTGGCAGTGGCTAGCCTGCCCAGCGGCTTCACCGTCCACCTCCAACACCAGGCACGAGGCACAGGGAGGAGAATACAACTAGAATTGGCCGCTGCCCCCTGAATGCCACCACTGGCTGCTGAGACTCACTCCCTTCGCTTGAATCATGTCCAGGAATTGGACAGCTTCAGCAGAGCTCCGAATGATCAAGACGGGAAGAGCCTAATCACAGGATAAGACAGCTTTCCACTTTCTCGGTGGGAAGGGAAATGGAGGGAGTGCCCCCCCCCACCCATGGGGGGCCGGACAGGGTTCCTAGCACCCAGCTGGGGGCTCTCTCTGCTGAGCATCCACAGCCTGCCACAGTCAGGTCCCACTGGCCAATCTTTAAGTGGTTTCCCTAGCTTTTACCAGAAAAGAGATGCCTCCCACCCCAGGAAAGACCAGGCCCAGCACTGCGTAGACTCTATGCCTGGCTGCATCGCTAGCTCTGTCGCTAGCTCAGGGTGCTCTGAGCAAGTGCCCAGCCCTCTCTGACCTTCAGTTTCCTCACTCTTACAATGAGAATAGGGCCTGCCCTGCCAAGTTCACACGACCACCTCAAGGCCGTAGGAAGCCTTAATCAACTCACAAGGCTTTTGCCCAATAAGCCCAGCACTTGCCCAGCAGGCTCTCTGCAGTGAATGAGGCTGAACCAGCAAAAGCGTGCCAGAGAGAAAGCGATGGGGGAGTGGGGCAAGGATCTTTAGTTCTGGCCCTCGAAATGTCTGACCAAGACCAGGCAGGGGGCAGTTGTGGAGCAATGACTTCTGTGGAAGACCTTGTCCAGAACAGAAGGGTGCCTCTGAGCATCTGACAAGTATCAGAAAGAGGAAATGGGAAATCGTCCACGGATGTTTCCCTGTGTCCCATACCCAGTCTACTCTGGGAACAGGGGCCGGAGGGTGAGAGCACAGCCCAGCCCAAGGGCGGGAGGTATGTTCCCAAAGCGTTCAGGGCTGTGTCTCCACTGCCAGGCCCGGGGGTCATTTCTGGTCCAGCCCAAGGGGCCAGGCTGACCCTAGGTGAGTACCCTGTGCAGCCCAGGGACAGAGGACATAGTAGGGGAACATCCATTCTGCTGCCTCTGGCTGTTCCCTCTGCTCCCTGCCCGCGGCTCTCACTCACCGAGCAGGCCTATCTCTGCTAGTCTTTCAGGAGCAGCAAGCCATTCCTGGGCCCTCCTAGGTCCAGCCCTGAGCTGACGGATCCAACTGTCCCCAAGGAGTTCCAAGTATATGCAGAAAACAGATCTGGACACAGGCACAATCCCCCTCTGACAGAAGTGCCCAGGAGGACTGAGACAACCATGTTTGATACCACGAAGGGGGGCCACTGAGGGGAGGCAGGCATAAGGCCTTAAAACAGGAAGGGAGGTGGTGCGTGGTGGTGGGGCTGCGGGGGGAGGAAGGCCCTGCCCCATAAAGGAGTGAGGTATGGCGTGGGGGACAGGTGGTGGCAGCAACCCTGTGGTCAGTGGAGAGGCCTCGTATGAAGCCATCTGCCTGGCCCTGGAGGGTGCCTAGACGGGGCCCTGCCCACCTTGTTCCCCGCGCTAAGGCTCTGGGGCCTGCGACAGTGGCTGGCCCACAGACGGGGCCCACTAAGAGACTTGCTGACGCGCTGCCCCATTGATTCTCCACCCCACGTCCTGCACTGATTCTGGGACCCTCCTCTACATTGGAGAGCCCACAAAGGACCAGGACAGGGGCCAGGCAGGAGGGAGGTCCCCTCCCAGAGCCACCACTTGGGAGCTACATGAGGCTGCAGCTGGGCTGCCGGCGACCTCATCAACCCTCCGCTCTATCGTGGAGTCAGGGAGGATGGAGCCCGAAGGCCTTGCCCGGCACCCTGCGGGCACACTGATACAAGCAGGGCCAGATGCGGGGCAGGGGGGCAGGCGGCACTGACCAGTAGGAGTTGATGATCTTGCAGAAGGCCAGCTCGCAGCACATCTTGAGGTTGCCCTGATGCTCAGGGAGGTCGGCGGCCGAGCACTTGCTTGGGTCTACTTCACAGTTCTCATCCGACTCATACAGTGCTTTGATGAACTCACCTGGGGCAGGAGGCAGCAAGAGGGCGTAAGGACTGGCGGGGGCGGGCCTCCCACCGCCCACAGCTAGCCTGCACCCTCCCTACCTAGCGCGTCCTGCAGGTACTTCTGGCCCACCAGCTTGAGGTACTCCTCGATGGCCTTAGTGGCCAGTGTGTTCTCCCGGAAGATAAGGTGTTCGTTGTCCCCGCAGCGGTCCACCTCTGACATCATCAGGTCGGTCAGGAAGTCCTGGGAAGGCAGGTGAGAAGAGCGGATGTGAGCAGGCCTGGACTGCAGGACCCAAGGATCCCAGCCCCACTCCCCAGCCGGAAGCACCCACTTCTGCAGCTGGTCCGCTGGTGATGCCCACCTCTGGGAGCCGCTGTTGGGTGAGCATGGGCAAGCCCATGGAGGGTAGACACCTAGAGGTGGTGACGTGAAAGCTGGGTCCAGCTGCCGCATGGAGCCAGGAGCCAACTGCACTGTGGTCAGCCTCGCTGGACTCAAACCCTGACCAGGCCTGGCCAGGGGACCAGAGCACATCTCCCTTCCCATCGCCAATGGCACTAAAGAGGACACACAGGCCACCCTCCCTCCACTGTATAAACAGCTGCCACGATCCTCCTGCCCATGACTCTGACGGGGTCTCCCACACCACACAGACTTGTTCTGTGCTGCCCCACAGGGGAAAGCTGTCCAGATGCCCTGGAAGGCAGTGGGCCAGGGCTCAGATGGCAAGAACACAGTCCTCAGCTTGAGTGGTGAGACAGCCCCTCACTGCTGTGGGTCCCAGGCTTCTGGAAGGCAGCTGTGAAGCTGAGGAGTCTACAGGTCCCTTACACAGTGTCACAGGGAGACTCTGGAAGGAGCCTGAGCCCATGCCCTCCCTCCTGACTGCAAAGATGAGGTACGGTGAGCCTGCCTCCCTTGGGAGCCCCTGCCTACTCAAGCCCTCAGCCAACCCTGTGACCTGGGGGAGGGGAAGAGAGGGAATCAGAGACCTAGGGGAGGGAGATAGAGGTGGCAAGGCAGCCAGCACGGGCCAGGGTTTCTGGTGCCCTGGAAATCCCTCACACTAATACGCACAGCTTTGGGTCCTTTGAAATCACAAGTGGCCCCTAAAATAGAGAATTTAGTTCTAGGTGCAGGAGACCTACCGGCCAGAGGGGGCGAGGGGGAGTGACTAATGCCTCTCTGGGTATCACACACCCCGAGGACCCCTTCCTGCCCTACGGATGAGCTGTAGGGCCCCTTTCTCTGAGGGCATAGAGGCAGAGGCAAGTACTGTATAGGGCCTTGCAGCTCCACCCGGCTCCGGCTCCCGGTCACAGGTCTTCCACAACTCCTGGGGTGGGCGCTAGGCCCAGGCTGGGATGAGAAGCTCTCTTTAGAACTAAAGCCCAATGAAGGGAAACAGGCACAGAATAGTAAAGCGACCTGTTCAAGTCCACACACAGCTACCTGGGCCAGATCTGGAGTGGGGACGGCAGGGAGAAACCCTGGAGTCCAAGGGCAGGAACTCTACAAAGTCAAGGCCCTGGAGGGTGGAACCTGGGGAGAGGGCAGGAAGGTGCTGAGATGCCCACTCACACGACCTTTACCTTTGGATGCAGGGCATTATTAGACATTCTGCCTCTCCCCCAGAATGCCCCATTAGTTCCCAAGTGTTCAGAGAGAAGAAGCTCATAGGCACATCACCCCAGCTCAAGTTACTTTCCATCGTTCTGGCTAATGGTCCCCCAGGCCCACTAAGGGCGGCTAGAGCCTGGCTTCCAACTCCCTCCACGGTGAGCACCACGCACCTTATGAACAAAGGTCACTGCAGAAGGAAGTCATATTGCCAGGTTAGCCCAGCCCTTGCGGTTGGGTCTTGAAAGAACAGACACAGCAGCAGAAGAGGCCTTGCTCACTCCCTCTCTGGGGGCTAGGGGCTCCCTTAGTTCAATCGGTTCCAGCAGCTTACCAACACTGACCAGAGCCTGTCCAGCCTAGTCAGGTCCAAAGGCTGGGGGAGGGAGGAGGAAACTCAATGCTCCCTCCCCGTACAGAGACCATGCTAAGGAAGTCCCTCTCCTTGAGAAGGGCCATCAGTCCAATAGGCGGGGGGCTCTAGAGGGCCCAAAGGGGGCCAAAGACTTCTGGGAACAGGTAAGGGAATAAGGGGCCCTGATGGGAGCTATGCAACCCACATCTACCCCCTGCCCCAGACTGTGAGGGCTCAGGACCTTGACACATGGCGGTCCCTCACCACCACCATAGGCCCCTTGGCTCTCAAACACACCATGCCCAGAGCACAGAGGCCCAGCTCCTTCTTTTTACTTCTTAAAATGTGGATAAACCATTTGTGTTTTATTCTCCTATGACACGGGCCAGCACTCACGGCCTTCCGCACTGTCCAGTCCTTCTCCACTGAACCAGCTTCAGGTAGCTCCCCACCAACGGAAGGGGTAGGGTGGGGGGTGGCGGTCCACCTCTGAGGCCCACAGAACCACGCTCCACCGTGCTGGGCAGCTGGGCAGTGGGGGCCTTCCTGAAGGAGCCTATTTGTCTCTGGGATCAGGTGTGAGGGGCTGAGCGCAGCCTGGAAGAGGAAAGGAGGTGGGGGGCGGACAGAGAGGTGGGGCGCTCCAACCCTACAGGAGGGCCTGCTGGATGGCTCTGGAACAATCCCCGTTCCATGGGCTGTGGGGCCGGGGACAGCTGTCACCACAGCGGGCTGACTGCTGTGTGTGCATCGTGTGTGAGCCTGGCTGTGAGCCTGTGTGTCTGACGTGGGAGGGGGAGGCTGGGGGCTAGGACAGGCCATCACATGTTGGGGATGTCACCTGAGTGTTGCCTCACTGGATGTGTGTCTGGGAGAGGCCAGCCCTTGAAGGCCACAGGGAGGCCCCTCTAACCTGCTCCTTCGCTCTATGCCACGACCCCATCCCTCGGTTCTGTATGTGCGTTAGCGACCACCTCCAACCATGGAGGAGGGACACAAAGCCCCCCGTTCTGTGATGCAACTCTGGGGTTTAGGGCGCCCACCTGGCTGTGACAGGTGCCTCTGTGAAAGCTAAACACGACTTGGACATGGGGGACAGTGGGTAACCTAGTACGCACCACATGGGGGACAGTGGGTAACCTAGTACGCACCACCAGGCCTCCGTGTGGGCTGCACCATGTGCAAAGACCCACCCGTGCCCACACACGCACCTTGACCTTGCCCGTGCTCTGCAGAATGTGCACCAGGGCCGACGCCATCTCCTCCTTGGTCTTGGCACTGAGGATGGGCTCGAGGGCTGCACAGAGCCCCAGGTAGTGGTTGGTGATGTGCTCAGCAAACTCCTTGTACATCTCCATGGGCAGGATGGTGATGGTCTGGTAGCGCGCCTTGATGCGGATCATGGGCCCGGGGCCCTTGCCACCCTTCGGATTGGGCGTCACCACCGGGTACCACTTTTCCACAAACTGCCGCCCGGCCACGGAGGCAGCCGGCAGGCTCACCAGACCCAGGTAACTGTTGCGCTCCTTCTTCTTCTTCTTGTCCGTCTCCCGGTACAGGTGGACGGTGACAGTGCGCAGGGGCGGCAGGTTGTGGAACTCAAAGTGCTCCCCCCAGAAGACATTGTCGGTCTTGAGCTTGCCCGTGGTGCGGGCGTAGAGCACGTCGTCCAGGCACAACTCACACAGGTACTTCTTCTTGGCCGGCAGGTCCTTGGCCTCGATCACCCACAGCTTCAGGATGTGCTCCACACGCCGGCTGTTGTCCTACACACGCACAAGGGGGCCGCAGAGAGCTCTCAGACCCAGGAGGGGCCCAGCCCCGGCATGGGATCGGAAGGAGGCAGGGACAGCTCTGGAGCCTGGCAGACAAGGGGCCGGGTCTCTGCTCTGCCTTGCAATAGCCCACTGACCTTAAGCCCGTGACTCAACCTAAGCCTCGGGTCCCTTTTCTGTGAAATGGGAACGAAATGGAGTGACAGACCAAGTAAGAGGGCAGCACAAGGCCTGGCACACAGCAGACAACTGCGCCATTTCCCAGCTCTTCTGCCTTTGCCAGTCTGTAAAGTCACTTAAAGGTGACCGCTGCTGGGGCGCCTGGGTGGCTCAGTGGGTTAAAGCCTCTGCCTTCAGCTCGGGTCATGATCCCAGGGTCTTGGGATCAAGCCCCGCATCGGGCTCTCTGCTCAGCGGGGAGCCTGCTTCCCTTCCCCTCTCTCTCTGCCTGCCTCTCTGCCTACTTGTGATCTGTCAAATAAATAAATAAAATCTTAAAAAAAAAAAAAAAGGTGACCGCTGCTAAGGCCCCTTCCTTAGTGAGGTCACAGTGACCAGGACTCCGCCCAGGCCCTGCAGGCAGGCACAGAAGTGGCTGATTACAGGACAGGGGATCCATGAACCTGATGGGAGGAGCCGGGGGCCCACCAGCCTAGGACAGTGGTGCTCCTCTGAAGGAAACGGCTGTCCAAACTGGAACTGGATGTGTATGGAACCAGCTATATGCATGGTTAGTGGGGAAGGGGTGACGGGAATTCAGGCAGCAGGGCACCGGCACCCAAGTCCTTAACGGTCCCACACTCCGTCCTCTGGCCTGTGTCAGCCTGGCCAAATGGAGCTCCTACTTCGGGGCCTGGCACCACTGCCCACTTGGGCGCTGCCTCCACCCCCCACAGTGGCCTCCACCGGACAACCCTACTCCGTCCCCCTTGCCAAGTCTGCATCTGCTCTGTGTCCAGGCTTACCTTGTTGGGGTGTACCGCTCGCCGGAGGTTCTCCATCCACTTATCCCGCTCGGCTGCCGATCGGCAGGAGAAGCACTTGCTACCCGATGATGTCGTCACCTGGGGGACAGGCAGGATAGTGTCACAGGAGGGAAGCACAGTAAGGCTGGTATGATGGAAGACCTCTGGGCCCTGGAGGACTTCCAGCTGCCGGGTCTACACCACAGCCACAGAGAGGAGGCCGAACAAGGCTCACAAAGACCACATTTGCAGGTGACTCACTGAGACTCAAGGTCCCAGAGCAGGTCGGCAATAGCAGGACAGCCCATGCCTGTACCAGTTGGTGCGTGGCCCCAGCTCCCCACCCTTGCCTCAGCACCCTTGTCCACAGAAAAGCATCTTTCTGGCTCCAGTCTCACTCTCCCAGAGATGGGAGGAGAGAAGGTGAGGGGCCCCCTGTCCAGGTCAGAGGGTAATGCTTACCCAGAATCCCCCTCTACAGGTAAAACCACAGGCACCAAGGAGACAACACCGGTAAGCACAAAGGATCACCTCAGTCCTCAGTTGACGCCTTCTGACAGTTCTTTTCCCAAGTGGCAGTGACAACAGTGATGGTCACAGAAACTTAGCATTTTGGGGGCCACACTGGAGAAATAAAGAATTGGGCTATCTAGGGGTACCAGGGTGGCTCAGAGGGTTAAGCTTCTGCCTTCAGCTCAGGTCATGATCTCAGGGTCCTGGGATAGAGCCCCGCATCGGGCTCTCTGCTCAGCAGGGAGCCTGTTTCCCGCCCTCTCTCTGCCTGCCTCTCTCCCTACTTGTGATCTCTGTCAAATAAATAAATAAAATCCTTTAAAAAAAAGAAAAAAGAATTGGGCTATCTAGGCCTGCTGGGCCCTGGGGTCCTCCCGTCCCCTGTCTTCCTCATCCTTCAGTCTCCTCCAGGTGAGGGGACCTAACCCAAGCAGCTCCTACTCTGTTCCTGCTGTCCCCAGCACCAGGCCAAGGGCTCTACAGGGGGAAAGCAGAGTCCTCATGCAGCCACTCAAGGGCCTGAACAGAAGAGCACCCCCTGCTGTGGACAAGCGGACGGCCATCATCTTCAGTCCATCCCAGGTGAAGAGGTCAGAGCCCGCTGGACCAGGAGCCTGGAGCCCGAGATGGCACCCAGTGGGCCCAGAGCATGTGGCAGGTGCCAGGTCCCACTCCACTCCTTCCCTGGGGCAGGGGCGCTTGGAGGTTGTCCCTGAGTAGCTGATTTTCATTACCAGTCTCATTCTTCTATCAGAGAGCTCCCCTAATCATGCAAGATTGTTAGGGGTGGGAAGCTTCCCAGAAACAGAGGTGGGAAGAGAATACGAATAATTGGAGAAGCTATTAGGAACTCCCAGGAACACCTGCAACATTAGCTACCCTGGTCCTGGTTTGGCCTCAGGCTTGCTGTGTGGCTGCTGACATCTTCTTGATCACGTTGGGCCTTGGCTTCCCCATCTACAGTGAGGGACTGGGCAGGTCACAGCCTTGCACACCCTGCATATGTTGGGTGGCTGTCCCTCTGCTCTCAAACCTTGGGTCACAAAAAGCTAGGACAAGAAAGGCTCTGGCTCTCATTATGCACAAGGGGAGACAGGCCCCAAAAAGGTGATGGTCTCTCCTACCCCACAATGCATTTGAGGGGTTTCTGAGGAGTGAGCAGGCTCTGGGACTTAAACTATTCTATACAGGCTTTCTCTCCCCTCACCCACTAGGGCCTTGTGCCCCTGCACAGGGAGGACAGTGCTGGCCCACTTTCAAGGAGCCCACGGAGTTGGAACAAGCACCCCATCTCCCACCTCCATCTGGTTTCTTAGGAGCCAAAAGCTATGAGCAGATTTCCAGCCTTGCCCCAAAGCACCCAGCCCCCAGTAAGGCCACAAAGCACTCCAGAGAGTGTCTGGATGCAAACTGGCCTGACCAGGAGAGGACACCGGTGCCCTACCCCACCCCTGTGGGGGGACCCACCTCGAAGCAGTAGTCCTGGCCCAGGATGCTGCTGTGCACCGGCTTGATGACCACCTCCTCCTCCATGCTGAGGTCCAGCGCTTCTACCGCGTTGCTGGGGCTGAGCAGGGACTCGTGGGAGCGAGACTCCTTCAACCTGGGCATCAGATGGGACCTGGGGGGGTTGGGGGGGTTCTTGCATCAGGCCCAGCCTGCCAGGCCCCTCCCTTCCCCCTTTCTCCAGGAAGCCTGCCCAGACCTCCCAGCTAGAGCCAATCACTCATCCCAAGAACGGGGCATTACAGTCCTGGAGTTACAGGGACCCTCCAGGCCCTCTTCCCCACTGGGGGACTGGGGAAGTGGCTCAGCCTCTTGGGGAGCAGATGGCTGAGGATGAGGCCGCCACGCAGGAGCTGAACATCAGCACGGGGTCTGGGGCAGGGTCCTGGCCTTGGAGACCCACAGCACCCAGGCAACCTTCTCCACTTCCTTTCCTTGGCCCTGGTCTTCCTCCAAGACCTAAGGATTCAGCCATTTGTCCAGAACGTCACTGTCAACAGAGCCCTTTCTCACAAAGCATTGCAGTCCGCGCAGTAGCCCCGCTCAGGGAGGAGAGCAACAGGACTTCTGCCTCTCCCCGGCTACATACAAGGACACGAGGCTCAAACCGGGAAGGATGCAGCAGTCCCTGCTTGGTCCCTGAGACACTGACACTCAGACAGGGCCCATGTACTGGAGCTTGGGCCCAAGGCCAGGGTCAGTGGGCCCCACGTGGACACAAAGAGCAGAGGTAGTGGGCCACCTGGTGCCCAAATGGAGCCCAGACCAGGATGGGCTCTGAGAGACCTGGGCACACTTGCTGTGTGGCCCTGAGGAAGTCACTTCCCCTCTCTGAGCCTCAGTCTCCTCAGCATATCACATGGAAAGCACCTCAGATGGCACGTGTACCAGAGATTGGTAGAATCCTCAGAGAGGTGAATGTCCCTTCCAGAGCCAACGGCACACAGCAGTGCTGCCACCAAAGCCCCCTCCCACAGCTGGGACCTGAGGACTAGCAGGCCTGCTAAGCCCTCCCCTGGCATGGAAGCTGGGCAGGCCTTGCCCCTACTGTTGTCCATAACCCACACCCCTGCAACCAGCACAGAACCCACCCTGGGCTTAGCTCACCCAGGCTTCCTTTCCCCAACAACTTCTGCCTTTCAGCTCCTGGCCTCTAATGGCCCAAGGCTCAAGCTATCATTCTCTCCCTGTCTCAGCAAAGACCCCACCTTAGGCAGGAAGATTGGGCAGGGGCAACAGACACTTCCCGCAGGTCACAATGCTGTAGCCCTTAGCTCTATGTCCATTGGAGGTAAGGGGGAACTGAGGCCCACAATGTGGGGGCTCAGGAATCTAGAGATGAGCCAATAGGCCCTGCCCAGAAGCCTCACAGGCTTCAAAAAGCCACCCTCCACCCTCCAGACTCTCCATGTCCATGGCAACAGCCTTCTCTAACATGCAGTCCTGCACTAGGTACTCCATGGGAGCAGAGCTCGAAGTGGGACCCCAGCCCTAAGAGCCCCAGAGCTTGACCCAAGAGACCCAGTGAGCTTCCCTGCAACTGCTCCCCCCCCCCCCGACGCCCAGCAAGAAGCTGGCACAGGGTAAGGCTCAGATCACTCAAGCTGAACAGATGCGTTCAGGTAGGACTCCTGAGAGCTCGAGGAGAATGCACAGACCAGAGGGACGCAGTGAGGCAGGCTGAGGTCAGGTTAGAGCCAGGCCAAACCTCCAAACTCACACGTAGAGCCTAGTGAGACTCCAGGCCAGTGGCACACACAGCTACACTGGCTCCGCTCCTCCGGTACCCTGTCCCCGAGAGGCGGCTTTCCCAAACATGCACAGTGGCCCACCACACCACCTGCCCTTAACCAGTTCCCCCGGTCCTGCTCCAGTGGCCCATTCCCCGCCCCCATCACAGCACTGGCTTGGGCTGGGGGTAGGTCTGTAGTCCCCTCAGCTGCAATAGGCTACCCCGGGCTGTCCACCACATGGGGCAGACTCCAGGCCTCCCTCTCAGGATGGGGCTTCACAGCTCAGTGCAAGAGAGGCCCTGCCCCAGAGGCTGGAAAAGTCACCCCGCCCAGGAAGGGCTGGGACCCACCACCCCTACACTTGCTGTCCGGGACTGAAAACCCAGCTGGCAGGCCAGGATCAGGCTGCTTTCTGGCCCAGTCTGGAAACCTCTGCCAGGTAAGGATGCTAGGAGGGCAGAGTACAGACCCAGGAAGTGCAAAGGGAGTCACGGTTCAACAGACTGGTCCTACCCAAGGAAAGCTAGGGGGCTCTGGTTTTACAGGCCAGGAGCCCACAGGCCCAGGTCAGACCTCAAAGCAGCCAGAGCCGGGAACCTATGGCTGCAGAACCCTCCTCTTCCTTCCTTACCATCCTGCTCCATAAATACGCCCCAGCTGGCCCAGGCCTCCCTGGAAGGCTCCTGGCTGAACAGAGGCCATGGGCAAACTCACAGCTAGGGCATACTGGCTGCAGCTGGGCAGCTGTGACCCTCCGACCCTCCCAACCTCCCAACCTCCCGGGGGCTTCTCCAGGCTTGGGGACTGGAGCAGAGGCCACACCCGGGCCAGCCAGTAGCTTCTCTAAAGTGTGCTGGTCTACTTCTGCACAGGAGAGGGCCAGGCTCCAAGTGCTGCCCCATCGGGTGGGGACAGGACCAGTGGGCTAGGGCTCCTGATTCGCAGACAGACACATATCCTTCCCACTCAGCCTGAGTCCACCTGTTCCCCTCCTCCCTAAATGGCTTCTGGCAGGAGAGAAAAGGGGCACAAGAGGCCCAGAGGGAGCTGTTCTGCTGTGACCCCCCCAGGGTGAAAGGTCCTGGCAGAGGCTCAGTGTGTCCCTGGTGGTGACTGATAAAATGACCACGGCTTGGGAAGGAAAAATTGTCACGTGGTCACTTCCTGAAACCAGAAGTATCACCAAATGGCTTAGGAACCACCTCGTCCAGGAAGCCAGCCCTGTCACAGGCCTGCAGGACCCCCTAATAATTTACACCAGCCCGCACCATCAATGAGTCAAAGTAGGCCTTCACCCAGCCCTGCCTTTGCCTTGGGACAGCATCTTAGGACGGCATTTTGCTTACCTATAGCTCACCTATAGGCTGGCCAAAAAGCCCAACGAGGCAGGGAGAAGGGTGGAGGGCACCGCAGACTCCCAGCGGGCAGCAGGAGGCTCAGTCTCCCAACCTAAGCAGCTCCGGAAAAGGAGAAGACCAGCTGCCAGCTACTGCCTTGCTCCCACTCCACTCCTGGGAGGTACGCCACCCAGAAGCACCTGTCCAGGCACAGGACACCCAGCTGCTCACTTCCACATCCCTCTCACCAGCAACATTCATCTACCCATTTTATAGAAAGGTAAGGGGCTCAGGGAGCAGCAGTGACCCGATCTGCCCAAGGCCCCTGCTGCAATGGAGCCCTGGTTGGTCTGGGAGCCCCGCACATGGCCGCCTTGTGTGGTGCGGGGGTCTGGAGCCTGATGCCATTGTGTACAGGTCACTGTGACCCATAACCCCACATCAGGTCCCTCCCTGCCACTCCATGGCTGGCGTAAAAGAGAAGGAGGCCCAAGACTCCCACTTCGTGGCCTCCTCCAGGGCCCAGATTTGTCCCATGATGGCTTACCCTGATGACCTCCTGTCGTCCCTGGAGACCAGAGCCACCACACTAAGGGGAGCAAAGGACTTCACACTGCTGCAGCCCAGGTCCAAGCTCATTCTCACAACAATCCTGCCAGGGATGCCATGGGACTGCACTGGGCTCAGATCTCAGTCGGGACTGCGGGCTCCGTGCGCCTGGCCCTCCTTACCAGAGAAGAGCTGGCAGCCCTGGGCTGTGCCCATAGGAAATGTCACATATATCCCTTCGCTGAATCCTCACATGGCCGAGATGCAGATACTGAGCTCACCCCCACTTCACCACCACCCACTTCACAAGCCTGCTCCGACAGGGCAGGCCCAGAGGGGCTGGTCTTCCTCCTAGTGTCACCTCCATACCTCAACCCCCTGGGGGCCACTTCCTTTTCTGAAAAAGAAGGGCCTTGCTTCAAACAAAATGCAACAGAAACGAGCAGACACTGAAGTGCTATAAAGAGGATTTTCAGAGAGAGGCGTTTCTCAGGCCCTGGAGTCCAGAAGAGGGGTTCCCGGCCAGGAATGCATGGGATTCAGAACCAGCCCTGCTTGCTGGGGTCCATCTGCCTGCTCTCCCTCACCCTGGGCTGCTCTTCCCCAGGACTCACAGCTTCTTCCTCAGTCCAGGCATATGTTTTCCCCTCATCCTATCCAAACTTCAACACTCAACATCAGCACACCCTCCTCCGTGAAGCCTTCCTGGACTCCCCAGAGAGAGCAAACTTGCAATGGTCCCAACCCCTTACAGTCATCAGGCTATGCTGGGAAGGTCTGTCACAGACCATCTTCCTGCCTGGCTGGCGGCTCCAGGTGGGTAGGGCTGGATCTGTCTCAGAAAGAAGATTCAGGGCCCCTGGGGTTCCCAGACCAAAGCCACAGTATCCTAGCAGCCAAGGTCAGCTAAGCTCTGGGAAGGGGGAGGAGCTCAGCTGGGATGGGGGCAATCCTCCCTGAGCTGGTTGGGTTACCTCAACCCCAGTAACCAGGAAAACGGACAAAGACGACCCAAGCGTTGATCACAGCGGTTGTCTGCTCAAGGTCAGGTCCCAAGAGCAGCGCCCCAGGGTTCCCCCAGAATTTGAGAGATGCCCCTGTTCTGGCATTCCCCAGTTCTGGGGAGCTCCCTCCACCTCTCCCAAGGAAAGATGGCTCATTGTACCCTCCATGGCCACACCCCCCCACAACTGCCCCACCCTCTGAGACATCCCTGAGTCCTAGACACAATGGATTCTCTAGACCCTCATCAGACCCCAAGGACCAAAAGCCCTGTGTCCCCTCCCCAGCTGAGGCCGTCTGCTCAGGCCCTGACCTCCATGGCATGGAATCCTCGTACTTCCTGGGAAAGGGATAGTACCTTGGTTCCCAGGTCACAGATGGGAGTGCCACGGGCCACAGGGAAGGGAGACCTGCCCTGGACTCCTCCACTCCAGCAGTCTTGGCCAGGGCCTGGGGGGCAGTGCAGGAGGGCCTCCCACCAGCCTTCTCCATCTGACCACAGCAGCACCATCCTACCAGATAGGCCCCTCCACCCAACACGGCGTGACCCCCATCCCTCTGCGGTCCCCTCACAGCCTGAAGAGAAACACGTCACTGTGCTTCAAACTGGCACTGAAGCCCTCCCCGAAATGCCTTCTCTATCTCCCCTCACACCACACCCCGACAAGTGACCCAGACTCTCCTCCCCGCTTGTCTCCCTTTGAGGCCCTTTGCCCATGCTATTTCCTGAAGCCCTACCACCTCTCCCTGTACCTCTCCACCTAACGAATTCTCTCTTTCTCAGCTGTTGAAGCCCAGCCCAAATGCTGTCACCACCAGTCTGCTGCCTGATGTCCCCGGGCAGACAAGAGCTCACGCCCAGACCATGAGGCTGAGCACCACGCTCCATACCACTCTCCCACCTGTCTCCCTGGGACAACCCACCAGGGCCGGGTGGCTCACCCGAGATCGCATGGGTGGCAAGCAGCCAAGTGAGATCTGAACCCGTTCAGCAGAGTCTAAGGCTAGCTCCATCCATGCCTCCTTCAACTTTGCATCACCCCACAGGCAGCTGAGCCACCGAGGGCCATGGCCAGCTGATTTGCTCACCATCACCCACTCATTCCACGTCCAGAGGGAAGAGCCAGGGGGGCTGGTGAGGGTGGGATAGCCCCTGCCCAGGAAACGTGGGCCCGGCACAGGCATGGGCATGGGGCATGGGCGGAGCCGCCTCTGGAGATGCAGCCAAGCCCCAACAGCAGCTCATTGTGAGGGCCAGGGAGCAGGAACAAGAGGACATTGTCCCAGCTCTGGGGCCACAGTCTTATCTGATAGCCTTCCAGCCAACCCACGAGCTGTTTTTTCAACTCCAGCCGTTTTTTTCTTCAAAGGTTACTAACACAGAAGTTTAGCAAATTCCCCATTATTTCAAGAAGGGAGGAGACCCAAAAACAAAACTTGCAATAATTAAGAAGCCCTTTCTGACATGGGAGAATGTTCCCAGCGGACAGGGTGAGTTGAGAGGTTGTATAGCTTGGAAAATGAGATTCAAAATTTCCTTCAAAGTCTTAAAGGGGCAGAGGGAGCTGCTCTGCATGCCCCTAGAAGGCAGAGCTGAGACCAGGAGAGGCCAGTCACTACTCAGGCACAGGCTGGTTTGTTTTTAAAGGAGTGAGCACCCTGTCTGTGGGAGTGTGCAAGCAGGAGCTGGGAGCCCCTTTAGGCATGCTGCAGAGGGGACACTTGCCCTGCCGGAGGATGGCTGGTTAACAGGCTATGCAGGTAGGCAGGCAGTGGAGTAAACCCCGAGAGCAAAGGCATGCATGCCCTCCCCACTCACAGCTGGGAACAGGGAGGAGGATAGGAGGGCCTAGTGTCAATGGTGCCCAGCCACAGCAGCAAAGCTCGTCTCCATTCCTTAAAAACCACTCAACCACGATCAGTTTTAAGTCATTTAACTCTCCGGGCCTCAGTTTCTGCACCCATAAATAGGGAGAATGACCTACCTCCCCTACAGGGCTGTTAGAAGGATCAGGTAAGATGGTGCAGGTGAGTGCCAGATACCACTGTGGGTGCAGGGGTGCAGCTATGAGCAAGGCCAACACAGGACCTACCTGTCTGAAGGCTGTTTCCAAGGTGGGTGACGCTCCTGACATTTGGGGTGATGAGATAAGGACTTCCCAGGCCATTTTCTGTTCCTTTCCTCTGACCAGTCTAGTCTTTTCACCTTCTCCACGCCTCAGTTTTCCCCATCTATAAAATGGGGACAAACTACATCTACCCAAATGCTCTGGGATACCTCAGGAAAAAAAAAACGCCCTTAATTTCCTGAATGAAAGGAAGGGGTGGTCATTAGACCCCTTGAAGGGCCACTTCAGCCCCTCTGCCTGTGACTCCCAAGCACAGCATCCCATGACCCAACCTCCCACTCATGCTTGTGTGATCCACTGCCACTGCCCACAGCCACAACCAGGCCTGGAAGGGGTAGAAATCCTGGACAAGGTTGGTCTCCATGGAGGAGGTGCCCGCCTGAGGGCTGGTGGGACCTGTGGACTCTGGAGTCAGGTCAGAACATGCCAAGCTCACTTCTGCCTGTCACAGCCAGGAGGTCCAGACAGCTGTGCTGGAAACCTCTGCCCTCCAGAACTAGAGCACAGTCGGGGTGTGGGCGCCAACATCCTGGGAATCGAGCGGCAGGACACAAACAGGGCAGCACCCCACCCAGAACATCCAGCAGAGCCATCTCTCCCCACACCCAGCCTTGCCCTGCCGGCCTGGGAACCCGCTGCTGAGAAGGCCAGTGCTTACTCCTGGCCCAGCTGCGGTCCCAGGGGAGGGGAGAAGAATGCAGCTGCCTAGCGGCTCCCAGGGCCCAGGGGAGACAGAGCCTGTCCTTAAAAGGCGAGGAGGCTGGCTGCCCTGTTTGGGAAGTCTTCCTGGGATGACAGGGCCTGGAAGCATGGTCCCTCTCGGCCTGGGGTTCTCTCATCCAAGGCCAGGGGGCAGGTCCTAGCAATCACTGGAACCAGTGTGACCCCATCTCCATCCACATGCTGAGCCCTGGGCTGGGCGGCGCTGGTCTCCAGCCTTCACCGGACCCCTGGAAGTCTGTGCTTCCCCTCCACGGCGCAGGGCCAAGCTGGCAAAGGAGGTCTACACCACCAAAACAACAACAGGATGACAGGATGGCTTATCACGTGCTATGGCTACAGCGCAGCCCGAGGCCTTACTCCTAGGAAGTGCCCCAATATGTGCTGATTTAATGATCGACACTGTGGCCGCCTGGACTTAACAGCCACTTACTAAGCACCTACTGTGTACCCAGCTGTGGGACAGGAATGCCTATCAAGACGCACACATCACAGCAGAGCCTTCTCCCAATGGCCCCGCACAAAAGGCAGTATCACCCTAGCAGAAAGGGGGAACATGAACTCAAATAGGTCCGCAGAGCCCCACTTCACGGGGCAACTCTCCCCCTACACACCCCAGTTAATCGGAAGGATCTGACCAAGGAAGCTTTAAGACAGCACAGGAAACAGGCTGGGAGAACGGAGCGCTTTGGCCTGGTCACACAGGGCAGAATGGGAACTGAGAACCAAAGGGCTTCATCACCCTCAGGAGGCCGGTGCTGGTACTCAGCTCACACTGGGCTGGGCCTGGAGGCTCTCACTGAGAGGGAGATGAGAAACCCCGCTATGAGGGCTCCTATCCTGGACAACCCTGCCCTCCCCACCCCGTCCCTCGGACCCCTGGACTTGCTGCAGGGCAGCCCCGAACCAGCTCCCTCCTCTCTCTGGGGTGCAGCGCCTCACCTGCTGGGCCGCTTCCAAGGGCGCCACAGAAGCCCCACCTTGTCCACAGCCCAAGAACGCAAGGGACCAGACACGAAAGAGCACACAGCCTCCCCCGCTGCCACCACCTCCAGCGCCTTCACAGGGCACCTCACTGCTGCGGAGCTGGAGCCCAGATGGGGGACGTGAGGGGTGATCCCCATCCCCACTCTTTCCAGTGAATTCCGCAGCCTAATGGAGTTTTCAAAAAACATCCTGGAACACATTTATCTCCCACCTCTTATGTCTTTTTTTGCGGGGGGGGGGGTGCAAGGGGCATGCAGAGTGAGAAGAAACAAAAAACTTTCCATCTAATCCCCCAAGTCATCCTGCAGCCTGAATAATTTCGGGTTTTTAATCAATAGCTGTCAGACTTGTCAAATTACTTTGGGGACCGCAAAGCAGTTTTTAAACATTCATAAACCTCAGTAGAACAGCGGAGTGCCCTGAATTTTAAAAGAAGAGAATCTGAGGAACACTCATTGAATAGGATGAGATCTGGACAAATCGAAAGTGAGTTGAGGGCCAAGTGCCCCTCCTGCTTCGGAGTGGGGACAGCTCTCCGGCCCCCTCGCTGCTCCACAGGAGAAACAGCCAAGAGCCTGGCCAGGGCACTCAGAAAGGCACCACTCTAAACCTTAAGCCCCCTGCGCCCAGCCCCAGGAGCACTGCCCCCAGCCTCATGTGCAGCAACCCTGACACTATAGGTCCCCCAGGACCCAGACAGCATCCCACCGCACACACACTGGGCCCCTGCCAGATGCCCTTCCCACCTTCTCCACTTGGACAACTCTCAAGAATGGTTCAAGGCCCTCACCGAGCTGCTCCCACCCTGCAAGCTCAGTCTGTACCCCTCTCCTTCTCACATACATGAATGCACCCACCCATCCCCTTGGTCCCACGGATCACACCACCAAGTGTGGGACTGGTTTCTGACTGGTTCCCCAGCAACCCCGCCACCCCCTGGGGCAGCAACCATAAATACCGCCAACAGCTGCCTCAGGCCCTGGGGACTCATGACCCAAGTGGGGTGAAAGATGATGAAATAAAAAAACAAATGAACTGAAAACCAAGGACTTCCGTCCCCCAAGAAAGCCACTTTTTCCTCTGGCTTATCTAATTCCTCCCAGCTCTTCACCTCCGGGAAGTCCTCCTAGGTTCAGGTGGCCCCTCCAAGAAATGTGAGGGTGGGGATAGAGCAGGACCTTCTCCCCTCCTAACACCCAAGGGCCATGCCATGTCCCCTCCTGTTCTGTGCAGGCTGTTCACGTTAGGGTGACAAAGCTATGTGTGGACTGTCTTCCCCATCCCTAGTCACCAAGCTTCCTGCCTCAACCAAGGACCAGACCCTTGTCAACACAGCCCCAGCTCCCAGCACTCTGCTGGCTGATGACTGGTCAATGTGGAGAGGACTCTTCTTAAAAACAAACACATGTGAGAATAAAGCTCTGGGACTTAGGTCACATTAATTACTCCATATGTCTCCGTTTGTCATCTGTAAAATGGGGGTGACACCACTTCTGACATGCAGTAAGCCCTATGATTAGTCCTGGTTCTGCCTTTGCCTGGATACTCTGCCCCTTCCTTACCCAGCAGCACTGCTCTGGAGGTTCCTGGCTTCTCCCTGGGCATGCAGGTATTTCCAAGACGCCTCTCACTCTGCCCAGCGTGCAGGGCCCGCTGGCCCTCCCTGTATGGGGGCTCTTGAAGAGCCTCTCTGCCATCTGAGCCCAGAGAACCTTGGCCATTCCACATACCACCCCCAATAGCAAGACTGAGAATGCTGTCATTTTAAGTAGGCACCTCAAGCCCCCATTTGAGGAGAGATGGACAGACACATCTGGGAATAAACGCAGGCACCCTAGTAGGTTCCAGCCCCAGTGCTCATCTCTAGCCCTGCTGTCTTTTTAATTCCAGCCACAATTTGGGACAGAGTGGCTTTGTGGTCTCAGGGAGACAAGAGTCAAAGATGGGAACAGGCCAACGGGCCAAGAGAGCAGAGTTCTCAAGTTAGCCTCTCCTGCACCTCGGCCTCTTTACCTGACAAATGGGCTGCCCTTCCCTCCCGCCAGAGCCTGCTGGAGGCTCCTCATGCTCATGAACCTCATTATGCCCCCATTCCTAGTTCAACTTAATCCAGCACCCCAGCAGAGAGCTACCAGGTGCCTCCAATATGCCGACACTGAGCCTGGAGGCCTTGGGACCCGGGCTCCCTAGTCGTCCCCAAGCCTGGTATCTGGGAGTCTCTGGGGCATCAGAGCTCTGCTTCCCAGACTGTAACTAGTGGGAGACAGCCTGGGTCATTCAAACTAGCAGGAGAGGGTGGCCACCAGTGAGCCGCAGATTCCCAGGCCACCAACAAAGGCAGGAATCTAGACATCAAAGGAAAGTAGGGTGTAGCTGCTGAGTTCCTCCTGCTCCTAGTGACCATAAGCCACAGCCATCTGTGGCTCTACAGTGTCTGCCTCATCCATGACACCTCACACCTGGGAAGCGTAACGGGTCCACTAAATGTGGGCTTCTGATGCTCATAAAACCCAGCCACCTGACTGTAGTCAAGGAAACTGAGGCTTGAGACCTCAAGGGGCTTCCCGAGCCCAGACAGTATGCCAGAATCCAAGAGTTCACCAACTCTCCCCACCAACCCCCCACACTGGCTGTCTCTAGGA
The DNA here is from genome assembly GCA_003697995.1 of Taxidea taxus jeffersonii. Lineage (NCBI taxonomy): Eukaryota > Metazoa > Chordata > Mammalia > Carnivora > Mustelidae > Taxidea > Taxidea taxus. The sequence continues at coordinate 44,179 of RCUC01145879.1, read as the reverse complement.
TAAAGGAGCCCAATCTGTCATTCGCCACCTGGCCCATGGGATTCCAACCAATAATGCCATACACTTTTAAATATAGCATCCACGGTGTGTCCCAACCCAGCAGCTATGTCTGCTTTATCCATGAATCCTGGCTCAAAAACCCCCTACCTCCATGACATGGGCTCCAGCAAAACTGACAACTCTCTCCAGGGTTTGACCCATGCACCCCACCCCCTCAGACACTGGGACGTGGAGGTGAGCAGAGGTCCAGCAGCTTGTCCAAGGTCACCATTCCCAGGTACCGGGCAGAGCTAGAGGCCTAGTATTTGGGCTCCAGCTCCAAACTACCTTCACTGATTGTCAAAGCCCTAGGCTTTCACCAGAACTTCAGAAATCATGTGAGCCCATGCACCAGCTTTCAGAGAACTTAGAGGAATTCTGGCTCACCAGAACTGTACCCCAAGCTCTGCCTTTGTCAGCTCCGGTGTGACCCTGTCTGGAAAATGGTGAGAAGGACACCTTGCTGGTAGCAGTCGGATCTACCACCAGCCCCCTGGAAATGGCAGTGAGGGTGGATGGGACCAAGGCTGGAACGCAGCCGGCACAGGGCTTGGTGCTTCATGGCACTGGCTCATTTATTCCTCACAAGCCCTCCACCAACAAGCCGGATCCCTGCCTTCCCTGGAGACAGAGGTACTTTCCCAGGAAAGGCTGCCACATCACAGTGACCCGGCTCCTAACACGGTTTCAGATGTGTACGCGGGAACAGAACACACTCCAGGCCTGGAGCAGCCTTCCTGATCTTCCTCCAGCAGCAGGCCCACGGATCGGGGAACAGATCCAGGAAGGGAGGGGGGGATAGAAAAGCGCCCTGCCGGGGGGCTGGGGAACTGGGGTGGAGATGACATGGCCCCCAAACCCCAGCACAGCCCCACCCAGTCCAGCCCAGGGTTGGGCCACCCAGAGCAAAGGCCAAGATCCTCAGCTCAGAAAACTTTTCGGCCATTCCTAGCCTCTCCCGGTTTTCAAAGGGGTAGGCCATCAAGGCTTGGCTGTGGAAAGGGGCACCGGACACTGAATTTCCTCTCTGTAAAAACTAAAACCAGCAGCAACACTTCTCAGGTTTTTGCTTTTTGGCGGGGCTAATCTGTTTCCACATTCTGGGAAGGCGGGAGATGTCTGCAGAGAACAACGGAGTCCCTCCCAAGACTGAGTACCTGTGACAACCCCTCCCTACCAGCCTGCTCCCACCTATCTCACTGGGGCTCCCTGGGCCCAGGAGGCTGGTCAGGGGCCCTGGGGCTGGCAGCTGCCCACATTCCAGCCTCTGCTCAGGCAGATCAGACAATCACGCCACTTACCATCCCTCAGCACGGCGACCAGGTTCCCCAAGCCACCAGGATCACCAGGCCTGGGAAAGCGAGGGGCCAGGCCAGCCACCGGTCAGCCTGCTGTCCCCCAGCACTCCGGTCTAGGAGTCTAGGTCCTAGGTCCTAGACGTACCACTCCAGCTCTGTCCAGCCCTGTCCGCTGGGACTAATCACTGCTAGTTAAACAAAGGCTAAGTTCCAACTCTCCCGTAATGTGCTTTTAAAGGGCCAGTGTCCCACTCGGGGCTGCAGGGGCCTTAAAGGCACAGATCCCTTTTTCAGTGCAGGAGACAAGACAGCAAAATCCAAAAAGACTCCCCCAAAGTCATGATCAGAATGGAGGGCTTGGGCTTCTCAGGAAAATCTAGACAAAATGCACAACAGTAAAAATTCAAATTTCACCTGAAGAGCGCTCCACACCCCCAAACACAGCTACATCTGGAGCAGGAAGAGCAGGAAGCACAGCTCTCTACAGCAATCACTATGGGCCGGACACGGTGGTCAGTACTTCCTAGCACTGCCCGGCATTGCTCACAGCCCTCCACAGGCCCCGTGTCCCCACACCCCATCTCACAGATGAGGAAGCCATGCTTCTGGCTCCCACCTGCCCCCTCTGGAGGCCTGCTTTCCCCACCCTGACCCACAGGCCCTACCTGTTCCGTACCCACGAGCATCCTTCCTTCATGGGGAGAATGTGGAGGGTAGATGGGGACTCACTTGTTGCAGGTGCCCAGCACAGCAGGAAATGCTGAGATGCTAGGTAAGGGTGAGATATAGGAAAAGGAGAGAGAAGGAGGTAAAGGAGGGAGAAGAGGCAGGTCTGCAGCCCTGCAGGAGTGGGGTGCTTGACACTCAGGCCCTCATCCCTTTCTGGAAAGGCAGTATGGCCAGAGGAAGGGACAGGTGCGTCCTTCCAAGCCCAGTGGCTAAAGCCCTTCCACTGTCCAAGAGAATGGAGGAGGCAGGGCCACAAGGCTGGGCGCTCTCCAGAGGCCCTTAGGCTCCAAGGGTGGGCAAGGCCTGCAGAGCTGCTAGAACAGTGGGCAGAGGTGAGGAAAGGAGAGACTTACAGCCTGGACCTAGGTACCTGGTCTAACAAACACTCCAAGAGAGGTGGACCGTTTCCTGGCATCTGGAGTGGTTGGGCACGCTGGAAGTGGTGTCTGGACATTCTCCATGAGAACGGCCAAGGCCAGGCCGTGTCCTCGGGCCTAACTCTACGAGGGCCAGGTCCTTCAAGGGTTGACCATTTTGCTTCTGTTTGATTCTAGAGAACCTGGCAATTAAGTTGGAAGCTGGGTAGGCTGCTGCTTAAGAACAGACTGAGTTCAAATGTGGGCCATGTCACTTGCAACCCAGGTGGTCGAGGACAAGCCCCTCTCTGTAAAATGGGGAACAACAGTACTTAACCCCCCAACAGGGTGGCTATGAGGAACTGACGAGTTATAGAACAAGGCCTGGCTCAGAGTGAGCACTTGACAAAAAGCAGCCAGATGAGCTAGGCTGCAGGAGGCTGCCCCCATGCTATGCTGGGAGACACAAAGTAGGAAACCAGCTTACTGGGTAGTGACCCTGAACAAGGCACTTCTTCCTTGGGTCCTCAGATGCCCCCTGTAAAGAGGGGGGATCCAACTGGAACCCTCAGGGACTACCACACAAGACCACTCTGTAGCTCTTCCCAGGTGCCTGCCCTCCCCAAGAAGCATCCATACCAGAAAGCCATGGAGACAGTGAGGCGGGGGGGGGCGGGTTAAGGGTTGGGGGCACTGTGGCCCAAATCCTTAGAAACCTGGAAAGAGCCTGCCTCTGTCCTGCACCGGCCCCAGGCTAACTGGGGTCTGCTGGGTAGGAGGAGGGAAGCAAAAGTGCAGAGGCACCTGGCCCATGGGGAGGGAGCACAAGAGCTCACTGCCATCCCTCCAGGGGCAGCCCAGCCCCACCCCTGCCATCTCTGAGTCTCCTCAGTCTCCCCAATCCCCACTGAGGGGGCAGGCCCTGTCCTACTCAGGTGTCTCCCCAGGGGATGTTGCACAGCTGAGCTGGCTTTCCTGTGGGGATTTCTGCAACACCACATAAGCCATACACAAACAGCCTCTCAGAAGCTAGGGACCCCCCAAGGCTTGACTTGGTTCAAGGCTGCCTCATCCTATTTTCCTGGAGCCTGCAGCCACCGGTGTGGTGTGCGTGTGCTCAGGGAAGGAAGGGCCTGGACTGCCACAGGGAACAGGTGGTCAGGTGGAATGCCTTACAGCCCCAGCACAGCAAATGGCCACTGCTCCCAAGGGGCAGGAGGAGACCGGGCGCCCTGCACCCCACCAACCGCTCCACACCCCCTGGCTGGTCCCTAAGGGCGGCCTCACTGGGGGCTCTGCAGGCTTGGCATGCAATTCTGGTGGTGTTACTTAGCAACTGTGACCTCTGGGCAAGACCTTTCACTTTCCTGGGCCTCGGTTTCTTCAGGTATGACATGAAGAAACACCCCCTGCAGATAACAGATGTGAAAACACTGTTTAACCAGCAGAGGAAGCACTTAACCAAACAACCTGGGAGCCCAAAGACACAAATATCTGAGTGTCATTCATTTGACAGTTACTGAGAACCCCCACCTGAGGACCATTAGAACTTAGGTTGTCCCCAACCCTACCCTGTCCACCCCTCAAGCCAAACACATTCTAAACTCCCCACAGATCCAGCCAAGCCTTGGGGGAGGTCCAGGTTCTGGCCACCAAAATACCCTGAAAAAGACCTCAAACTTCTCTGGACGCCCAACACACAAAGGAGCTTTCCAGAGCCAAGTTATCAGTGTAAATGAAGTCTAGCGTGCTCTGACAAAGATGGAAAGACCCTCCAAGCAAACCCAGTTCCACAATGCTCTTCTCTAGGGGCCTTGGACCCAGAGAGAGATGAAGTAGGGAGATGGGGAAGAAACGGGGTCAGGTGGTCCCACAAACCAGAAAAAGTGAGCCACTACAGAGCGGTTAGTGAGCTCAGCTGAGAAAGGGAGAAAGAGGAGCCCAGACAGCTATTCAAGAGCGAGTTAGGGGGCCCCTCCAGCCTTCTGCATCAGCCTCCAAGGATTCTGCTCAGAGGATTTGGATGGGGCGCAGGGTTGAGATGAATGGGCAAGACCCTGGTAAACCCAAAGAAGAGAGAGGGTCTGAGCCCTTACCCGATCCTCCCCCACTTCCCGGATTGGCCGGTCCTTCCTGCCTTTCCCTGACACCACTGCCTCCTCCTCCTCTATCCAGCTCACCTGTCCTGACCCCAGCAGTTCTCCCCTTGGTCCCCAAGGGCCTTCATGGGGCCAAGGCCAACCACAGTTTCTATCTTCTCTTTACTGACAGAAGACAGCCCACACCCTCCCTGAAACCCAAGCCACCAGACCCTCTGGTGTTCCTCCTCCCTTCCTGCTACCACCACCTAAGGTTCTCCCATCTCCTTTCCTGCTACCTCGGCCCCTTCCCTGGGTTGTGGGTGGGGGGTTGGAGTTGTTCAGGCTCTAACCTGGGGGCACTCCTTTTCAGCAGAACACCTGGCTTTGGGAATTTCATCTGTTCCTTTGCTTTCATCAACTCTAGTGTGCTCAAGGCCCCTCTGAGTTCTATCCCCAGCGCTCCCCTCCTCTGAGCTCCAGAATCACACATGACATGCTGGGCTGACATCTCCTCTTGGATGTCTCAGGGAATCTCAAGTCCAAAATGTCCAAAGTGAAGACTCAGGAGCCAGGACACCCCACCCCCACCCCAGCCTTCAGAATTCAATCCATCAGCAAAACCTGCTACCCCTCTAACATCTCCCTTGCTCGCCCCAACCTGCAGCCTCACTCCCACCCCTACCAGGGAGCCAGAGGGGCAGTATAGAAATGTAAATCAGATTATTTAATGCTGGGGTGAGAAACTCCTCCAATACTCCCTACAGCACTCTGAATAAATCCACACTCCTCCCCAAGTAGAAGAAGTAGGCAGGTGCCTACCCTCTGACCTCATCCACCAAACCCAACACCACCCCCCCTTGCAGCCTCTGCTTTCCCGCCTTGGGGACTTTGTACTCGCTGCTGCCTCGGTGGGCGTCTTCCTTTCACCTCCGCAAGGGAAAGGCCTCAGGGAAAGGCCAGTGTCTGGAGCTCAGTTGTTCCCCACGGAGAGCCCCTGGAGAGCTCCTAGATAGCCCCGTCTATCACAGGTCCTGCCACACCCCATTACTCCCCACTGAGACACTTGTTTCCTCAGAGCATTTGGCTTATTCAGCCAGCAAATATTTATTTAGTGCAAATTACGTGCCAGGCACTATTTTAGGCACTGGGAAACAAGGTGCCGAACAGAGACAAACATCCCTGACTTATATTTCAGTAGGACAACTTTCCCCAATCTGGAATTACTCTGCTTTCCTGCTTATTTACAAGCATCTGTCTCTCCTGACAGAAGGCAAGCCCTGCAAGGCCAGGGCTGCGTCTTCTATTTCTGCGTCCTAAGGGAGGCTACGGCAGGGTGTTGGAGCTCAGGAAGTGTTTATGAAATGAAGAACAAGCAGCAAAAGAACCAAACCCAAAAAGCCCGAGAAGTCAAGAGGCAAGCCTTCACTATCTCCTAGGGCAGATACCCTTCACTGCCCTCAGGGTCTCAGGCTTCTGTAAGCCCTACCCTCGACCCTTCTGGGAAACAGACCAGATGCGCAACGGCAGCTCCGGTGAACTGCTGGAAAACAGAGGAATGACCACAGGCCAGTGCAGTCAGGGAAGACTTCCAAGAGGGGAAATCTGAACAAGGCCAAATCCCACCCCCAGTCCCAAATCTGGGGAGAGTAAGGAAAACAGATTTGTGTTTTAGGGCTCTGATGTTCTTTGCTCCAGAAGGAAAAAAAAGGAAAAAAAAAAAAAAAACCTTGCTCCAGAAAACCTTTTACTTTTTATTAGTGTCTTGATCAATAAAAGTTTTAGGAGTAAAGCTTCTCTCCTGCAACACTAACCGCCAGAGAAACAGGCTAGGCTTATTAAATCTGTCTCCAAGAGGCCTGCTGGGAGCCCCAGGCTAAGGGAACAGCAGCCTGGGGGCCCTCACAGACTCCTCACTAGGCAGCTTGGGGTCAAAGCCCACTTCTCACAGCCCACCTCAGCAACCCTGCCAGTTCCCTGGGCCTAGGTTACCTTCCAGGCACCCCAGAGTCTTCCTGCTTTGGCCTCCTTGATCCCGTGCTCCTGCCTCTCTTCATCCTGCCACCCAGACTTGACGCTTCCTCAGAAGAGCTCCTGAGTCCCAGGAGAGGAGCCAGCCTAGCAACCCCAGCCCCACCTTCACTCTTCCCAAGCCCTTGGGGAAGCCTCCCATTCAGTGCCTGTGGGCCAGTCAGAGATAAGAGAAAGGGTTGCTGTTGTAGACCTCCTCCGCACACCAAGGAGGCCCCCAAACCAGGTGAGGGGTATGTCCCAGGGCTGGGCCTCCTTGGAGAAATAGCTTTACACCTTCCGTGTAAGTTGGATCCGTGCCCACACCCACCAGGGAGGAAGTTTCCTGTGCCCCTTTCCTCCCACGGAGCCCCACACAGACCTTGGCAGCAGTGGAATCGCAGTTCTCTCAAATGACCCCGGTCTGCGTACTAGGAGCCTGGGAGCCAGATCTGGTTTGCGAGGTTGACCGGGTCTCCACAGAGCTGGTGCTCTGGCCCGGCCCAGAATCTTGCCAAGGTTGTCACCAAGGAGTCCGAGGCCACAGAGGCCCATTCCTGAGAATGGCCTGCGGCCAAGTGCCTCTCCCAGCCAGATCAGGGGACCTCTCAGCTCTGGCCAGCATCTAAGAGGTGTGTTCAGGCGTGCCTCCCCTTCCAGCAAAGCACATGCTGAATCTGTCTTCCAAGTTGAAATTTCAAAAATGACTTAAAAAAAACAACACAGCAGTGACAATATCTAGAGATTTCCGGGTCCTTCAGAGAACAAGTGGAAAATTACAGTCTTCCATACAGGTAACCACAAGGCACAACATCCAAGAAATCTAGAAAGACTCCTGAAAACCAACAATTGCTTCCAGCCACAGGCAAGTCTTCCTCCCAGAGCACCGGGGCAAGGTGCAGACCAGGCGCCAAGCTCTGGGTCCGGGAAGCTGGAGGAACCTAGGCCAGAGAGGTCCGTTGCAGGCTCCTCCCATGAAGCGCTGACTCCGCCCCAGGTCATACCTTGCCCCAGTCCCGCCTCTGGGCCTTTGCACTTGCTATTCCCTCTGAGCGGCCCTGGCTGCAGGCAAGGCTGGTTTCGCCTCATTCCGGTCTCATATCAAGTCTCATATCAAGTGTCCTGGGAGAGGCCGTCCCTGGCCACTCCAGCTAAAGGCGTAACTTCCACCCCAACCCCCAAGTTATACCTCGGCTTCATTTTCCTCGTAGCCCTGATCTGAAATCATCTTGTTCTCTCTCCCACCGTAGGAAAGGTTTGTGAGAACAGGGACCTGTTCACCCTGGTAAGCCGAACACCTCCGGCTAGTGCCTGGCACAAAGCAGGCAGTGGCACATGTGCTGCGGAATATCTTTCGGTACCTATCTGGCTGGCCTGTCACAGACCTGTCACAGCTCGGGAAGCTGAGCGGGGTAACGCGCCAAAGCGCCACTCCGCCAGCCGCTCCCCGCGCATTCCTTCCGGCGGCTCCACGCCCCATTCCCCCAGGCCGGAAGCTGCCCGCCCCGCCCCCAGCCGCTGGCCCCGCCCCCAGCCGCCCGCCCAGGAGCCCGCCCGCTGGGAGCCGCTAGTCCCGCCCTTCCCAGGCCCCGCGGCGGCGCCGGTCTGCTCGGCCAGCTGTCCGCAGCTGCAACCGCTTTCCGCTCCCGCCCCGCCGCTGCGCTCTCCGCCCGGCCGCCCCCGCCAGATCTGCCCCCGCGAAGGCCACACCCGGGCTCCCCGGCTCGGAGCCGCAGCCCGGAGCTTTCCCACTCCCCTGCCACCACGCACTTCCACTCAAACATTTCTAAAGCGTGAACAAAGGCGGAGGTACCGGCACAGCCAGGGATTTGCCTGCGCAGCGGGGAAGCACCGGGCAGCAGTCCTGAGTTCAAGTTCCCTCTCCCACCCGGTTCATCTCCTGTAGGGAAGCATCCACACACCCACATCCTGGATGGGGCCACAATGACAGGAGTAGGTTTAACTACCAGGACGGAGGAGGCGCTTGGGTGAGCAAGGTCAGCTGCCCAGGTCTGGGAAGGCTATGGGGGCAGGCAGACCCAGTCTGACCCACGGGCCCAAGTGCCACCCCACCCTCTGGTGTAGAGACTCATCTTCAGGTCACACTGAAACACAACTCCCTCTGGGAAGGGCACACCCAATCAACTCAACATTTTGGCCTGGAGTCACCCCTTTTCCATTCCACTTGAGCTGGCTACATAGTGAGCCTCTGCCACACAGAGGGAACACCTCTTACAGCCACCACCCTGAGGGTTAATCAAGCTGAGGCCCAGCACCCAGAAGCCTCCACTGGCTTGGCTGCTGCACAGCTTTCTGAGACAATGAGATAATGGCATCCAATCCCACTATGTAAATATGGATAGAGAAGGGGGGTGGGGGAGAGTATACAGCCCTTGCCTGGGGGTCCTGCCTACTCCTTGGCTTCTACATCCAGAGACATCACAAGCCCTAGTTCAGCTCACGGTGGTTTCAGCCTGCTCCGGTCCCTTGGCAAACATCTGAGCTCCTATCAAGTGCCAGACTGTCTAGTACCTACTGTGTGCAGGCAGCCAGGACTCTGGCTGGAGCACAAAAGGCTGGTGAAGAGGTCTGGCTGTAGCCCCAAAGCAACCCCCAAACTGCGAAGTTTGTAATTCACTCCATCCCCTGCTGTGTCCTCACTTGGGCTCAGCTCCATTTAGGCAATGGTGACCCTGACCACCGGTGGAGAAGGCCTGCAGCCCCCAACATCTCCATCTGCCCACACCCACAGCCCAGAGGACTCCAAGCCCAAGACCCCAATGAACTAGGGGAAATTTCAGAAGAGGGGAGGAATGAGGCTATAAGCAGAGAGAGAGATGTCTTAGGGCAGAAGCAAGCCCCTGGAGACAGGAAGGAGGGCCAGAGAACATTTCCGAAGCACCTCCACTAGGTGTAGGCCCTACAAGACCTCCTACTTGAGCTTAGCCTGGCAACAAACAGGCAAGGCCAATACTGTGACCCCTATACAGATGAAAAAATCAAGTCCAGAGAAGCTCGGTCACTTGCACAAGTTGACCCAGCTTCATCTGAAAGCAGATATGCCTCACTCCAGACAACCGTCTGTACCTACTACCCATCTGGTCCTCTCAGTCTGCCTCTCCAATTCTAACAACCCCTTTCTCCAGGAGGCCTTCCCAGATTTCCCCCAGGCAGGAAGCCACCTGCTGTTGGGTCCTCCAGGTTTTAAGCTTTTGTTAAAACAAAATAGGCCCCTATGACAGGGGCTTGCTTCTCAGTATGACAGCTGCCACAGAAGGGGGTCAAAAGCTAAAAAGAAACAAGTTTTTTCATAACGTATGTAGCTGTCAAATCATCGTGTTGTACACCTAAAACCAATATAATATTGTACATCAACTATACTTCAATTTAAAAAAACAAGATAAAAATAAGAAAGAAGCCTGTATTTGGGGTCAGAAAATGTACATCCCAAGTCAGGCTCCCACACTCACCAGCTGCTTGACCTTGAATAAGCTGCCTCCTCCATAGCCTTCCAGCCTTAGCTCAGAGGGCTACATACCCTCCTGTAAGCTCCTTTCAGAGTCAACCTGAACAATATGTGAAAGTACAGAACACACAGTGACTTGGCCACAGATAGCTGGGGGAATTCCGGAGGCTGCCAGGATCCAGTCACTCCTGCCCAGACCTCGGGAGAACCAGGCCTCCCTGATCACTAGGCCACACCTACCCACCACGCATTCCTCACCCTCATAGGAGTAACCAGCCACAGGCTCTCCTTTTTCACTCTGCCCCTGGCCTACCCTGCCCCTCCCACCTTTGCTCCCACAGATCTCACCCCTTCTCCCCCTACTCCTAATTCTCATTCAAATTTTCAGACCCAGCTTAATTGTCCCCACCTGGGGGAAGCCTTTCCCAGTGTCCCCAGGCACAGGAAGTATGAAATCACTCCTCCCTCTTCCTGAATTCCCGGCCTGCCTCATGCAGCACCCCCTCCCCCAGGGGGTCCTTCTGGCGGCCCTGTCAGGCCCTCCTTGGGATCTATTCATCTCCCATTCTTCAAGTCCTGGGATTCAAATAAATGTGTGATGAACACTTATGCCCTGTAGGTCAGTCTCCTACCAAAAGCTCAGAGCCCAGATGGGGCATCATCTTTCAGATCTGACGATGTCTCACCAACTTGGCTAGGCTCTCTGGAGAACTCTGGAACTGTCCTCCCTCAAGCACCTTCCCATTTCTTGATGTGCAAGAGCCAGGCCCAACATTGCCAAGGCACAGCCCCTTGGGAGGAGGGCCTATCTTGTAGCCACGGATCTCTTCTTCCTAGAGGCTATGCAGAGGATGGAGGCCCTCTCTGACCTGCCCAGAGCTGTCTCAGCTAGAGGACAGAGGTGGGCACAGGACCGGAGACAGATACCTTACAGGAGAGTCAGCCCCAGGGACCGGCTGTTCATGGACAAGAGCTTCTGAAGACACAACTGCTGTATTTGCTGAAGGTGAGAATCAAACTTGATATTAGACTGAGGGCCAACTCTGGAGAGCAGTTTTAGTGCACTCCAGCTGTTAATTTATGTGCGCACATCTATGCTTATGTGGTTTTATCATCACCAACAAACAACAAATGTGTCCTGGCACCTGCTATGTGCCAGGCTCAGTGTTAGGTATTCTACATACATTATCTCCATGAATTCCAGAGTCATAAGCTGTGGGCATGCACTGCTACATTTTACTAAAATGAAGCTAAAGCACAGAGATGTTGGAAAAGCTGCCCAAGGTCACACAGCTTATTAGTGGTGGGAGCTGGGATTCCAGGCCCCTCAACAATCTGGCCCCAGCCCGTCCTTCTGGTCTAAGCTGCCAGTGTTCACCATTCCAGAGCCTCTGTTCTTTGTCCCTGTCTCTGTGCTCCCTACTCGCTTTGTGATGTGGGGGGGGGGGGGGGGGAATGGACCCGGTCCCCCCACTGCCCCCCCACCCCCCCCCCCCCCCCCCCCCCCGCAGAGATCCCCCCCCCCCCCCGCCCCACAGCTCGCAGGTCCTCTGGCCTCCCATCAGGCCAGCCAGGCTCCCCACTTGGCCACCTCCTCACCCTCCACTGGCCTGTTTGTATCACCCCCATCTGCCAGGCCGCCAACCAGTGCCTTGTGGTAATGACTTCAGCTGGCAGAGAATCCTGGAACCTTTTCCCCCACAGTGATGCTGACACATGTTCACTCAAAAAATGCAATGTTTCCATCAAAACACTATGTGTGTATAGGGGGTGGGTAAATTCCCACCCACGTGATGCCTCCTCAGAAAAATAGTAAATTTACTCTCAAACTTGCAATAAGACCTGGTCAGCATTTCTTTCTTCGTTGTCACGGTGCCAAGTGCTGGGCAAACACTCAGACCCTACTGTCTCATTTTACAGACGAGAAAATAGGCCCACCAGTCCAAGGTCACCCAGCTAGAAAGGGTGTGACATCAGCGTACAAGCAAGTGAACAAGACACGTGCTCTCTGCCCTCAGAAAGCTGGCAGTCCAGCATGGGAGGGGGGGGAGGAGACACATATAGACATCACTACCGAACAAAAGCACACCTAGCTACAGGTCCAGGAGAGGCTGAGCGAGTATCCTTTGCAGGGCCTGGCCCAACAGGGAACCTGTAATGACTGCAGAAACATTTCCAGTTGATTGCAGGAAATCAGGAACGGTTTCACAAGCAGGAGGGCAGCCCAACCTGTATGCCTTCTGAGATCTGGGTCCCCTACCATGCTCTGTGCCTTGCACACAGTGCAAGGGAAGGAGTGTGGATGGGTGGGTTAACTGTCCACATAGTACATCACGTTTCCAGTATGACAGCCTGGCCCCCAGAGGTATGTCAAGTACTCATGCCTCATTTACAGATGAGATGGAGTGCCCAGCAGTCAGCTCTCTGCTCCAAGTCACAAATCTAGTAAGGTCCCAATGCATCTGATTCCAAGGCCTGCCTCTCCAACAAGCACCCAATTTCTCCGGACCTCAGGTTCCTTGTCTGTAAAACTCCACTGTCAGAAGCATGTCTACGCAGACAGGGGTTAGACATGAAATGCCCCAAACCTGCTGCCTGGGTCCAGGAGGTGGTGACCACACACTCCAGACCCTGCTCGTGTGGCCTGCTTGGTGAAGGAGCACAGGGTGTTCCTCTGTTCCCAAGCCAAGCATGCTAAGGAACGGTCACTGATATGGAGTTCTAATTGGTGAGCCCAGTGGCAGGGAGCCCAGCAACACGCCCGGTGGGCGATGACGGTACAGGGCAAATAGCTGAGCACAGCAAATATAGCCGCTGACCCAATTCAGTTCAGTTCTGTCTTCGAGAAAATAATTGAGTTTAAATGAATAGGTTTCCCATGTCCCCTCCGGCCTCAGGAGGGAGGAAAGGGAGAAGGGGAGACAGGAACAGTTCCCCAGGCTCACTGTTGGTTAGTTTTGAGTCATTAGGCCCGTGAAAGGCTTCTTTCTTTCCAGGGTGGCCAGTGGGGCTCAGACACATCTGGAGGGCAGTGAGGATAAAGTGTAAGTCCCAGCCTCCCCAACGCCAGCTTGTGGCGGGGTCCAGCGGTCCTGTTGGGCCCCAAGCTCCTTGTCTACAGAATGGGAATATTATTCTCCTCCCCTGCCCCCAACACACAGTGCTGCTGGGAAGAGCTAAGGCGGGCTAAGCCAACTTGAAGGCCTTCCAGGGAGAAAAGGATGGGATGAGCTGCAGCGGCCAGTTCTTTGCCCTAAAGGAATACAGGCTCAATGCTACATCTGTTTGCTCGGGAAAAGCCAGAAACCCAGATTTTTCAGGTGAATGTTTTATGGGCATTTCAGTGTTGGCAACTGATTTTTTAAAAAACACCAAGAAACACCTCTGCATCTTCTCAGACCCAAGGAAACCTGTCTGTGGGCGACGTGTGGCCACAAGCCACCTGGATGCAACCTCCGATTTAATGACAACAAATGTACGGCGATTTATGGTGCACTTGGTGTCCTCCCACCTGTTTATTGCCTTATAATTTTCTTGGGCTATGAGGCCAAGCCCAGCACTGGTTGAGGGAGCGGCAAGACACCATCCTCTCAAGATGGGACTCGAGACCCCAGGGAAGGACAAGGAGGGGACAGCCCTCTGGGAAGGTGGTTGAGTGAGCTGGGCCCGGTGTCACCCAAGAAATGAGGGGCCCCAGTCATGCCTCCTGAACTGCCCTCAGCTCCTTGTTAGGGTCTCAGTTTCCTCTGCAGCCAAAAGGGAGTTTCTGCAAGGACCAAACAAGAAAGGGAAAGCTTCGAGAGAAAAAGCAAGCACATGTGCCAAATCTCCCCAGAGAGGCAGAGCTGCACACGGAGTAGAAAGAACATGAGTTAGCAAAGAACTTGGGCCATGTCCCCAGCTACCAGCCCTCAGCTGTGGGATCCCCGGGAAGTTACCTAACCTCCCGGTATGTCAGTCTCACCCTGTGTACACAGGGGGTAGGAATCTTCAGGGCACAAAGCTGTTGTGAAGATGAGATGAGATAATTGTCAAATGGCCGGTAAGATGCCTGGCACACAGCAAGGGATCAAACATGATAGGAGTTATTACTAGTGTTATCTTTGGTGAAGAGCATGCCAGAAATTTTGACTGAGTGATCACAATAATGTAGCACAACCAGGCAAACTTGTTGTTAACAGATGAGGCCACCTATAATTAGCACAATCATTACGTATGCAAATGGAGTGGCTTAGATGCTGGAAAAGGGTGTTCTTTGAAGTGTGTTTAAATAACCCCTCTCCTCTGGCTGCCTGCCCTCCCCAAATCTTGTTTACACTGTTAATTTCATTAGCAAACATGTTCTTCTTAAAGGGAGACAGAATTCCAAACCAGTATTATATTCAAATCAAGGAGGTTTTAAACCATTTGAACCCCACCGAGGGGCTCTCCCTGGAGGGAGGATTGTTTGTGGGGGCCCATGCTAGGTCTCCTCAGTTAGCTGTAGGTCTCTCTCTGTTGTAGGGCAGGAGGGGAGGGACTGCCTGTTACTACTTCCCTAGCCTCCTCCCTGCGGAGAGTCCCACTGCAGGGCTGGGAAGAGGGGCCGAGGAGAAGGGTGTTGGAGGGGTGCCTTCTTGGTGTGGAGCAGGTGCTTGATTTGAGGCGGCGAGGTATTCAGCAACTTTAATGAATGAGTTCCTATGGGCCAGCCCCTGTGGTATTAGGCATGCCATAATACTCATTACATCCCCAAAAAAACAAGTCCCAAAGGAATTCAATGAAGGATTTTGTCCAAAGACATATAAGTAGTAAGTTGTAGAGCTGGATTCACCGTGGTGCAGCGCACTGCCTCGAGTCTGCTCTTCCAGCTTTGTGCTTAAAGTGCACTTAGCCCAGCCTTCTACCTGGAGAGGACAGAGTTAAGTTAATAATCCAAAACTGATCCCAGACCCTTTGACCTGGGAGGGATCATCAGGGACTGACCTGGGTTTTGAGCTGAAGATACTGAGGCTCAGAGAGGTCTGTAATTTGCCGGGGGGCCCACAGGCAGAAAGCAGAAGAACCCAGGGCCTCAAGAGTCCAGGGCCTCTTGCCCCAGCCTTGCTGCTTTTGCATTCAGATGTTTAAACACAAGACAATTCAACAACCTTCCTTCCCATAATAGCTGGGTCAGTATCTTAACCATCCCTGGATCGCCCGGGCCCAACATAGACCCAAGCAGGCAAAAGATGCTCGGGAAAAGTTTGCTGGTTTGCCAGTTTTCTTACCAAAAAAGACAATGCTGAATAGCAGGAACAGTGAAGGCAAGCAAAGGAAGACATGTGGTGGCTCAGGGACAAGGGCGAGAGCAGACCATCCTCTGTGGGAAAATAACACAGAAGCAGGAGAACATGGCCACCCTTAGCTTGGAAAAGGTCCGTCTGAAAACATTTCCTGCCGGTGCCTGCTTCAGGGGCAGGAAGTTAGCTGACTTTCAGTACGGGGAAATGAGGAGAAGTCTTCACAGGTAGGTCAGCCCCTCACCTGCCCCCTGCTGGCTCCAACCACCGTCAATCCTTTCCTTATTCCTTCCTTGGTCCCAGAAATTAAGGCTAAGAGAGACTTGCCTGAGGTCAGCAGTGGTGGAAGCGAGGGCCCAGACCTCTCTGCTCCATCAGCCAGGCTCTCTCATCACTCCTCCCCCCACTTCTGGCCCTGGGAAACCTAAGGGAGCCTCGATAAGGATGGTGAAGATAACTGCCCTCACCCTTGCCCCTACCCCCATGGCCCCTCTGCCACAGCTAAGGCAAAGTGAGCCCCTCCTATGTGTGGATGCTCTGCTAGGCCCCTTCCCCCTTTATTTTTATTTTTTTAAGATTTTATTTTTTTATTTGAGAGAGAGAGCACAAGCAGGGGCGGGGGGAAGGGGCAGAGAGAGAGGAAGAAGCAGACTCCCCACTGAGCAGGGAGCCCACCATGGGGCGTGACCCCATGACCCTGAGATCATGACCTGAACCGAAGGCAGACGCTTAACCAACTGAGTCACCCCAGTCCCCCCGACTTTAAAAACAAATAATCCTCAGAAATATCCTGAGAAGCAGGTACAGTTATTGTCCCCATTAACAGAAGTGAACACTGAAGCTCAGACAGGGCAAGCAACCTGTTCAAGGCCACAGAGCAGGGTAGTGGGCTAGATGAGACTGGACGCCCGACAGTCTGACCTCCAGCAGGGGCCTGCACTATTGGCTCTGCTCCTAGGTGCAGCCCAGGGAGCCCCCAGATGGGGAGCTGGTTGGGGCATGAGTGTTCTGGCGCCACATCCTGCCAAGTGTCCTTCAGGTTCTCCCCCTGCCTCCAGGAGAAACTGTAAATAAGCCTGGGCTAAAGATGTGCTTTCTGGGATTGAGGTTCTGGGGCCCTCCAGATCTGCACCAAGTCCAGCTGAAAGATTTTTAGGGGGATCACTCTAAAGTTGGGACTTCCTACCATCTCTGGTTCCTAGCCCACAAGCAGTCCGGGGGTGGGGGCTGGTGTTGCAGGCAGTGTTGGGGAGGGACAGGGGAAGAAACTCCCCTACCCTGGAGGATGAAGGGGAATCAACTGCCGGTGTCCACCCCCTCCTCGAAGACAGCCTCCCACACCCACTCTCACACACAGCCAGAGAGCTGCTTCTAAAACCACAGCCCTGACCAGGCCCCATCCCCTCTGAAAATCCAGCCAGCTACAGGGTCAAGTCCAAACCCTGCCTTCTCATCATCTTCCACTCTATCCCCTGCCACTGCCCAGCCCAACACGCTGCCACGGTGGCCCACGACACCCAGACGCCAGGCCCATCAGCCAGCCCTTCCCTTACCCTCCACGGGGAGATCTTCCACCAGCCTTCACATTTCCCCTGTGGCCCAGACAACTCAGTGGTGCCTTCCCTGAGCCCGAGTAGGGTCCCCACTCCCTTCCCTGTCCCACACAGCCCCTCTAATGTAGGCAGGGTCCACCTACTCCAAGGAGCCTTTGAAGCCCTTGAGGATGGACACTGGGTGTGACTGCCCCGGCCCCCAACACAGGCCGTGTGCCAGCTGACTCGCTGGCATTTGCTGCACCGGGCTCCCTAGGGTCAACGAGGCCAGACCTGAGGGTGATCACTGGAAGGGGAGTCTCCTGGGGGGGACCTGACCGTAAGCCCCCAACCCAGGTCAGGTTAGGGCCTGCCAACCGGCTCCCCTAACTTGGCTCATCAGGAGAACATGGACGGTGCCAGGCCCAGTCTTTCTATGGATGCCTGACAATGGCTGTGTCGAGAATCACAGGAGATGAAGTCATTGCTCCCAGAAATAGGCTGATTGAGAAGATGTGACAACAACGCAAACAGCAAGGCTGCAGTCAGTCTCTCTCTCTCCTTCTCTCTCTCTCTCTCCATGTGTTTCTCTGCCCTGAGAAGCTGGGCCAGGCCCGAGCTCCTCTGGGAAAGAAATCACACCAGGAACCAGAGCCAGCACAAGGGGCCTCTGGGAGTCATGGTGCCCCGGGGCCCTGCTCTCTTCAGGGACTACGTTGCAAAGACTCTCTGTCCTGAGTCTCAGTGAAGTGTCCGACCCCCTGGCCCTCTCTGGCCTCCCTCCCACCAGTTTTCCTCACTCCCTCCTGTCTTTTCAGGGTACAATACCCATAGTTCTCAGCCCCTCACATTCTCATCCTCTCCTGGAGAACAGGCCTGCCTAGATTCTGGGAGGTGGTAGCTTCTACGGGCTAAGACAATACTCTGGGCTACGGACATCTGGCTCATCAAATCTTAGTTTTGTCATGTTGCAAATGTGACCATGAGCTAGTCAGTCCCCTTCTCTGAGCTCACCTTCCTCGCCTGCAAAAGCGCACAGCAATGTGCCTACCTTATGGGGTAAGAGTAAATGAAATACATTGATTTGTTCATTCACCAACCTTGTGGCAGGCCCTGTTCTAGAGGCTGGAGACACATCAGGGAACAAGACAGCCACTACCTGCTCCCCTCGGGCTTATAGTCTAGTGTGGGAGAAGTACACAGTGATAATCTCAGGTGAACTCAAGTGCAAGAAAGAAACACAGGGTAGGGTCCAGGCTAAAGGGAGAGGAGGCTGCTTCATGCATGGCTGGATGAAATGAGGGAGCAGGTCACAGACACCTGAGCAGAGTGATCAAGGACAAGGGAACAACAGAGGCAGAGACCCTGGGCGAGGGTACTTGAGGTGCAGGGGATAGGGACGGGTCGGTAAAGTAAAATCGACAAGGCAAACAGGAGGGAGCCTGGAGTCCAGTGGGAAGTAGTGGGCCATATGGGGTTGGGGGAGCACTAAAGGGGAGCAAAGTTGGAGGTGGAGACCAGCATAGGGGTGGCCGCCGGGTCCTGGCACAAAGTAAGCCTTCCTTCACTCTTGTCCCTCTCCTCATTACCATCAATACCCCCATCACCTGGACACAGGCGCCAAAGCCAAAGGCCATCAGGCAGACCTCTGCACCCCATCTTAACAGGTGACCAAGTACCCAGTGCCGTTCAACATCCCCAGAGCAGCGACAAGAGCCAACACTCGGCCCAGACCAGGCTCTCCAGCCTAAGCAGACGAGTCTTCCCCAACCCAGGGCCCAGTCCTCAACCAGCTCTGCACCTCAGTCCACACAGGGCCCCCAATCCACGCAGGAAGCAGGAAACAGGGGACCCCACACAAAATAACTGCACCAGCATTTGCACCTCACAGATCTCTCCAGTTCCTTCCTATCCAGTTTCTTCCTTGTTGAGCTGGAGGTACTTTGCGCCCCATCACATGATGGACCAGAGTTGAGAAAATCCCTTTTGAATCCTAAATTATTCCAACGCCTCCAGAAGCTTCCCTGAACCCAGGAAAACAGTCCTCCCTGGGCTCAGCTGCCCCCAGCCCCAAACAGTCCCTTAGGGCCAGGCTCCAGGGTCTGTGCCTGGTGGCCCACCTGGGCCCAGAGGGAGAGGCCAAGCGACAGTTCCCAGCTAGAGAGTCTCACTAAGGCTGCACACATCTCTCCTATCCAAGGCTGGGAGCTCCTCCAGGGCATACATGGACCACAGCTGACTCCTGTTCCCGTCCCCGGCGCTGGGCACAGGTGGGCAAAACCTGAAATGACTCAGTCCCAAGGGTCCCCTGGGGAGTCCTGCCTGCACGAGAAGCCCTGTGATGGCCATGCAGCCTGTCTCTTCCCCGTTCTAGAAGCCTGAGTTTAGAGCCCACACCACAGCCCCACCCGGGGAGCCGTGCCACCCCCAGAGCTGTGTGGCTAGAGGGCTGAATGAGGTGAGGGATAGGGGTGGAGGGTGCGGGTCTTCATTCTGGGCCAGAACAGCCAGCTTTCCCCTCCTCCCCTCACTGCAGGCCAAGGAGGAAGGATTATGATGCTAGCTGACATGTCTTCAGCACACAGACACAGACACTATTTTTTTTATTTGCCACAAAAAGTCTGCAGAAAAAGCCCCAGCCAACAGTTAGCCATGGTTTTTGTGGGGTGGGGAGGCTCTATGGTGACAGTGGTGTGGAAGGAAAAATGCCACTTTTTGCTTGACACTCCCCTTTATGGCTGGAACTTGGTACTCTGTGCTTGTACTTTTAATTACCTTTATGCTAAAAAGACTTAAAAGTAAAGTGAAAGGATGTGAACGAGAGGGTATCCGGTAAGGAATCTGGCAAAAAAATGGCATCTGCTCCGCCCAGAAGGCCGGGAGCCTCCTTACGTTTTGTTTCTTCTGCCTGCGCCTCACCCAGGCCAGCTGCCGCCCCACAGGCTGAGGACAGAGCGTGAGTGGGAGGAGGCAAGGCTGGGAAAGCAACCAGGAGTCCCTGGCCTCAGACACAGGCATCGGGGGATCACAGAGTCACCTCACCTCTTCCCTGACTGCCCCTTCCGGCTTTGCTGCCTTGCTGCCCTTCACCCAGACCCTGGAGCTGACCCCGCCACGGTCCGTGGGTTGAGTCTGTCTACCCCATCCATTCCTGGCCACATCAGGTCCCTGGGCTTCCATCATCTCTGTTTCTCTGGCCCGAGGTCTTGCACACAGCCGGCGCTCAATGCCAGTTTGCTAGACATATTGCCAGGACAATCTGAAGGACCCTTGCAGCAGGTGATCACTTAGAAGGAAAGGAAAATATGGATTGTGAAGGGTGTGGCAGACAGGGTGGAGAAACAAAGGAAAGTTATGCCTGCAGGCCTGAACAGGAAGACAACCAGACAGGCTCTGGCCAGAGCAGTCCAAACCCTTTGAAGAATGGAGGACCCCTGCAGGGGTGGGGAGAAGTGATCCCCTTCTGAGGGTTTAGGACTTCCGGTGCCTGAAGGAGCTACAGGGCCAGCAGGAGAGCAAATGCAAAGGGCAGGCGGAGGTCCGATGCACACCCAGACACCCAGACAGATGGACAGTCCCCCCAGGGCTGTGTAATTATACCTCTGCTAAAGATCCGGATACCAGGTGTCCCAGGGCCTTCTCTTAAATACCTCTGACCTTTCCTCCCTGAGCTCTTCCCTGACCAAAGATTCTCATTCACTGTGCCAATGATGGGCAGAAACCCCCAGCTAGAGGGACGGGGCAGAGCCGTTGCTGGCTCAGGGTAGCCGGGGTCAGCCTGCCACTTCTCTACTCCGCTGGGGCAGCATTTCACACCAGCTAGGGTTGGTCCCTCTCCAGGCAGCATGGTACCCGACCCAGTCTGCCACTCCAGGCCGCTTTACTGGGGTCCCCAGACTGTCCTGAAAACACGGGTGCAGATTCACCCAGCCACACCTCTTCCCATGTGGCTCTTCCTTCAGAAGGCCTTGCCTACTCCCCTCCGCTGCCCACCTGGATTCTATCCGACACTTAGATAAAGGTCTCTAAACTAAAGAGTATGGGCTGTATTTGGTCAACATTCATGTTTTGTTAAGCCCACACAGCGTTTGACATTTTTAAGTTTTGAATCAATTGCCAACATTTAAAGATGTGAAATTTTAAAATGTCACCCAAAACACTCTAGATTTCTGGCTTCTCTTAAACATCCAAAGACCTGGTGACATAGTACAGAGGCTGCCCGCCCCCCTTTAGCAGGGCACCCACTCTCCAAGTTACATAGTGCCCCCCCATCTGTGGACTGCCTCAGCCAAGGGCCCCTGTCACAGCTGACAAGACAGGGGCAGGACCCACCACGCATCTCTCCAGGGACAGAGTCAGCATCTGGCACACAGTAGGGACTTGCCTATCGTCTGTGGAATAATGAACAAAGATGCAATGCCTCACTGTGCCCAGGATCTCCTGATCGCTATCCACTTCCCTGCAAGACCCCAAGCACTCCTGGGGACCCCCTCCCACAGCTAGGCACACATGCAAAGAGGCACTGGGGTAAGCCTTGGGAGCTGGGTCCAGAGTCCCACATCTCTAAGTTGTGTCTTCAAGAGCCCAGGCAAAGCAGAGTAGCGATCCTGGCATGGCCCCGCCTTTTGGAGAAGTGGCAGGATTCCAGGCCAGCCCATAGACACTGATCCCCAGGACTTTTGTTAACCTGAAAAGGAGAAATTCGGCAGCAAGAACTGACAAAGCCAAGGCTTCCTCAATGTCCGCCTGCAGGAGGTCTGCCCCCCTTTGAAGCCTGCAGCCAACTCTTCCCTTTTTCTGGGTTTCCAAGGTCAGAGTCACATTGGCAGGAAGGGTTCTCTTTGTTCTTCTGCCTCTGACTTACCCCAAACACAGTCACTGTCCCAGACAGCCAGTTCCTCAGCAGTGGCAGAGGGGGCCCTTGCTCCTGCTGGGGTAGAGCAATGAGAAGGAGTCAGGTGCTGGCTGTGCCCCCAGGGGCCCTGATCCTGGGATCCAGAGTCTCTGTGGGCCCGGCTTCCCTGCTAGCCCGGGAGCACCATCTCTGGTCCCTGGTGCCAGAGCTCAGTGAAGCTGGTGGCAGAGAAACAGCTGACAGCCCCCAAGACGCACCCATAGTCTGGGGGGTGGGCATCCACTCGGAGGATGGGCTCAGCCTGGCTCTGGCCCTCACCGGCTCATGATGTGACCCCAGGCTACTTGCCTCTTCTCTGTGCTTTGGTTTCCTCATTTGGAAAATGGGGAAATGGATACATGATCCAAGACAACTGACCTAAAAGGAGCCAGAGGAGCTCTGGGGGTCACAAAGTGCCACGCCGGAGTCCGTTACCCCAGCGCCCGGTGGAGTTCCTGGCATGCAGTAGGTGCTCAATGTATCATTCACAGTACAAGCATTTATTAGGCCCCTGTGCTAGGCCGGGCTGCGGGCAAGGTACCAGAGGCCCAGAATGGAGGCCTGTCCCTCAGTGAGGCCCACAGACAACTGTCATACCCTGAGAACTGCCAGGAAATAATATCAGAATAGCTGTGAGACCTACGGGGTGGTGGTGGGGTCATGGGCTCCCCAAGGAAGGGGTGAAGGACCTAGGTCTTCTAAGAGCCCTATCTCTCAGCTGCTAGCGACAAAGGCCAGAGTTGGGGCTGCCCAGCCAGAGGCCACCCAGCACTGATGTCATTTCCCAAATGGCCTAGCTCAAAGAAAGAGCAGCCAGGCCCGCTGAGCAGCAATCCCATCCTCAGAAGGTGCCCACTGTGCTGTGTGCACCCGCACACATGAGCTGGGTGACTCACAGTGACACTGCATCTCTGTGGCCCAGAACCAGGGCCACCCCTTTCAGGTAAACTCTCCTCATGGTTCCCACACCTGGCTGGGGAGCAGCTAAAATAAGAGTTCAGGCCACGGCCCTAGAGAGGAGGCACTGCACCAGCCCCAGTAGGCAGTGCTCAGCAGAACCTGAAGGCTCATGAGGCCCAGGTTCCCACTCTGGCTGTGCCCCTTACTAGCCCAGGAAGCCCAGGTCAAGTCACCAAACCTCTGGGCACCTGGTTTCCCCACCTCTCAGGTCACAGTGAACATCTAGGAGAAAAGGCACCAGGCACGGGGCAAGGATGACCATCCTCCCCTAACTCAATCCAACACATGGGCGGGGGTGGGGGGACTGCTCACCTCTCTTCACCCGCATCTCCTTACCTCCCACTCCCTAAGCTCCAAGCCCTTTCTCACCTCCCATAGCGGCCTCACATCCCAAGAGGACAGGAAGATTCTAACCTTTGAACATCTGCTCGCGGGGTCCCTTTGCCTAACCACCCCCCCCCCCCCCCGTCCCTCTGATGAGCTGCTCCTCTTTCAAACCTTGGCTCCTGTCACTTCTGTGAAGTCCTCCCCAATTCCTCCTAGGAAGGCCCAGCTCCAACCGGCCCCCAAGGAGAGAAGCATGCAGGGCCTCCAGCTCCTGTGTGCCTGGAGATGTGCCTGCCCATGTGCCTGCCCCACTCGTGGCCTCAGCTTCCCCACCTGTGGCAGGATCTCGGACTACTTCTCATTCTAAAGCCTTACAAATGAGTTTGGTCATGCGCTCCACTGGGGAGGGGAGGACCTCCAAGTTCACCCCGAGGTTCTGGGGGATTGTGAAGGAGCTAGACTCTACATTGTGCTGCCGAGAAGGGCAGGACAAGGACAGTTCAAGAGACCCGAGCCAGTACCCTCAGAGGACCACACTTGCAGAGGAGACCCAATAACAACAAAGAACAGAGAGCAGGTGGAGAAGCGCGAAGCAAAGTGAAGTCTGCCCGAGACTGGAGCAAGGGGCTGCGGGCAGGCTCCAAGCAGCAGCAGCAGCCAGGACTAGACAGATGGACAGTGTCCACGCAGGAAGAGCAGGGGCAGGGAAGGAGGCACTCCAGAGAGGGGAGCGGCCCAAAACAGGGACACCTGCCGCTTGGCAGGGCTTGGGCGTCTCAGCATTGCTGTATGTGTCTCAAGGTGCTCCGCCCAGCATGTGACCACAGATCTCATTTACTCCCCTTGACCTCCCTGTGAGACAGGAAGTGCCCTCATCCCCATTTTACAGAGTGAGGTGAGTTCCCTGAAGTCAGAGTTGATGAGAGGGGCGCTGAGATTTGAACCCAGGCATCCACCTGCAGAGGGAATTTGAGTAACATGAATAAACAGGAACGACCAGGGCAGAGAGCCTCAGGGGAGCGGGGGTGCAGCGAGGATGACAGTCTGGGGACTCCCAAGAGACTTGTTAAGACCTGGAAGTCGGGCTTTGTTTTCCTGCAGCCAGGTCTTGAGCGGCACCCAAACAAGGCCACTGTTGCCGGAGAAATCTCTCAAGGGTGACTCCCCCCCTCTCACCCACATGCTCGGGAAGTCCAAGGACCCCAGCCCAGCACCTGCCCTGCGCCATCGGCCTAGGGGATGTGGGAGCGCTCGGCTGCTAATGAGTGCAGGGGTATGAGGAGCAGGGGGGCCGCGGGCGAGCGCAGCCACTCAGCAGCCAGAGCTGTCAGCGGCCACGCGACAGGCTGGCGCGGAGCTGTTGCCAGGGCAGCCCGGAGATTCTGCCTTCGCAGACAGAGTGATTTAGAACCCGAAGGGCTCTTCTGGGCCACCAGCTTGGCCAGCTGGGGGCTCCCCATCGAGTGCCTGGCCTCCTGAAACCAGAACACAAAATGTCAGGGGCCCTCTGTAGGGGGGCTACCAGCATGAAAGGCCATCAAGACAGAGAGTGGGCAGACATCACATGGTGGAAACAAGTCCCTTGTCACAACACAACCCAAAGAGGGACCCCGGCTGGGGGCTTGAGGGTCCTGAGCCAGCATTTCCAAAAACCCAAGTTTATCTTGTAGGACGCCCAGCATGACCGGCGGTAGTCCCCCACCCTCACCCCAGTCCTCCAAGGGCCTGGCCCGGCAGCAGCAGGTGGCCCACACGGGACCGGGGTGGAGGCAGGACCAGAAAAGGCAGGGTAGAAGGGGAAGCTGAGAAGCGACCAGTGCAAGGAAGGTAGGACCCTGACTTCAGTGCCCGCCCCCCCAGGCCTCCCTCTGGGGCCAGTAGAGAGCTGCCATCCAGCAGGATCTGACACAGAAGCCAGAAAATCTCGGGTAGGGAGGGGCGACCATGCCTGGAAGGGCAAGGCGATGTTCAATTACGAATGCCCACGTACTGTGAGTAGAATGTGGTCCGTACTGAAACACATTAAGGTAAATGGCTGACAGTGGGATAAATACATGTGTGAAACTTAAGTGAATCCACCCAAAGGCAGGTTTGCAGACCCCTCACCAGGACCCCAATGTGCTAGGGGTGGCCACAAGAAGCCTGTTAACTAGTTTTCTGTACAACTGAAACCAGAGAGGATGCCGTGTTTCCTCTCGTTTAGAAATGTGTTTCCAGTAGTGTAATGAGTGGCTTCAAATGTGACTGGACAAAAAAAGAGCATCAGGCATCGCCATCCTGCCCATACCTGCCCCCAAATTCAGGTGAGCTTAGCAAGCCAACCCTTCGCATATAGCCACTCGGGGTCCAAGAATTCTTTAGTTCCTGAATCCCACCACTCAGTGGAGAACCCTGGCCTCAAGGCGATAAGGGACCTCCTTACCGGAAAGTGCTGGGCCATGAGGACCCTGGAGCATCACCTGGGAGTGACTCTGTGGTGCAAGGTGCTTCTCCAGGGCAGAAGGACAAAGCTGGGGACAGCCAGACTTACCAGACGCCATGGGGCTGTATTTCTGAGAGTTTGCTAAAATGTGCATGCACAGGCAGGAGCTCTATGAAACTTGCCTGCCCTGAAACACTCTTCCCGGTAGTACCTGGACATAAACGAGATAGAGTCCCACCACCACTAACAGTTATAGGCCACAGAGATTTGCGGAAGGAACCCCACGACAGCTACGCAGCCACCTTGACTTAGGAGAGAGAGAAGCAGGGATGACCAATCGGAAATGGATAGTGACAAATTATCAGGCTTGCTGCTGAGCTTCCTGGGTTCCTTGCGGGGGGGGGGGGGCGGGGAGCGGGGAGAGGGACAGGGGACAGTCCACTGTCTCCCTGTAAACAACAGAGCACCATGAAAACAAGCAGGAGAAGAGAGTGCCTGGGCTGGGGCAGAATTTGAGGGATGCAAGACTCTGGAATCCATCCATGGCCCAAGTGGAAGAAAAAGTATGTTGGACAAGGCTTGATCCAGCTACTTCTGCTTCCCATCTTCCTGGGCTCAGGTTAGCCTGAGTCTGCCACCATGGGAGAACAAAGACTGACTAGGAGGAGACTTCAGATTGGGTACCCAGAGTCAGAGCTGTTGCGGGGACCCAAAAATACCACCATGAGTAGGTCTGGCTTGCTTGGTTTTCTAAGAGAGGGACTGACTCCCTGAGAAGAAGGAACAAGAACAGAAGGTAGACCTCAGGGCACCAACTCTGGGGGACCACTGATAACTCCCTCTGGCAGCACAGTGGGGTGCTGGGATGGGACTAGATCCCCTCTGGCCCCTGAGGGCCAGCCTCAGACCTGTCCGAACCCCACAGGAGATGCCCTGCGGTTTATGTGAAGAACTCAGCAGAATTCTTTTGGAAGTGGAATCTGAGCAGGACAAAGGGCCCTCAGCTGGGGCTCTTCTACCAGACCAAATAAACACTCGGCCTCTGCCAGGGGGGCTGTGGTTTATATTTGGAGAGGGGTAGGGAGGAGTCTATCCAATCTGAGTTTGGGCTGAAAGTGGGCTTTCAGCCAATAGCAGTAGCAAAGCACCATTGGCCGAGTTCCTGTCTCCTCCAGGGCTCAGGTCCCCATGACGCTTTGTCCTGCTAGTGTCCCTTGGGGCAGTGAGGCCTGGCTCCCCCAGCTGGAGCAGACGGTGGTACATGCAGCCCCAAGGTCACTCTGCAGCCTGATAACCCGGCACTTCCACCACCGACAGCCCTCAGAGGCCTGGGACCCTTCCAGAGAGGGGAGAATCCACAGCTACTAGCTAGGGATCTCAGTGCTTCAGTGGGTCTTAGAATTCTCACACCAGGGCTTGTCAAGAATTCAGAATCTGGGGCCATCTCTAGTCTTATGGCTCTAACCCTCCCACGTAAGGCTCTGGAAACTTTTTACCAGACTCCTTGGTACCATGATGCTCTGTTGTCACCAAGGACAAAGAAAAGGTGAGATGACCTCTGATGGCCCCATCCCAGTGCTCAAAGTGAATACTTGATTACTCCCCATTCGCAGCTGCCACTTCCTAAAACCCTGGGGAGTTCATAGGTTCCCAAGCACCTTGAACTGACCACACCTCCATCCCACTGCTACAGAGCTCACAGGTTCCACCTGATGACAGGCCAGCAGGGATTAATGGCAGGGAATAAATCAACCCACTTCATGGGGAAAGAAGTGTGTTAGAGAACTTTTTTCAAAAAGGAGGCATTAGGGGCACCTGGGTGGCTCAGTGGGTTGCTTACAGCCTCTGCCTACGGCTCAGGTCATGATCCCAGGTTCCTGGAGCCCTGCATCCCTGCATTGGGCTCTCTGCTCAGCAGGGAGCCTGCTTCCCTTCCTCTCTCTGCCTGCCTCTCTGCCTACTTGTGATCTCTGTCTGTCAAATAAATAAAAAATCTTAAAAAAAAAAAAAAAAGAGTCATGAGTGGACTTGGCATTTTGATCAACAGAAAATTACCTAAGTCATGTTGCCACCAGGAGGAAGCGAAGCCCCCCAAAGGCAGAGGCCTGGCTCTGGGACTAATGGGGCTCCCTCTCCCCAGAATCTGGAACTTTGGGAGCTCAGGAAAGTCTTAGGCCCCCTTCCTTATAGGAGTGCAGGCCTGGCGCTGGCTGTGGAGACTCCTACGAGGGCAGAAGGTGCCTAGAACAGCTTCCAGGCCGGGCACACAATTAGTCACGGGGGCCTCAAATCTGCCTCTGCCATGGAAGGCCACATGATCTCTGGCAAGTCTCTTAAGCATCTTCAGCCTTAGTTTCCTCACTTGTAAAGTGAGGAAGTACCCACTTCTCAAGATTGCTGTGAAGGTTAAAGCCACACAAGCCCTTTTAGCTCCTTGCTCCCGGACCACTGGGTCTGCACAAGTTCTTCCCTCTGCCCAGAAGGCTTAGAGCTAAGCTAAGAGCTTAGCTCACTCCTCCCTTCCTTGGGGAGGCTGTTCCCACCATCCCCACCAGATCAAACCCACTAATTCTAGGCTCTCCTGCCTCTCTCAGCCCTCAGGACACAGGTCTCAACCATAAACACACCTTTACCTGTGGGTAAGTTTCACTGCAGTCTGTCTCCTCCACCCAGGAAGGGGCTGGGGCTGGCTGTGCTCACCACTGCATCCCCGGAGCACCGCCCAGAATGTAGGGTAACTGAACAGTATCCCCTTGCCTTGGGGCCAGGCCATCGGAGCTCCCTGTCCCACCACAGACTCCAAATCTGATCCCCCAGTAACTCCTGATTCCAACTCCTATGATACTCAAATCAGAGCCCTCCCCTAAAAGGACCCTCATGGACCATCCACTACCTCTGCAGCCTCACATGCTACCAGCTGCTTCCGGAGATTCAGCCTCACATGGCTCTCCAGATTTTTCATAGTAACACCTTCTCAGAGTTTCGGAAGCAAACCAAAGTCATTTGCCAACTATTTTCCCCATTAATCTCACAATGCATTTGCTATTCCCCCTCCATAATGACTCATTTAGCAGCAACAGAACAATTAGGCAGACCATAGAATATTGATTTTCTAAGTGGGAGAAATGTCCACACGAACATCTCTTCCTGCCTGTCTTGGGCTGTCTCTTGCTGCACGATGTGGTGGGCCCTGGGAAGGCGAGGCCGCATCTGCTGGCAGGGCCCTGGGGTTTCACACAGAAGCTCAAAAGCATGGCTTGTGTTGGGGCCCCTGCATGGCTCGTGCTGGGGCCCCTGCATGGCTCAGTCAGTTAAGCGTCTGACTCTTGATTTTGGCTCAGGTTGTGATCTGGAGGTTGTGGGAGCCCCACATGGCTCTGCACTCAGCAGGGAGTCTGCTTTCTCTCTCTCTCACCCCCCTCCTTCTGCCCCTCCTCCCGCCCATGCTGGTGCACGTGTGCTCCCTCTCTCTCTCAAAATAATAATAAATAAATCTTTTAAAAAAAAAAAAAAGCAGGGCGAGTCCAGTGTGAGAGATGATAAAATGATCATGTGAAAAAGATGATCCCATATAACCTGAGAACATTGGAAGACAGGTACCATTATCACACTCATTTTAAAGATGAGGAGACCTAGGTTCAGAGCTTAGGGGACTTGGCCCAGATCACACAGGAGGTTAGGAAGCCAGGTCCACACCTCTGTCCGTGTGTCAGCAGAGCAAAATTCAGTTCATCAGGATATTCCTGTGGTGTCTTGCTCTCTAAGGGAACAGGGTGGCCTTGCCACTTGGGGGCAATACAGTCCCTTTCACCGTGCGACCCAAGGAGACTCCTGAGACATGAAACAATTGGCCTAGGTCCTGGACTCACACCTGAGCTTCAGTGCAGCCTCTAAGCCTAGGTGCTGCCAACAAGTTCACCCCAGGCTGCCCCTGGTCACGCCCAGGCCCGGGTGGCAGCTCTCAGAAACACCTAGAACAAGAGATGGCAGCGGGACTTGCCTAGCCTCCGCCACCCCCTGACCACTACCACCAGCCTGAGACAAGTGGCTACCTAGCTCCTGGGGCACTTCTAATGTTCCCACCCTATAAAAGAAGAGCGCCGAAGAAAAGAGAGTCCGGAATGGCTTGATGAGTGGGACACCTAGTAGTTTTATGCCCATCTCTGCATGTGGCTCCAAACGCAGGCCCTGCAGCTGGGATACTGTTAAACAGGGTTTTGGAGAACCTCCTACTTCCCACTCCCGGAAACTCGGAACCAAGCTGGGTTGGGGGCTGTGGGAGGAACAGGTCCCCAGTGGCTCAAGGACCAATGCCAGCCAACATACTGACTTCATTTAGGAACAAATGGTTTCTTTGTGGTCAAGGGGAAAAAACTGAAGTTCCAGCTAGCAGACATGGGTTTAAATGCCAACTCCACCACCATCTACATGCCTTGGGGTGAGATAATTACCCTCAAGTCTCAGCTTCCTTATCTGTAAAATAGGATCATCCCTGCCACCTCCCTAGCTAGTATGAGAGCCAAATGGTAACAATGGAGTGCCACACACATGCTGACGAGGGCAGCTCAACAGAGGACAGGGTTTCCAAGAGCTGGCACTGCCCAGCAGTGGTGTGGACATCTCCCCACTCCTGGAGATGAGCAAGCAGGCCCCAGAAGAGTCTGTGCGGGGTCGGGGGGGAGAGCAGAGCATTCTATTTACCCTCTTGGACACCCAGATGCATAAATTAGCATATTCAAGGCTCCCAGGACTCAAGCATTGAAGAAACTTGCTTGCTTTGGTTCACTGGATGTTTCCCTGATCTGCTGGCACTATAGAATCCCCTTATCTCGTAATGAGTCAAGCACTCATTAACAGAATGTGGTATTCTGTAGGAACCAGTTTGAGAAACACTCTCACAGAAGCTTCTGACAATGATGAGAGGAGGCAGGGCTGAGACCAAGGCCTTTCAAGGAAAACCCTGGCTTGGAGAGACTATATGATCTTCCCTAGTGTCAGCAAGGCACAAGTAGACCCAGTCCTCAACCTCCCTTTCTAGCATGGCAGGCAGGCCAGACCACATCCACGAGGGAAAATTCACTTCCATGAAACAACATAAAAAAGGGACTTAGAAGCCTCAGATGCAAGGCACTCTCAAGCCACTCCTGACCTCAAGAAACCCAGAAACTTGGAGGAACTGAAAAAGAAGAAAGGCCTCGAGCAGAAAGGCCCCCTCATCCCCTACTCCTGCCTGCAAACTCACCACCACTGCCCTTACCTCTCAATCAATAGGGGTTCCTCCAGGCCACCAGAAAAGGGAGCTAAGTCTCTACAACAGTCGATCATACTTCAAAGAAGAGTTAGTTTGTAGGACCACAGAAAGCTGGAGAATAAAGAATCCCAAATCATTTGTGTGTTCAAGACCCCATTTGTGGGTCCTGGAAGAAAGGAGCAAACGTATTACCAGCCCCGCCCATTATGATGCTATTGGCATCACGTGGACACGGACACACACACACACCCTGCACACACATAACCCAGTGCCCTCTCCTCTCTCTGGGGGCACTCCATGCCAGGAAAAGCCAAGGAGTCCGGGAACTGGCTCCCTGGAAGAGCTCCGGCAAACCCACCCATGGCAAACCCATACATAATGGTGCAGTCTTTGCTCCCAGCAAGGACAGAGCTTTATTAATTATTCAGGGGACAGTGCAATTATGCAAATCAGTGGGTAGCCTCTGCCCGGCTGCTGCCTTCTGCAGGAGTCCAGAGGGGGATGGGGACGCCCAGAGACCAAGCTGCTGGGTACAAGAAGGGAGCCATCCAGCCTGCAAAAGGGGAAATAAATCCCCCACAGGTCGGGCCCACAGAAAACTCAGACCAGAAGCAGCCCCACCCCACATATAGGAGAGCGGGTAGTTGCTCCGGGGAATGATTCTGAAGACCTGGGGATGCCTTTTTCCAAACCAACATACCCCCCATACCACCTGCTGGGCTAGCAAGGCCATCATTCAAAGCTTACTCCTGTAGGTCCTAAAGGCATGTAATACTTCCAAAGATTCCTCTTAAAAGCATGCTTCTAAGGAGAGGCAACATCTCAAATTAGTGTTTACTAAAGAATGTCTGGCGAACCGGTGCTGCTCCACAGATGCTCCTGGGGTGGGGTGTGGGGACAGGAAGCCCTGGATTAATCAAGATGAAACTGGTTTCTTTACTTCAAGGCCTCCCCCCGCCGTCAGTGTCCTGGATCAAAGAATGAGTCCCCAAGAGCGAGGATGCCCGCAACCCCCGTGGAGGAAAACACCTAGCCTTACCTCTAGGAACCTCAGGAACCGAGTTTGAGAAACTCTGGCTAGACTGCTCACTAAGTACCCTGCCAGCTCCATCAGCCCTGGACTCTGAAAACCCCTCAGACTGGGTTTGGACATCAGAAGTGTGGACTTCACATTCCAGGGTAACTGGACAAGACCACCTCAGGCAGCTTGCGTGGGCCACCCGCAGAACACCCGACCCTGTCCGGCCACTGCCCCACACCAACTTCCAGCTCCCTCCCAGTCCTGGAAGCTGGGATAAGCACCATCTCAGGTCTGCAACGGCCTCACAGACCTCATCAGTCAGGAGTGTGGCCCCAGCTGTGATTAGCGGCCCCATGGGTGCCAGGCTTCCCCATCTCCCCAGCAGTCCACAACAAAGACTGGCTGGGGAGTCCCTGCCCGCCATCACCACTCTGCTTTCCCTTCGCTCACCTGGGCAATGAGGGAAGTCACCTCTGTGTGCTGACCCTGGGAAGAAAGGGAGGTGCCACACAAGGCCAGTTAGCCGGCCCATAACCTCTTCCACCCGCCCGACCTCACGCAGCATTACAAATCAATAGCTCTAAATGCAGCCACAGCTCATCAGCTCTGCCAAGAGAAAAAGAAATATGGGAACCCAGAACCCTGAGGGGCCCATGGAACTAGACACGTATAATCACTGAGTAAGTACAAATGCCGGGAACAGTCACTGAGCGGGCCCTGCCCTCACATCCTGGAGAAGAGGCCAGGAGGAAGGCCCGCCTCCATGCCACCACAGCCTCAGGACCTGAGCACCCATAACGGCCTCTAGTAGCCCCCACAGGCGGCTCTCATGCTGTCTCAGCAGGAAGACAGTAAACCAGTCCAGAAAGATCTAGGAGCAAATCCCACCTCTGCTGCGCACATGCTGTCCGATGCAGGGCAAGGAGCTTTTACCTGACAGAGCTTGGGCTTCCTCACCTGGAGAACAGGGAGAAGGACGATACTGGGCAGCGAGCGGTTAAGAGCACCAACGTGGGAGCCGGACTACTTGGGTTCAAACCCGGCTCTGCCGTTCTAGCTGTGCGATGGCTGTTTCCCGGCTGTAAACCTGGGATGACAAGAGCATGCAGCATGCGGACCGGTATGAGGGAGGTGACCTAGGATGTGCCCGTTATGTCAGCTGTTGCACTAGAGAGGGCCGGGACTTTGAATCTAAAGAGACCTAGATTCTAAATCCATCAGGAGGGTAATCCCCGATAAGTGATTTTACCCCTTGGAGGCCAGTTTCGTCACCCAGAAGATGGGTGGAGGATAAAACCAGGGGAGTCGAGAGGATTAGAGATGAGGCCTATGCGACACACAATGCCTGGCACGAGACAAGACGCTTCATAAAGGCAGGTGGCTGACTATGACATTACTGACCGGGCACGCCTTCTGTAGAACGAGCTTGAGAACACAGACCACGCAGGACAGTGACTGCCAGCGGACTTTATATAACGCAGCCCCACAGCCTGGGTTGGAATCCCAGCTCAGCCACTTATGAGCCATCGGACTCTGGCAAGCTGCTCAGTCGCTCTGTGCCTCAATTTTCTTCTCCGCAAAATGAGGATAGTAACAGCACCTATCCCTCACAGTGTGTTGGAAGGCTGGAATGAGGAATGCAGGCAAAGGCACCGGGTGAGGAGCCTGGCCCCTCCTGAGTGGCCACTGGAGGCAGCCCAGCGCCAAGAGAAGCTCGCCGTGAAGGGCGCAAAGATGGAAGGCACCCCATCTACCTGGCTGCTATGGCTCTGCTCCAGGACATTTCCGGGGGCCTCAGGACCTTGAGGAGGTACAGCAAAGCCCGGGAAAGATGACACACCACCCTGTACTAGCTGCTTTCCTTCCAGGAATCCTAGAATCCTGAGCACTGGGACATTAGCTTTTGGTTTTGCTTTGTTGAGATGGGGAAATTGAGGCTCAGAAAGAAGCAGCAGGTAGGCTGGGCCTTGGACCAACCCTGGGTGACTGCCTCGGGCACACGTACTATTGACCTCCTCAGCTACTGGTGGCCCAGAACATGGGGCTTTACAGCAGTCCTGGGTTCAAATTCCAACTCCAGGCCCACAGGCCCAGACTATCCCTGCCCCCTCATCCTTCTCCCACAACTTCCAGTGGGCGCCTGGCCTCTTGGGTGAAGAGCACAGCACAGCCCACCCCACCAGGCCTGGCCTCTGCATAGACAGCCACGGATCCCTGAGCAGGGACCCTCCAGGCTGTGCTCAAAGACCTCCACCCTCAGGTAGGGACCAAAGGCACGTGGTCCAGTCCTGAAATGCTGACTCGTCCTATTCTATGGGCTCTGACTCAGTGGACTTGGGCTTGACTTACATGACTTCCACCTGCTTGATCCTGGTAGTGATTACCCCTCTGTGGACCTCTGTTTCCCCACCTGTAACTGGAGCTGGCAAGACGAATGGGCCTTGGTGGCATGGGTAGGCTGAGCACTGGGCCTGGAGTAAGAAGACACATTATAGCTCCACCTGTCCAAGCCTCACCTGCTTCACCCCTACAATGCAGATCACAGACACAGGTGCTCTAACTGCTCCACGTGCCCCTGGGAGAGCAGGGACACCGGTGTGAGAGCTTTTTACAGAGGGGAGCCCTGCGCAAACACAAGAGGGAGCTACAGCACCTCTCTAGGAGGGGAAGGTTCATTCCAAAAACACCATTAAGCTTAAAAAGAAGGGGCATGGCATGATAATGGGGGGATTAATCAGGGAACGGATTGACAGGGAAGGAGGTCCCCCAATGTGTGACTCTGGGCTAGCTATGCTCCACTCTTGGAGTTTCGGTTTCTACATCTAAGAAATGGGAGACCAAACACCCTCTCACTATGAGGAATCAATAAGGATACAGCACAGGCAGTGCCTAGGCAGGTCGCTGGCACACCGCTGGGGCACAATTCCCGTGCCCGTGCAAAAGAAACAAACTCTGGGCAGTGTTTCTCAAACCTGGTGAAACGTGATCACTCCACCAGAATCTGACTCTGGAAGGGCTGGGCTAGGGCCCATGAATATGCATTGCTTCAGGGCCCCAGGCAATTCCTCTTGTCACACAGGTCCTCCCTGATCTGTTGTGCTCTGGAGCCAGGCCCTCACTTCTGAGGCGCCGGTGGGGCTTCAATCAGAGCCTGTTCTGGGGCCCAGTTTCCAGATGAAATGTGGGGAAGTTGGAAAACGAGGAAGACAGGAAGGGGACTAAGGAGTAGGGAGTGGGGCTGTGAACAATCTATTAATCAATCTCCTCCCTCGCCAGAAACAATAATTGAGGCTCATACATCCTTCACGTGCTAACAGTCCACAGCTACAAGACAAAGCTTTGATTACAAATGTCAAAAAGACAGGGCATGAAATTAACTTCCCCTTAGTCTGTGGGCACAGGGAGATGCTGCACTAATTCACTGCCCTCGGTATGAAAACTCCCCACGACAACGTCGCATCCAATTAGGGCCTGCATAGCCAGGGTGGCATCTGTATCTGCCCAGTGTGCTCTGTTACAAGTAGGCCGGGCCTGCGAACAAGGGCCCTGAGGGTGTGAGAGAGGTCAGGCCAATAGGCAGGTGGCAGGCGCACGGTCAACTGGGAGGTGGCCAAAGCCAGCCTGGAGAGGGGGCCAGAGAAGGGCTCTTCAGCTCCCCCAAGGGGGCTGCCCACCAGAAAAGGGAGGTGGGGGTAAGCGTCGTGACAAGGAATAACTCACCCCATAGAGCATCTGATGCAGAGAAATATAAAGCCTCTTCTATCTGCACGGACTCCTGCCCCACCAGCTCCACTGGAGGGATGGAGCACAGACTGAGAGCTCCAGTGGCTTTTCTGAGGCTGATCACGTGGAGTTAGCAGTCCAGCCCAGTCTAGGAGCCAAGTTCCCACAACTGGTGCCCTCTGTCCACTCACTCTAGCCTGGTCTGTGGCAGTCAAGGTACAAGAGGAGGCAGGAGGCTGGAGATGGCAAAGTCCTGCTCAGGCTGCCTTTGCGAGAACCTTTAAGGCGCAGGGCTCTGGGGCTGCCCTCGCCCCCCACCCCCTTAGAAGACTGAAGCTCACACAGTTATTCACTGGGCAAACCCAGAGCACCAGCAGGGTACAAAGTGCTCTGTCAGAGTTTCCAAACAGTCCACCCCACGCCGCTACCATCGGCTGAGGTCTTCGAGGCGACAAGCCCAGGAGTCAGCATGCAGGCTTCCTGAGCCGGTGCAACTGGGGGTAGGAGGGGAAGACCTATTCTTGGCATGCCCCCAGGACTGGGCTTGACCTCTAGCCTTGGGGTCCCTTCCTACCCTTCCCCAAGAATGCCCAAGGTATTCCCAGGCAGACTGCCAGGGACCTTGGGGCGGGGAACCCTGTCTCCCTCTCTCCCTGGCCCTCATCCCACCACCCACCTGGCTCAGAGGGG
The DNA here is from genome assembly GCA_003697995.1 of Taxidea taxus jeffersonii. Lineage (NCBI taxonomy): Eukaryota > Metazoa > Chordata > Mammalia > Carnivora > Mustelidae > Taxidea > Taxidea taxus. The sequence continues at coordinate 8,122 of RCUC01145879.1, read as the reverse complement.
ACCTCTGATGCACAAATGGTGGCTTCTACAAGGTTTGCCTTCCAAATGCCAGGGAAGGCTCTCCTGTGTGCACGCCCAGGTGTGGCACGTGGTGTGAGCTACAGACACGACATGGCAGGCAGCCAGCCAAGGCTGTGTCCCGTGCTACGTGCGAGACACTGTGTGTCTTCCCACAAACTCCCACCCACACATGCCCACAAAGAACAGAGATTCTCTCTCTCTCATGAGGGGACAGTAACACAGGCCATCCCTCCTGGCACTGCCAGCCGGAAGGGGGAAACTCCCACATGGTTTCCATCACAATAATCTCCCCTGAGTTTTCGGTCTGTCCTTTGAGGTAGATGGGCAGGCTGGGCCACAGGTGACTTCACCAGAGCAGAGGGGGAACACACGGAGAAGGGAGCTGGCCCTTGGTGGAGGTTTGGCCCTGCAGGAAGCTGCCTCAGGCTCTTAGGCTCTTGGAAGGGGTAGGGGTCGGGGGACTGCAGGAAGAAGACCAAAGGCACTGGAGAAGCAGGGAAGGGGTTACTCTCCAAGCAGAGTGGCCAGTGACTATCCACCCCACAGCTCAGGTTTGGGCAATGTTACCTGGCTGCTCAGAGATTTCAGAGGGCTGGGGCTTGGGTTGGGCCTCCACAGCTATCCACAGCTCCTCGCATGCCCCACCCCCAGGCTGGGAAAGAGGCCCAGGCCATTCCTTATAGATGGACAGACTGATGGCCAGAAGACCAGAGTGTCTTCATACAAGGGGGGCTCTCTTTCACTCACCCACAACTGACTACCACAGGGTGGTGAGCTGGCAGGTCAGGGTAGGGAAAGAGCTAAGTGTGCCTTGCCACCTGGGACAGAGTTGTCAAGCCAGCCAGGGGCACTGAATGTTTTCCTTCTTGCCTTTTTGGTCCCCCTGTGATCTCCAGCTCTTTTCTGTGGCCTTCTAAAATAGCCATTAATTAAAGCCTGGTAATTAACTTTCTGGTTCAAGTAATATTTTGCAAAGGAATTCCATTAAAGAGTCAATTTTCATATCCTCAGACATAGGGGCCTGGAAATAGGCAAGTTACTTGTGGAGAAGATGACAGGCCCCTTGGCACCCCAGGCGTGGGCTCTGCTAGCACCTGAAGGCACAGAGGATTAAGAATGCAGCTGTCCTGTGGCGCCTGGGGGCACCTGGGTGGCTCAGTGGGTTAAGTGTCTGCCTTGTCTCAGGTCATGATCCCAAGGTCCTGGGATCAAGCCCCAGGCTCCCCACCGGCATCAGGCTCCCCTCCCAACCCCGAATCAGGCTCCAATCGGCAGGAAGCTTGCTTCTCCCTTTCCCACTCCCATGCTTATGCGTCTTCTTTCACTGTATTTCTTTGTCAAATAAATAAATATTTAAAAAAAAAAAAAGTGGCAGCTGTTCTGATGGGCAGGTATATGCCGAGCCCTGAGGTTCTCCCCAAGCAAGCAGTTTGTTCATGAAACTGGCCACCCCAGGGGCACACACCTAGACTGAGACTGCACACAGATGTGCACGTGTGAGAGCTCAAACACAGAACACACTCTACACACTGTACGCAAATGCACACACACAGTGGTAGCCACGCACGCATAAGAAAACAGATGACAATAAGGATAGCAGTCAACACTCAGTGAGCACTTACTAGAGTGAGCCATGCCTGTATTCGACCTACAAAAACAGCCACTTCATATGGTCCAGCTCAGTACGAAGCGCCAGGCACTGTTCCAGATGCTTTACATGTCATCAGTCATTTCAAACGCACACACGTGCGCAAGGACGTTTACACATAATGCACACACACCTTCATGGAGGCAGGTACATACTTGCAAGACATACAAAAACATGCGTGCACAGATGTACACATGCTTACGAGCTTGTGCAAAAGAAAAGCTTCTCCAGCCTTTGAAACCCCAGCCTGGGGCTGATCACATTCCCACTAGCTAATTTCTACCATTCCTAAAAATAATGCCCAGCTCCGATCTCTGGAAGATACACGAGGGAGCCACTAATCTAAAAGGAGGGCGATAAAAATGAGAAAGCAAAAAATAAATTGGTTCTTCTCTAGGTCCAGGTCGTGTTCTGTGGCTTTCCCCTCCCTCTCCAGAGATGAGGCTCAGAATCATGTGCTTATGTGCACGGCCTTGGTCAGCCCTTCCCCCCCAAAAGTGCCCAAGGGCTCCAAGTACAGTGTTGCAGATGGGCTGGGACCTGGTCATCAGGCCCAGCCTCTGTGATGGTCCCACCTCCATGCCTCTCACTGCATGCCTCAGTTTCCGTCAACCTAACAGCTCTTTCATTGCCTACCTACTTTGCAGGGCAGAAGACCTTGCAAACTACTGTGTAAATGCCAGGCCTCCTTATGATAATTATCAGATTAAGAATTAAACCTGATTCTCTCATGGAGGGGAGGGGAGAAGGGAGAGGAGAGCTGGGTGAGCCCTTCTTGAGGGTAATTAATGAATTCCCTGCCATACCCCTTGGAAGGCAGGAGCCCATTTAACAAAGATCCACCTACATGGGGCCTCTCAGAGCTGAGGGAGGCCACAGAGGGCAACTAAGAATGCTGCAAGAGGCTTGTCTAAGAATGTTCAGAAGGCAAAGACAGGATTAGATAAGACTCAAAAGAAGCAGCACTACTAGCCATTAAACTCCAGAAAATAATATTCAATCCCTAACAAGTAATGAAATGCAAATAACAAAGAAATGCCATTTTTCTGCCTATTTGAATGACAAAGATCGTTTTAATGACACCCAATGTTTTTAAGGATGTGAGGAAACTGGTGGGCACTCTCAAAAATCATTGGGGAATATAAATTACTATAGGCTTTTTCGTGGGGGGCATTTTTATCAAAAACCTGAAACTGTTTATATTCTTTGACCTAGTAATTCCATTTCTAAGACTTGATCCAGAGGAAAAAGAGATGTGAACAAAGATAAATATTCAAGTATTTAAATAGCAGCATCACTTTTAATAATTAAAAAAAAAAACAACCACTGGATATAACCTAAACATGTAAATTATTAAAAACAAGTATGGTCTAAACATAGATGGAACAATGGACTTCTTTTTTTAATATTTTATTTATTTATCAGAAAGAGAGAGAGACCACAAGCAGGCGGAGAGGCAGAGGCAAAGGGAGAAGCAGGCTCCCCGCTGAGCAAGGAGTCCCATGTAGGACTCCATCCCAGGACCCTGGCATCATGACTCGAACCTAAGGCAGAGACGCTTAACCGACTGAGCCACCCAGGCATCCCTGGAACAATGGACTTTAAAAATACACACAGAAGTTTGTCAGCCCCACCCACCTCCTACGGTATAGACAGGAATGAGGGTCATTCTACTGCTATATTCAAGGTAATAATGATTTTCTGCACAACCCTTTTCACCTTTCCAGAGACAGCAACATCCAGTTTTCTCTCTTGAACCTCAGAACACAGCATGATTGCCAGATATCAGTCCCACGTTGTAGATGAGAAAACAGAGGCTTATCTAAAGTGAAGTGACTTTTTCCCACTGATGGTAACTCTCGCTTACTGAAAACCTACAACATGCTAGTCTAGCTTCTTTCACATATTATTATTTATTTAATAACATTTAAGAAACATTTAAGAAATGTGCAAGACCTGGTGTTAGTTGCCTAGGAAATAGCACCAAATGGGACACTTTCTATTAAACACATGCCAAATATATTAACATTGATGTTTCCAATCATAGTATCGTCATGAGGCCCATTTTGCAGATGTGCAAACTGAGGCTCAGGGAGGTTATGCTACTTGCCCCAAGAATGCCTGGCTTCAAAGCCAAAGATCACACACTTCCCATTATTCCCAGAGACTGTCTAAGTTGCATAATCATCTCCACGTCACCCAGGGGAAGGTAGAGGACCAGACACTCCCTGTCTATGGAAGGGGAGGGAGAGAGGCAAGAAAGGCCAGGCCCCATCAGCTCCTCCTGCACCTACTGTCAACAACCAGAGCAGGAAAACAGATCCCACCTTCCATTCTCCATTTCCCATTAAGCTTCCCCTCCCCTCCCCAGGGATTGACTCACCCAAAGGGACTGAACTGATTGCTGCCTACTCTGGGCCAGTTGAGGGTTCCTGAAGGCCCCCACCCCCACTTCCAAGTATCTCCCTCCCTAGCTTTACTCTGCCTGGAATCCCACCATTAGTAACTTTCAGGTGTGGGAACTCCAGGCAACACACATATTCCTGAGAAGGGGTCATCAATCTCCTAACTCCGCACACAGCAGCCCTGCATGCCTGCGCCTGGCTTGCCCACGTTTACAGGATCAGCTCTGCACCAGGCCAGCTGGGAAGAATGGGCAGGGGGGATACAGCCACTTCAGAGTAACTACAGGAGTAGGGGGATGGGTTGAGAGCCAGAGAGGGCATACTCTCAGTGTCCGCGGGGGGCCAGAGTCACCCTGAAACAGTAGCACCGAGGATGTGTAATATTGCCAGCTGACCCTCCTAGCTACTCAGGAACATTAATAAAAGAGTGACTTGGAAATTATCTTCTGGGAAGACAGAACCACCACATCCTAAATGGATCTTACGAACATTAAGACAGCTTGTAAATGAAGCAGCAACATTTCCAGCCTACAAAACAAAAATGCTTCTGCCAGCATGCCTTTCACCTGAAACATCCCTGAGCAGCATTCATTTCCCTTATCCAGGAGACGTGATTACCTGTCCTTGGTGCTTACTTCCAAAACCTCCAAAGAAATGATTGTCTAAGGGGGCCAGGGATTTTGGAGACCAGTTGGAAACGTCCCCTAAGCCATTTCAGGAGCATAAGTGCAAAGGCTCAAGCCTGTCCTGTGGCCCTCAAGACTCCCAGGACCCAGCTGTGCCCCCAAGTCCCGGCTGGCCTGACCCCAGCCTCACAATCAAGACATAGGCCCTCTTCCTTAACCAGCAGAACTCAGCGGCCCCCCCACCTGGCCAGACTCCTTTCCCAGGGAGCCAAAAGATCCCAGCACAGAACCAACTGATTTCTAGCCTCCAGATGAGAGAATTCCAGCACAAAAAATAGCCTCCACAACACAGCAGTTTGCAGAGCACAGCAGACAGCATGCAACGAAGCCGCTTCAGCAGCTCTAAAACAGACAGCATTATCCGAAGTCTGAACCCAAGTGGCCACCCCAGAGTGCCCCACGCTCTTCACTGACAGGAGGAAGCCATGGGGACCAGGGCTCACACTTTCTACCCTAGAAGCTTCCACCCTCCTTCCAATGCCTCTCTCCTCACTGAGGCTGCACTCACCCCCTCCCAGGCCAGAAACTTGGCAGCCCGGTGGGGGTCCCAGGGAACTAGGATCCAACTCCCTCCTCACTGCTAAGCCAAGCCAAAGGCAGCCCGTTCTGTGTCCTCCCAGCCTTCAACAGCACAACCACAGCACATCAGAGTGGAGGGAGGCTCCTCTCCACTCACCCGGGTTTGACCATAGTGTTTGGGGAGGGGGGTTCCACCAGTTGGTTTTACTCAGTCAACTCCACACAGGACGACTCCAGGGACTGCCCCAGAGAAGTATCTACCCTAGAGAAATATCTGCCCATCCATCCCCAAAGCAGCTGAGAAAGCCATTATTTCTAAGCAAAGCAGTAAAGCAGGAGATCCCAGTCTCCTGACAAAGCCTATTTTAGCTCCAAGGCTGGGTCCAGGGATTTCAAACTCAGTCTCTCTGCCTGTCCGTGAGAAATCCGGACTCCCTTCCTGTGCCAGAGAAGCCACCGAGCCAGATTTTGTTTATAGAAAATTAATAAGACAATCCCACACCACTGCCAGTGACATTCTGCTCCAACAGCTGCTGTTAACACCGTTTCTAGAAACGGGCTTAGAGTTTCCCTCCCGAACCCCCCCCCCCCCCCCCCCCCACCCCCCAGGCATGTGGCAAGGCTGACCTGACCTGAGACCAAGCTGGGCAGGACCTGCTAGAGGTCATCTGGGCCATGCCCCGACCTCCAGCCCGGAACCTGGGTTGCCAGCCAACACTTGCCCGCCTCTTGGTGCAGGCTTCCCGCTGGAGGAAGGTAAACATGGCATGCGTGCTGTCTGCTCCCCGGAGGACAGACACATTCAGAGGCCGGACCGCCTGCTGTCTCTCCTGCTCCCCGGACAACCGACACATGCACACAAAACGGGGTACGTACACAAGCCCCCGCATGCGGGTGCAGAGGGTCCTGACCCCCGCCAAGGAAAGCGCAGAGAAGGGCATGTTCCTGGGGGAGAAAGCCGGAGGCAGGAGGCAGGGGCCGGGCGGAGGGAGGAAAGCAGCAAACCGGGTGGCCTGCCGCCCAGACAATAACAAAGATAGGAAGCGAGATTTTCAAAGACGCAGTGGCTGCACCCAGCGCTGAGCTCTGGTCTGGCTGCATCCTCCTGCCAGGGCACGCCTGATCCCCTGGGGCACCACGGCCATCAGAGAAAGGCTGAGGGTCCTGCCTCAGGCTGGGTTTGGTGGCTGGGGCAGGAAACCAGCTGCAGGCAGCGGTGGGGATGCAATGGAGAGCAGCTCCGGGCTGATGGAAATTAAAGGTCTAGTAATTCTCCCCGGGGATGGGAGGGGTGCTCTCCAGGAAGATGCTAGGGGTCAGTTAAACAGCCACTCAACCTTGGGCAGGAGTTGGGCCGTAACTTGTACTCCTCTGCCTGCTGGAACCAATGGGGAGGAGAGACATTTTTATTCTACCTGTGCCTCCCCTACAGGGAGTGTCAACTTGCCAATCATACACAGGGGCACAGCCCTATGAAGGCAGATGCCAGGGGCCTGAGATGTCGGGGCTGAATGCTGAAAAGGCTCCTTGGTGCCTGCCTGTTCTTTCACCTCCACTAGCTGAGCAGGGACACGTTCTAACTGGCACCAGAATCTATCACGGTGCCTGTGCCCAAGCTGAAAGGTGCTGTGGCTGCTACGGCTCAAGGAGGGGGACCCAGGTGGAGAGACTGTATCCACCCAGTGCCCCCGCACGCGGACAGGATGGCTTGCCCTTGCGAGCTGAAGCCTGCTCTGTTGCTGGTTGACTGGGAGCAAGCTGAACAACCTCCTCCCTCTCCTCCTCTGCCCCACAAGCCACCTCCCCCTGGAATTTCCACACCTGCTCCTGGCTTGCCCAGGGAAAGGAAACAGGGAACAGGAGACACCCCTGGGAGTAGAGAGGTGAGGGAGAGAAGCAGCTGCCCCGGCTGGGAGAGGATGAGGCCCTTCTTCCCTAGCCTCAGGCAATGCCCCTGAGCTCAAAGCCCCGGTCACTGCCCCCTCTGCTCACCCCAGCCCCCAGCGGAGCACGCGCCCTACTTAGAGCAGCTGTGCCCCCTAAGCGGCCCAGCCCCCTGCTCCTCCCCTCCAGATGTTCACCCTTTTCCTCACCACTGGGTCTCAGCGAAACCCAGCCGAAAATGCCCTTTGTATCGGACACCCGGGGGCTCCAGAGGCAGGGGGATGGGTCCTGGAGGTGGAGGCGCCACTTCGGTCCCCAGCTCCGGACGCTGCACCGCCCGGGAAACAATGCCCACCTCGGCGAGACGAGGCAGGACTTCTCGGCGAGGACACTTCCCGCCCGGCCTCGCCCAGGGCCGCGGGCACCCCCTCCTCACCCCGCGGGGAGAGAGAAAGGTCCTCCCGCCGTGCACCGCCCCCCGTCCGAGGCGGCCCCACAAGTTGCCGGAGGGCGGCGTGCGGTGCCCTCCCGCTTCCAGCGCGCCCCAGCCCCGGCTCTCGCTTTGTCCCCGCGCCCTCCGGGGCGCATCCCGGAGAGGCGGCGCGCGGAGGCCGGGCCGGGCGCCGGCGGCGGCGGGCTCACCTCTCATTGTCCGCGGCGGCGGCGGCGGTGGCGGCGGCGGCGCTCCGGAACCCCGGCAGGATGTGGCGGAAGCTGTGGTTGCGGTCCAGCTTGGGCTGGCTCTTGGTGCGCTTGATGGAGCCCTTGAGGCGGCGGCTGAGGAAGCCCTGCGCGCGGGGCGACAAGAGGGGGAAGGGGAGGCGGGGTTAGCGCGGCGGCGGCGGCGGGCCCGGGACCCGCGCGGGACCCGCGCCCTGGCTCGGGCGGCCGCGCGGCCGAGGGCGGGCGCGGGCTCGGGCTCGGCCCCAGCAGCTCGCAGCCCGCGCCGCCCGCCCGCC